>JANAVB010015600.1:28499431-28574108 GCA_029216955.1 Iris pallida
TCAAGTCCTTCATTATCAAGACCAGATCAGATCATTCAAGATCATCACCAGAGATCAGGAGTTCTTGCCCAAGTGCTGCTGCATTCTTCAGAGGCTACCATCTTCAAAGTTCACATCGTCCAAGGGATAAAGCGATCGTCTTCAGATCGGATTCCTATAGTTGTACTTTTCCAGAATTTAATTATAATCTTCTTACAAAGTTTGTGAAATAAAAAGAATACTTTTGTTTTTGCAAACAAAATGACGACTCTGCTGGGGACGAATTTCTCCTCCGACGAGGAAGTGACAACTCAATGTGACGTTGCGTCTATCGGAAAGACGTAGAAGACGTTGGTAGTAAAGGTCAACCAGACGGCCTACGAGGCGATGATCAACTCCGGGACTACTCGTCGCACTGCAACTTCTGCCAAGAACAAAGTCTGTTCAGTGTGGACTCCAAAGTCCTCTGCACAATCCTCTACGCAATCTTCTGCGCAGTCTGCTGTCTCTGCTCCCAAAACTGCTGCGCAGTCTGCTGCCTCTACTGCCCATGCGCAGTATACTGCTCCTCTTGCCAGTGTACAAACCACTTCCTATGCTGCTCTGGCAAAGTGCAAGACTCCTCTTCCCCTGGCGCAGTTGGCTGCAACTCTTCCTGCGCAGTCCACCACTCCATCAACCAGAGTGCAACTCAAGCACTCTGAAGTCCAGACTCCTGCTGCGCAAACTACAGTGTCTATGGCCAAAAAGCTATTTGTCAAAGCTTCTCTTGCGCAACCAGCCAATACGTCTACTGCCACTTCAACCCCTGCGCAAACTGTGCCAGCACAGTCTAAGAGGGATAGCCTTTTGGCTAATCTCCCTTCTTTTCACAGCAAGGGGAAAAAACTCTGCTCCTCTTTCCAAGCACCCTGTTATTCCTGCGTAATCCACTGGGGGTAGTCTGTTGACTGTTCCTCCTCCTCCTCAGAACAAAGGAAAAGGTCTGTTGGTCTTTTCTCAAACTTCCTCGTTCCACGACTTGGAAGACAACAGAGGGAAACGCTCTTTAGCCAACCCTTCTTCACAAAATAAGGGAAAAGGTCCTTTGGTCTTTTCTCAGTCTTCCTCGATTTTTACCGTAGAAGATCAATCTGAACGTGCCTCGGCACCAATCTGTACAAGGACTCTCTCAAACAAGAGTTCTTCCCTCCTTGCCAAAGGGAAGTGTACTGATCAAAGAGGTATTCTACCTACTCCGGTAGCAGAATTCCAAGATCTCCCAACTCTCAGGATATCCCGCTCAAAATAAAAAAATTACTGGTGTCTCAGACAGAAACCCCTGGGGGTGAATTTGCTGATCTAAGGACTTATCTCAATAGACCAGCTTCTATGAAATGCAAACAGCTAATGCCGAAGATCAACCAGCATTAGAGGCAAACTTCTAAGATGAAGAATCCTGACACCTATGCTAATAAAATGAGTACTTCTCTATATACTCATGGGATAAAACATTTGAAGAACCAGAACCATGTTCCGAATATAGTCAAAGAACATATCCCTCAGACTTCTTCTCGTCCTGTCATTGTTCCTGACCTCCGAGAGTACCTCAAGCAAAAATGGAACAACATCTCAACACCTCCAGTTCAACCACTTGGACACCATTGTAATCACAAGGTTGTCATCAAGTGCTGTTGCCAGACAACAAAATGATCTGTCTTCGATCGTTTGAATTTTGCAACATCTGAACCAATGTCAGAAGATGAAGACGAAGTGTTGTACGCTTCCGTCAACATGACTTCTCGAGACACTGGGGGTAGAAAGTGCTCCAAGCATGGCAAGCCCCGTAAGCCCAGCCAGCGGTATTTAGATTTACACCAAGAATCTTTTGAAGGAGTATTTCGACATACTAGATCCTGAAGCCGAGATGCAATCGATCAAAGGAATCTTCTCCAAGATCCTTCCAGTCATCTCCCTCTTTCTTACTCAGGAGATGATTCTTTCTTCGATTATGATGCATACAGCAAAAGTTCTGAACAGACAGTATCTTCCACTGTACCTAGAGAAGTGACAGCTTATGTTGTCACTGAAGACCTAGATGCTTCTAGTTCAGCAAGTCAAGAACAACGAATAGCTGCACTAGAAGACAAGCTGAAGACCATGGCTGAAATGGTTGCAAGTATGCATTCTATTATCGTGGCCCAACATACAGTACCACCGTCTGTACCTGCTATAAATCTTGAGATCATAGCATCGTCGGTGCCTATTACTGTAGGGCTGGGGGTAGTATCTCCTCAAGTACCCCCTGTATAAATTCAACCCACACCCAGTCAGTTAGGTGCTGGGGGTAGTGCTTACCACGCTGTTCCTCCCCCTAACACTCAGCCTGCTCCTTCTGCGTCATCGGAGGATGCTAATGAAGCTATCAAACTCCTGCGCACTTAATTCGAGGCCTTCAAAGAGAAGGACAACTTACAGAGGTTAGGGATCAAACAACCCTACCCAGTTGAATGGAAGAAAGTCCCATTTCCTCCAAAGTACAAAATCCCTACAATTTTGCTGTTTGACGGCAACACTTCTCCAAGTCAGTTCATTAACCACTTTGAGGTAATGACTGTTCAACTTCAGCCAAATGACGCTCTTCTTGCCAGGGTATTCGTCGGCTATTTAGCCGGTGTAGCATACGACTGGTACATGAGCTTGCTCGATGGCTGTATCACCTCTTTTTCAGGTTTGAAACAAATTTTTTTGGAGCGATTCTACGAGAGAATCAACGACATGACCATGTCAGCTCTTAATAAAATCAAACAAAGACATAATGAAACCGTTGAGAGTTTCATTAAAAGGTTCCGCCGAGAAGCTTTAAAAATGCCTCCTGGAACTCCGGCCGCTGTCACTATAGACACCTGCAAGGCAAATCTTTTGCCTATTATCAGCATGTGGACGGGGTCAACTCAGTTCCAAGACTGGCCATCCTTTATTGTCAATGCTAAAGCAGCTAAAGTTAGTGCTGACAAGTTCTAGCAGCTAGGGGTACACATGTCTAACCCCGACCGGGACGAACACCCGACATCGAGTAGCGGTAATCGCCAGAACAACCGCAAAGGTAAAGAAACTTTAAACATCAATATGAAGAACAAAGAATCTCTGGCTGTCAACGTAGCTCCACCTACGTCTGCTTCTACTCCTTCAGCACCTCCACCAAGAGAACCTCGTCCCAAAGTAGAGTACTCCTTTGACGAGAACGACACCGTGAGCATCTTTGATTGCTTGATCAAAAGCAATAAGCTCCAACTTCCAGACCCGAAGAAGCCCGACGAGGTCGATAAGACTGATCATCCCAAATATTGTGTTTATCACAGGTTCATTGGTCATCCCACTCGAGCATGTTACGTGCTCAAAGGCAAAATTCAGGAGTTAGTCAATGCTGGTGTTGTCACTCTTTAACAAGATGAGAAGACTGTTACTGCGAACATGGTCTCAGTACAGTTAGGTAACTTTTCTCCACAGATGATACAGCATGGTGTCATCCCTATCCCCAAGGCCACTCTTGAGATCGAGAATCTCCCTCCTCCACGGAGTGAAGGTCTTGTTCCCTTATCTCTTGATAATGGCGAGATTATGTGGATCCACTCGGATCTTGTTTCTGACTTCGAGGCTCCTTCTAAGCAAAAAGACCGCTCCAAGGACAAAACAAAGATCTGCAATATGGTATCTTTTGACCCCATAGTTGAAGAGAAAATCCTGCTGGGTACCAGATCAGGGAAAGCCTATCTATAGGAACTTCCTGAGACTCAAAAAAATCCTGCTTCTTCTTCTGAGTCTGCTCCAGTGCAACCTACTTCTGATGAGGGTATCCCTTCTGTGTCCTCATCGGTTGTAGAATCCATTCCCCCTAAGCAGACAGCAGCCGACAAAAGCAAACAACAAGTCCGCTTCGATAAACCTTTGAAGAAGTTATCTCCTTCTGGACTTGAGAAGTCATACAACTTTGATATTTTGGCCCAACTAGCCAATACACCGGCCAGGCTGTCAATCTTCGAGCTTTTGCGCCTCTCCAAAGAGACTCGAGAAACTCTGAGTGAAGCTCTCATGCAGGCGAAAACCTGTCTAACCCTTCTGAAGAAGTCGAAAGCAGAGCCTGTCTCTTGCCTCCATTGTCATAGTGTGTTGGAGTTAATTCCAAACATTACCTTCACACAAGATGATATGCTGATGGAAGACAATAGGTATGACTGTCCTCTATACTATACAGGATATGTCGACTCGATGAAAGTCGATCGTATTCTGATAGATCCAGGGTCTGCTCTCAGCATCATGCCAAAGACAATGTTAGATGTACTGAAGATCCCAGTATATAGTCTTTCCAGTACAATCACCACCATCCTGGGGTTCAACCAAGGAAGAAGTGAACCTCTGGGCAAGATTCGCCTAAAACTCCAAATAGGCAATCTTCGCACAAAGGTGACCTTCTACATCATAGACAACCATGGTTGTTCTTACAATGCTCTTTTGGGAAGACCATTCTTACATGAACACAACATTGTTCCTTCGACTCTCCATCAATGTTTTAAAAATGTTGATGACAATGGAGAGGTTCAAAAAGAGGGTGCGGATCTCTATCCTTTCAAAGGTGTCGAAGCATATTGTAACGATGCTCGCATGTATAAGGATGAGTTTATGAAGGTAGTACTGGCTCTGGATACTGAAGAAGAACAAGAAGCAGTGCCTAATGACACCCTCATCATACCTGTCAAAGGGCGTGTTTTTCGTCCTCAATCCTCTAAACCATTGGCTATTCACTTGCCAGTCCAAAAGCAACCAAATGATGGTGGTCAGGATCAAAGGGAGCTCACCTCTTCTGAGCCACTTGTTATCCACCTACGTCGTAACAAGAAAAAAAGGCATCTCACCTCTTCTGAGCCACTTGTTATTGATTTATCTCATAACAAGGATAAAAGGGAGCTCACCTCTTCTGAGCCGCTTGTTATCGACCTCCGTCGTAACAAGTCCAATCCTCCTCCACGTTCTTCTTCTCCCCCTCTTGTAATCAATCTGACTAAGCCTGCTAAGGCTAAAGGTCCTGTTGTAAATACAGATGTACAAATCAATGAAAAAGCATCTCCTTTCCAGTATACTGATGTCATTTATCATGCTAAGTGCTATTTGGATATGTTAAATAGCTTTCAGTCATTTACAATGGGAGTTGTACAGTCTCTTCAAACAGAGGTCTTACTCGAACACCCAGATGATTCATACTTTGTTGTCCCTTCTCGAAAGAGAGGCGAGAGTCCAATACTTTTAGTAAATGACCAGAACAAAAATTCAGTTATACGGATGATAGCAAAAATAACGATATGGGACGTCTCCAACTCCGTCGTTATAGTCAAAAATCAAAAGACATCATCCGAAAGATGGGTTATGACTTCAAGAATGGCCTCAACTACGATAAAGATAGAAGAACTCCTATCCGTACGGTTGTTCCAGAAGGAAAATCAGAGATGTACTATAACAGGACCAAAAGAGGTCTCGGATATGCTTCACCTCCGGTATTATCTCCGAAAGTCTCCGAATCCGATAGTGAGGAGCGCTCTAACTCTTCTGATTCCAGATCGTGGGATTCTGATACCAGTATTGGGCAAATTCATCGGCTGATCGTATCTTCTAACATGGTCTCCGTCGAACTTCCAGAAGGTTATGACGAAGATATCGAAGAAAGTCCTGAAACAGATCCTTGGGCTCAACGAATGGATACTCAATGGGAACTCCGGTTCGAACAACGAGAACCTCCTACCGAAGATCAATTGGTCCAAATTGACATAGGAAAAAATGGGTCACCTCGTCCAATATTCATCAGCAAGAACCTTCCAGAGGCAGATAAGCAAGAATTAATTCTTCTTATTCAAGAATACATTAATGTCTTTGCCTGGAGCTATGAAGACATGCCAGGTCTAGATCCTAAAGTTGCTACTCACAAATTGAATATCCTGCCTAATGCAAAACCAGTCAAACAATAACAACGATACTTCAAGCCAGAAATGATGGATGCAATCGATGATGAAGTCAAGAAGCTCATCGCTTGTGGCTTTATCGGAGAAGAACAACATCCAGATTGGGTAGCCAACGTCGTTCCAGTCCTAAAGAAAACCGAAAAAGTTTGAGTTTGTATCGACTTTCAGGATCTTAATGAAGCCTGTCCAAAAGATAAATTTCCTCTCCCTATCACGGACGTCATGATTGACAACACCTGTGGGTTCGAGCGAATATCTTTCCTGGATGGATTCTCTGGATACAATCAGATTCGGATGAATCCTGAAGATGAAAAACATACTTCTTTCCGCACTCCTCGTGGAGTCTACTGCTATACCGTAATGCCATTTGGTCTCAAGAACGCTGGTACAACTTACCAACAAGCTATGAGTACCATCTTTCGAGATCATCTTCGTAAGACTGTCGAATGCTACGTCGACGATATTGCTGTCAAGAGTCGTCTAAAGGAAGATCACATCCAGGACTTAAGAATAATCTTTAATCTGATGCGCCAACATCAACTGAAAATGAATCCCACTAAGTCATTCTTGGGTGTCTCTAGTGGCAAATTTCTCAGCTTCGTCATTACCTCTAAAGGTATACACGTGGATCCCGAGAAGATCAAAGCCATAGTCCTCCACGTAATCTAAAAGAGCTACGAGGATTCCAAGGTCGACTTGCGTACATCAGGAGATTCATTTCGAATTTGTCTGGACGCTGCAGACCATTTACTCAGCTAATGAAGAAGGGTGTATCTTTTATTTGGACTGAAGAATGTCAACGAGCATTTGACGACATAAAACGATATCTCATGAACCCGCCAGTCTTGGTGCCACCGATCTCAGGCATACCATTCTTAATGTATATCCGTGCTATGGATCATTCATTGGATGCTTTACTTGCCCAAAAGAACAAAAAAGGTCATAAACAGGCCATCTACTATCTCAGTCGTACTATGATTGGTGCCGAACACCGTTATAGCCCGGTCGAAAGAGAATGCCTAGCTCTTATGTTCACTGTTCAAAAGACTCGGCATTACATCATTGGCCAAACTATTCATGTCATATCCCGAGTTAATCCTCTTCGGGTATTGATGAAGAAGCCTAGCACACTCAATTCTCGACTGGCTACATGGGCCATTCTGCTAGCACAATATGACATGGTATATGTTCCACAAAAGTCTGTTAAAGGTCAAGCACTGGCGGATTTCTTAGCAGCTCATCCTGTACTAGAGACATCCAAACTTTATGATAAAATTCCAGACGAGACATTGGAATCAAATATAATCTCCGAAGAATTTCCTACTTGGCGTCTATTCTTTGACGGTGCATCCAGGATTGGACCAAATGGTGCTATTATTGCAGGAGTTGGAGTTGTCCTTATTTCTCCAGACGGGTCAACTATTCAAAGAGCCTACTCCTTAGATGAACCTTGCTCCAACAACGTAGCAGAATACAATGCTCTACTCATTGGTCTTCAGTTAGCTAAACAACTGGACGTCGAATATCTTGAAGTTTATGGTGACTCCAAGCTGGTTGTTAACCAGGTTAGAGGAACCAATGAAGTTCGCCATCAAGATCTAGTACCTTAGTATGAAGCGACAATCAACATGGCTACATCATTCAAAGCTTTCTTTATCGAATATGTCCGTTGAACTTGTAATACTGAAGCAGATGCTTTGGCCAATCTTACAGCAGTCTTAGCCATACCTATCAAAAGACAACAGGTGGTGGTTGTCTCTAATCGGAAATTGTTCTGCATCGAAAACAATCGTAATTTTGAGTTCAATAATCTTACTGAAGCCAATGTTATCAGTAAAGATTGGAGAGCTCCCTTCATCGACTTCGTAGTTCATGACATACTTCCTGAAGATCCCAAGGAAGCTACGAGTATTTGTCGGCGGTCTCTGCGATTCTACTACAATCAGACCACCAAGACTCTTTACCGGCGGACTTATGACGGCCTACTCTTGTGCTGTCTTGCGGGTGATGAAGCGAAGCAAGTATTGCGTGAAGCTCACGACAGTGTCTGCGGAGCACATTAACCTGGTCCTAAACTACAAGAACGTATCCGACGCATGGGTTACTACTGGCCCTCTATGGTATCTGATGCCATCGAATATGCAAGAAAATGTCGAGCTTGTCAAATCCACGCAGAGTTTATTCATCAACCATCAGAATTTTTTCACTGCTGCTTCCTGGCCTTTTGAAGCTTGGGGCATGGATATTATAGGTCCCATCAATCCTCCTTCTTCTAAGGGACATCGGTTTATACTCGCCATAACGGATTATTTCTCCAAATGGGCCGAAGCTATACCTCTGGCTGAAGTCAAAACCAGCAGCGTCATCAACTTTGTCAAACATCTTGTCATTTGTAGATTTGGTGTACCTCGACGAATCATTCATGACAATGGACCTCAATTTATCAGCCAGAAGTTTACAAGATTCTGTAATAATCACCGAATTGACAATGTCGCTTCGACAGCTTATAATCCTGCTGCTAATGGCTTGGCTGAAGCTTTCAACAAGACTATCATCAAGCTCCTCAAGAAGTTTGTGTCTACTAACAAACAAAACTGGAGTAAAAAGCTTGGAGAATGTCTATGGGCCTATCGTACTACGGTCCGCAACCTTACAGACTGTACACCCTTCTCTTGGGTGTACGGCTGTGAAGCAGTTCTACCCCTGGAACTTCAAATTCCATCCTTAAGGATTGCTATCGCCAATGAGCTCACTACAGAGAACAACGACCTTCTTCGACTCCAAGAATTAGAAGCGCTCGACGAGAAAAGGTTATTGGCTCAACAGCATATTGAATTATACCAAGCCCGCATCTCAAAGACCTTCAATCGCAAAGTTAAGGTCAGAGCTTTTCAGAAAGGAGAGCTCGTTCTAACCGTCAGACGTCCTATGACTATGACTCACATGAGCAAGGGCAAGTTCGATGCGAAGTGGGAATGGCCTTACATTATGAGCAAAGTCTTTTCAAATGGAGCCTATCAACTCTCAGAGCTAGACGGTCGAGTTGCAATAATGCCCATCAATGGCAAATTTCTAAAAAAATACTATACATGAATGTAACAGGGATTTCATATAAATATGATCAGACAGTTCATAAATAAAGTTTAATTTTATTTCATCATGAATGACGTTACATAATATCAAGGACGAGAATCACTATCGTCCTTTTTATAGACATGACGAGGACCACTGCCATCCTTTTTGAAAACATAATCAGCAAAAGAGCTGAGAACATCTTTGCTCGAACCCACCAGAAATTTGCAAGCAGCCATCCTCATGGCCTCTTCTTCCTCTGTCGTCCCTAGTTCAAGAAGGAAGTCCAAGATGTCCCTTGGCGGATTGGGTGCAGACGAACCCTCGCCTGCCTTTGTCTGCTTTGGCTGGGCCGGTTCGACTAGACGTTCTTCAGTAACCACTTCAATCTTCGGGGCGATCTCAGCCTTCTTAGATGCATCTCCAGACAACATCTTGAAAAGTAAAAGTGATCATTCCATCTGATTTTCTGTTCTATTTATAGACAGAGATTCGTGAGACAATAAAGCGACACATTCATCCGACGGTTTGCCCGTTCATGACATTCATCCGACGGTTTGCTCGTTTATTACATTCATCTGACGGTTCGTCCGTTCACTACATTCATCTGACGGTTCACCCGTTCATTATATTCATCCGACGGTTCGCCCGTTCACTACATTCATCTGACGGTTCGCCCATTCATTACATTCATTCGACGGTTCGTCTGTTCACTACATTCATCTGACGGTTCATCCGTTCATTATATTCATTCGACGGGTCGCCCGTTCATTACACGGTTCGCCCGTTCATCATATTTATCCGATGGTTCGCCCGTTCATCACATTGATCTGACGGTTCGCCCGTTCATTATATTCATCCGACGGTTCGTCCGTTTATTACATTCATTTGACGGTTCGCCCGTTCATTTTCATCTATCTGATGGTTCATCCGTTCATTCTATTCATTTGATGGTCCATCCGTTCATCTTGACGATTCATTTCGTTCACACATTTTGACGATTCATCCATTTCGTTCATATCAGCAACTTGTCATACATTTGTTATTTTTGATTAAGTTGTCTACTGAAATAATGATATTCAACAAATTATATTCTGCCATGTCCACATTACCTCTGAGCAGATATAATAAATATAATTATTTTCTAAATCAAGAAATATATCATGTCTCGGACCTCTGAATATATTTTCTTTTGCTATTATTTATATCCGAATGAGATATGCAATAAATAATAGAGCCACAAAGAAAATGTCTTTTTATTGATCATTGAAAGACATTACAAAATTACATGTCGCAAAATAGATGATACAAAAAGTCTTCCTATACAGCTGGTGGAGTCATCAAACTATTCATCTGCTACTTTAAAGTCTGAAGTCGCTCCTCCCTAGAATCCATCACTCGCCTTCTAGCTTCCTCCATACCAGAATTTTTATCAAAAGTCGGTAAGGTTACTAGTCGACGGGAGATTTCAGCTTGATGAGTCGTGGCATATTCATCTCTTTCATGGGTCAGGGCGTCCAGTTGCTGAATTGTAGCTTGATGTTGTGTGGCCTCATCTTCCAGAGCAAGCTGAACAAGTCTCAACTCTTCTTGAAGACGGGCAGATTCTGCTTTTAGCTCAGCAACTTTCTTTCCCTTCTCCTCAACAACAGATGCTTTTATCTCTATTTGAGAGTTATATTCTGAAGACTGGGCAGCGAAAGTGTCCAAGAAAATTTGGAAATCAACTTTCGCAACTGCAGCCTCTTGAGACATCCTCTCGAACTTAGCATGTACCAAAGATTCTACCTCTCCCCGATTGAGATCTTTATAGATCTTAACTGATTCTTCTAGCTCATCCAGTATGTGTTCAAGGTAAGCAGCTTGCGCTTCATCACCTTGACTCCGGATGGCAGCGTTCAGATAAGAGGTTGGATCCCTAACAGTTATGAAACCAACATCTTCTTTCCCCATTACCCTTTCTACTAAGGGTCCTAGTGAATTGAAGAAAAGGTTGGTGAAGGAACCGATTATGAATCTGTTAGTGGCAATGGCACCAGGAGTAGTAGCTACTCCCATGGTCGTCGAAGCAGCAGGTGCCTGTACAGATGGACGTTCAGCTTCTTGCACGTGAGTGGAGGTCTCTTTGGATAAAGGAGCCATGGTAGAGCTAGTCGCCCCTCCCAGGTGTTCCTCTACGAAATCAAACAAACACCATCAGTTGGCTGTCATTAGCAACTATCGAGAAGGATCAAAAGTAAGAGCAATCTTACCATTGTTGGGTCCAGTGACAAGTTTGTTATCTGCTGACACGGGTTGCAACCTCGCAGAAGTAGCTTCAGACATTACTGCCTGGCTACTACCCGCTTCGGAGCCGTATGAAAAATGTCTGCTACTGCTAGCTATCTCCTTTATTGGCACTATATCAGTGCATGTTGGAGGAATCGGAGAAGATTCAATTTCTGCATGGATAAAAATTTAGATGTCAGCCATTTAATCTATGAAAAGAAGATTGATAATATCATTCAATACCTTTGGGATCAGCAATAGTAACTTCCTCAGGTGCTACTTCTTCAACTGCATTCTTTTCTGGTGATGCATGTACATCAATATCTTTTTCTGGATTTTGAGTGTCATCAACAGCCTCTGTTGATGTATCTTCATCATTTGCACTTTCTTTTGGTGCTTCTTCGCTATCAGTTGCTGCGACCGAATCTACATCATCATGGAGGCCAAAGTCGCAGTCATTCAGAGCATCGATCATTAATCGATCTTCTTCATCACGAAGTGTTCTCGGTGTAACTGGAAGCTGGGTAGTCTCCACTGCAAGTGTAGGAGATCGCAACACTTCATCCTCTTTCTCTATGACTTCCTTCCTGGTCTCTACAACCTCATTCCTCCTCTCTGGACTGAAAGATTCGGGCTCAGGGATAGGTGTAGGAGACGACATTATGATTCCGGCGACAGCACTAGCCACGACCGATGACAGGATAGGTCTTGGAGGACTGGCCACTTTCCTTCTGACAACTATCTTCTTTCTGCGTAGAGGTCTCTCCGGACTCTCTACATCTATAACATTTTCTTGTCTTTGAATAGAGGTCGGAGTTGTCGCCTCTTCTCTTTGAGTTGACTCGGCCTGCTGCCGAGATTGTGACCGGGTAGTAACCCTTTCCGATGATTCCAAGTCAAGCTTCTTCTTAGCAACTGGAGAAGAAGGTTCTTCTATCCTTCTTTTCTTCTCCTTGGTTGAAGATTTGACAACCTTCAAGAAGATACGCAGTGGCTCGTTAACTTCTTTAGGGAAGTTGGCTTCCCTCGAAGCTTCCAACTGTGCATCGGCCGGCTCACGCTCTTCATCATTGCCAGGATCCGACACAACAGATGCTCTTTTCTTTAATCGGGCCGCTGTCGCAAAGCTGTCTGCGAGACTGAAGTTCTCGACAAAGGTATTCACGGATATATAGAAGAGTGAATACGTATACAGCATCCGAGGACCATGATCGCTCTTCATTGGCATTGAGAATGTTGTTCTTGTGTCTCGAGCATTATAATAAGCCCAAGCCCGGGCTCCATCAATCAGATAACCTTTTTCTTGTAGGCACGTGATGGCGTTGCCTACATGAAACTGGTCATAGCCGAATTGGCGGGCAAAACGGCTGGGGAGATAGGGCTCCAAATAATATTCGTCTTCAAATCTGTAGACCAGATGTGACGGCCGGATTGTCCTCAGCCAGTCAAAAACTGCATGACCCAAAGGCTACCTCCCAGAGTCGACCAGATTTGAAGACATGTGCTCGTAGCCAACTGAAGGGGGAACACAATAGAAGTTCCATCCCTTTTCGAGACTCAGAGCGCGTCTACAATCTCTTAAACTGGTGTATATCCACTTGCTTCTAGAGAATCTCCTCAAGAAGCTGCCGCTTACCGCTCCCATATCGGGATTCATCAGGGTAGGATAGTATAGAAGCAGCCATCCGAATAGGTATGTATATGGTAGCTCTAGCCGAGGAAAGCTTCCTTTCTCGCCTTTTTCTTTGAGCATCGAATCTACAAAAAGGCGGAGGCCAGCGTTCAATCTGCAAGTCATTGCTGACAATAGATCTATCTGATAGCCGAAGACTAAGCGGACGGCAGAAAACAGCACGCCTCGATGAAAGCGATCGACGGCGCTGGCTCCAGGGACGACAAATCGTCGAAGCCAGTAGGTGAGGAAATCCGCCAGCTGGGCTTCCTTTGACATGGGCCTATAGCCCATCCTCATAAAACTTTCAATAATATCTCCTGTCTTGAAAGGAGGATATTGAAGATCATCATCGATCTTGATATCCATCTCCTTGTTCTCCTCCATCAACCCTATTACTTCGCTGCTGCTAAGTGGTTTGAAGAAGTTGGGTTTACAATTATCGTGTTCCTTGGTCTTCTTCTCCATAATGTGGTTGAGAAAGAGATATGGCAACCATTTCGTCGAGTAGCAGGTGCCTGATGAACCACTCTTGTAATACAAGGAACAGATCTTGTAGTGGCACAACAACTCTTCAAAGACGGCCACCTTGTCAGCATTTTTCTGACGAAGTTTGTCCAACTCGTCATTGGTTGGGACAAATTCCTCATAAGGGATATTCCCTATTGGCAGGCTAAAGATGTACTTCATCTCGTGAAGAGCCAATCCGATCTCCCCACAGGGCGTCATAAAAGTCCCTGTTCTGAAGTTGTACCTCTCTACCAATGCAAGAAATATGTGAGGATTGGGGTGGAAGCCATAAACGGTAGTGTATACCGCTTGGTATAGCTCAATCTCCTTGAGCTTCACTTTGAATTAAGCTAATATCCAATTGGCTATACAATTCATCTCTTGTTATCTGGATTCACCAGACCTGTCAATCGGATATCTTGGTCTGGATATCTTCTCTCAACCTTCGCAAACTCATTTGCGAATATCGGCGTTCTGACCGGTAGCAGCAGGGAGGAGTTTTCTGGTGGGATGCACCCAGGTTTCAGTCCTCTGAGTAGGGAGATGTGACGCTCCGAGAAACTGTAAAACATGTCCTTGTTGTTTGGCCCCTTCTTCACACAAATGTTTCCTGTTCGGGCTTATTGAAGAGGAGTTATATCCCATTCCATTCTCTGTGGATAGCTCGCAAAAGCATAGCGAGATAGGGGAAGGCATCTGGAAATCTCTGGTAAAAGTATCCTTTTCTTGCCTCTCTGAAAAAGTCTCTGTTCAACTCGAGGTCTGGGCTGAGAACTCTTATCAAGAGCCTCACCAAACAGAAATAGAGGCTTCTTATGAATAACGGCATCAGCAGTTTGCAGAGGTTGCCCGTTCATCAGACTCAGCAATGTTTCATTGTCTTGTGCTGTTAGGATGGCTTGTCGAGACGATGGCAGGGCATACTGAGGAAATGTCATATGGGATGGATCCTTTTTAAACTCAGGTTCAGCCAAAGTCCCTGCAAAGACCTCATAATTGGGGTCTTCCCTGAGGTTGATTGCATCAAACAAAGAGACAAAATTCAGTACATACAAAATCAAAGAGTCTGTTCAAAAGATCAGCAAATTACGCAAGTGTCAGATTGCGCTATGTGCAAAGCATCAGATTGCGCTAATGTAGCCTACATGCGCAAAATATCGAGTTGTGCCAACACATCCACTTGCGCAAGACATTAGGTTGCACTAACCTATTTACGCAAGGCGTCAGTTTGCGCTGACTCAACAGACTTGCGCAAATCGATAGATTGTGCCGAACATCTGCCAACGCTTTCCAACCGATTGTGCAAGAATATAGTTTTCATAAAAATGAAAACTATTGTGTGTGTGCAACCAAAACCCTAAACAGGGCGGTGCAATACCATCAAATCTCTAAAAAGAGAGAGGTATGAAGGATCGAAAATGTCAAGAACCCTAAAAAGGGTTTTGATCGAGTTCATCATCTACCTTGTAGTACGGGATGGCCAACTTCATGACGAGAAATTTGGGGCACAACCCGAGTCGAAGACTCAACAGGGGCTTTGTCCTTCTCGGTGGCTGAACGTTTGGGGGCCATTGACGTCGACGGCGAAGAGAAGGAGAAGTAGTCGGAGTTGGCACATAAGCTTTTCTCTCTCTTGAACAGTCGGAAACAAGTAAAGAATGAAAGAAAGAAGAATGGAAACTATTTATAGTTTTTCAAAAGTAACAGTCACCTCAGATTGTGCCGAAAAATTAGAAGGTGATTCCTCCAAACGCGCAGTTCGCTGCTTGCGCAGTCCAATGCCTGCACAATCCATCCTGCGCAATCCATCCTGCACAATCCAGAAATAACTACTAATTATTTATTTTCTAGAACTCTATAAATAGAGTTTCAAGTCCTTCATTATCAAGACCAGATCAGATCAGATCATTCAAGATCATCACCAGAGATCAGGAGTTCTTGTCCAAGTGCTGCTGCATTCTTCAGAGGCTACCGTCTTCAAAGTTTACATCGTCCAAGCGATAAAGCGATCGTCTTCAGATCGGATTCCTATATTTGTACTTTCCCAGAATTCAATTGTCATCTTCTTACAAAGTTTGTGAAATAAAAAGAATACTTTTGTTTTTGCAAATAGGGTGGTTAGGTGTATATAAATATGTATACACTATTAGAAAGTAATCAAAGGAGAAACCAGGCCCGGCCCAACCAAGCCTAAGCTAGCAATCCCAAGCCCTGTCGGCCAGGCACAGCCCCGCCCATGCAAAACGACAGCTCCCCACAAGATTTTCCCAAACAGCACCAACTAAGCCTAACCGAGCACCCGAGCAGTAGAAAGTTAGAAACCCGAATTGGTATAAAAGGGGTTGAGAAAGGAGAAACACGAACACATCAAACCCTAATACCACAGCGCCTCCCCGACCCGACGCCATCCCAGACCACCTGTACGGCCACCCTCCGTCGGCGGACGACCGCCACAGCCGCTGCCGGCCGGAGAAGTCGAGCACGCGCGCTGTTGAAAAACAGAACAGCAGCAACGGTAGCATTGGTAGCGTTTTGCAGGACGACCACGACCTCCATGTTCCATCATCTCGTAAACCGTCTTCGTAGGTATGAACCCATGCTAACCTGGTTTAATTCTCTTCAAGTAGATTTAGTTGGGTCACGATATACACGTCGTAAATCGAGCCAACAATTGGCAAAAATTCTGGTGGAGTATGAACAGTTTTAACAGTTAGAGACTCCTTGTTTGAAGTCGGATTTCTATCTAACCGAAGATCAAGTTGAAAACCTAATTGAACAATCTCATAGACAACCTATAGGGCTCCGATTCCCTTTTCGTAGAATCGGATTTCGTCGACTGTGCGTCGAGAAATTGGATTCCAAACTTGGCGAAAAACCTGTTTCAAAATTGTAGAAAATCTAGAAAATCCCTCGGTACGACATGCATCCCGCCAAACCAGGCGACATGGTCGTGAATCGAAAGCATCAAAAGCTGCGTATCGGCTTCATGGACGTGTGGGCTTTGACGGAATTCAAATTGGTCGCGTATGCGCGACGAATTTGATTCGTATCCGTCAAAATTTACCGTGTCGGCCTCTGTGTAAATTTTCCAATTACTTTGTGCATGCTCGTCAGATCTAGATGAAACTTATGCCAACAGGACCGTATCATTTTTCTGGTCCTGTATGCCAAGTTTGGTCCGATTCTGAAACAGTTGAATTGGAATGCCGTTTTGCGGGCCCCACGGTCCGATTCAACGGGCGACTTTGTGTACGGCCCACTGGAATCCAAAATTGGGCATACGGTTGGGTTCGTATCGGAAAACTGGATCCGTAAACATATAGTTTGATGACTTTAGAGACCATTAACTCTAGTACGCTTTTCGGTGCAAAGCGGGTCCAACGACGGATATCGTTTTTGCCCGAAATTATCGTTTTGCCCCTGTATCCAGAATTGGACTTAAGGACAGGCAATCCTAGCTAATTTGACTATTCTGAGAATATTGGTAATATTTATTTCAGCTTTCGAAGACAGTTGTGATGACTTGGACTTTTCGACTTATTGATTGGAGTTACATTGTTGGTTCTTCGTGCAACCCCCAAGCAAGTATACCTTGCCTCCCTCTACAGTTTTATTACATGCATTTTATTTCAGTTTCCAGCTTTTGGATTATTTATGGACATGTGCTTTCTTGTTATTTTTTGTGGAGTTGTCTTTATTGTTTATAGCCGTGTTCATGTTTGGTCTTGTGGTTCCCACTTAGAGTTTCTCGTCAGTACCTTGCTTGAGTCGTGTCATAGAATGAGTACGTGTAATTGAACTGCTAAATCCTTGATATTATTTCCTTGGCACTAGAGAGTCCACACTCGGGACGAGGGTATTTTTCTTGATCTGTTTACATCCGTGAGTCCACACTCGGGACGAGGATGTCGATTATTTGTACCATAGAGTCCACACTCGGAACGAGGGTGTTGACTTGATTTGGCTTGACTTACACCAGAGAGTCCACACTCGGGGCGAGGGTGTTTATATCAGAGAGTCCACACTCGGGACGAGGATGTAGTACTTGCACCAGAGAGTCCACACACGAGACGAGGGTGTCTTGCCGTGAGCTAACCAGAGAGTCCACACTCGGGACGAAGGTTAGTGCTTAGTTCAAACCAGAGAGTCCACACTCGGGACGAGGGTTTGGTTTCTTCCATTGATCTCGTGTATTCGTTCATCTGGCAGTTCATTTACGCATATTTGTTGTAGTATTCGTATTCGTGTTCATGTTCTAGTGTTCGTGTTCATGTTCTAGTATTCGTGTTCGTGTTCGTAGTCATTTGTATTGTTCTCGTTCTTTCTTATTTATTTCTTGCACATGATAAAACTGCTAGATAGGCATGTATATTATGTATCTTGCTATGTCCTCTGACGACCTGATGATCTCCTCAGGTTTAGCGATTGCATGGAGTTAGCTAGTAGTTCTGGATGGCAGAAGATTTGCGGTTCTTGCGGGATTCAGGTACCGTTATCGTGTTTATCATCCGCTCGTGCTTTCATACCTTATCATGAGTTATCCTGTTTCTTGATTCAGTTTTAGACTCTTGTTATTTTCTTTAGAGTCTTATCGGGCATTTATGTTAGTGGGCTGCACACCACGACCCATAGTGTTCATTCATGTTTTATATTCTTATTGTGGATTGAGATATAGATTTGTTTGCCATGATTTGGCAGTATACCATAGCCTTGACAGCGTTTATGTATTCGAGTCGGGCTGGAGTCCGCTCGATACGTAGCTGGCTTGCTCACGTGCTCGCGTCCGAAAAGCGGGTGCGTGTCGTGATAAGTTTTTTTTTTGGTGGCCATGCAGGTCAGAGCATATCGTACCGGTTACGTAACTGTACTGGTACGAGCCTGCGACTTGACTAAACCTTAGAAATCTCAATCCACTCTGCTTTAAAAACTCTCCTAGAAATTCTCTACGTCCTTGAAAACTCCATATTTGCTCTCGATTATACTTCCTTTGTAGGATCGTTGAGCACCTCTAGAGGGGGGGTGAATAGAGTGCGTGTGTGCAGCGAAATATAATCACTAATTAAAAAATTAAATAATGGTAGATATGTAAGAGACAGTAAATAAAGATAGAGAATTCAAACTCAGTGACACAGCGATGTATACTGGTATCCCTCTGAGAGGACTAATCCAGTCTCGAGTACTCTTGTTCGATGTTAATCCACTATGGCACAAGCTTTAACTGAGAGCTTGCAATCTCTTACAACACCGTGCTTGGTGACAAGCGCACGACCAGCTTCACAACACCGTGCTTGGTGACGAGCGCACGACCAGCTCCACAACAGAAAAGTTGTTGAAACTTGAACGACCTCTTTACAACTCTTGTGTAACCAAAAGACTCTAAATTAACTCTGATAGTATTGGCTTTTGGCTAAGAGATGTGTAGGTGAGATTTGAAAATCTTAGATCATTTTGAAAACACTTGAGTAGTAGAGAAGAGAAGATGAAGAATGAATTGATGATTTGAAACGAAAAGTTCTTCTCTATTTATAGGTGTTTTCACCAACCGAACTCGGGCAGAACTCGGGCAGAGTTCGGGTGCAAATATCTCGCAAAGAGACGTTGCTCGCTGATTTGGAGGCAACAGAAGTTTGAATACAAACTGACCGAACTCGGTCAGAGTTCGGACCGAACTCAGGCCGAACTCGGCTAGGAGTTCTGTCAGGAGATATTTGAAATTCTTTTGCAAAAACAGTTTTCAAACATGTTTTTGGTTATTTGTAAAATCATTTAAAAGACTATTTTCGAAATATGTTTTTGAAATATTTGTAAACGAAAATACGAATGGTAAAAGTAGGCTTTTGAAATAAGGATAGTTTTAACCCTAAGCCAGTATTACCAAAATTGATTTTACAAAGTAATTCCTAGACTCAATAAAATATAAAATACAGAATAAAAATGAGAACTGAGTCTTCAGAAGATTTGATGATGTTGGTGCTTTGATTGATGTGGTACATCGTCCGTTGAATATGATTTCATAAATCCTGAAATGATTAGCAGCATTTTCTATATTTTGTGTATTGACTAAAGTGTATGTTGATTATCGAAATCGGGTGTGACCATGGAATGGGCCAACAATCTCCCCCATTTTGATAATTGACAAACTTGAGTCTATACCAAAATATATTTATATCAAATAGAACAAAATATCAAAATACCTGAAAAAAAATTTGTTTGGTTTTTTTTTTTGGATATCTCGCTTTGGTATACTCTTTTTCTCCCCCTTTGTCAAGTAGTAAAATGAATAGGCTCCCCCGTAAATCGTGAAGCCAACAATAGAAAACACAAGACAAAGTGAAGCAAAAAGAAATAATCACAGCATAGACATAGATGAAAACAACTGGAATAACATGAACTATCTCATAATAAACTGAAATATCATAGAAGTTTCTACTAGAAATAAAAAAGTACAACTGATAATGTCTAACTAAAAAAAACTACATCAACTGTATCAACTAATCAAATCAAAATTCACTATCCCATGGCTGAATCCACGTCACATCATGGGGTCGTCCGCACCTGGAGGATCATGAGGGAAGTATGCTGTGGTCGGGTCGAAATACTGAAAAGTAACCTCATCAGTAAATCGAGGACCAGGGAAAGCCTGGTGAGGAAAGATGGTGATCGGATGGACTGTATCCTGAGCCAGGCTATAGTGAAGGTCAGCAATACTATTTCTCAGCACCTGGGCCTGAGAAATGAGCCTGAACTCTGAGTCCTGATGACGTTGCGTAGAGACTGCAACAAAGTCATCGAAGCGCTGGAAGAAAGTCTGATCGAATCCTGGGGCAGGGGCCGGAACAGGAGGAGCATCAGCTGCAGGGGCCTCAGCATCAGCAGCTGGAGCAGGAGCAGCTCCAGGAGGTGCAGGAAATCGACGAAAACGAGTCAGCTCAACAGATGGAGAGGAGATGGCACACGTCTCAAGATCAATCTCGAAACGTCGAAAGATCGAAGCAAGGTGCATCGGATAAACTAGATTCCTGCCTACATTTTTGCAGTTAAGCATCCAGTTTATCATAGTTTTGGGAACGGAGAAAGGAATGCCAAAGTGGATGTGATATAGAGCAGAAAGTTCCAAAAAGGTAACTTCATCAGTAGATCCTTTCTTCGGAAGAAGAGCAGAAAATACTATACGATGAAGTTTATAAAATGTTTGGTTCAGATGTTTTGAAAAAATTCTCCGGGAAGGAGGGTTAGGGTGACAAATTAATTCTCTAAAGGAAGCCAAAGTGACATCGGCAGGGAACTGAATGTGGTAGATGTCAACTAATGCATCACCAAGATCAGGAATATGAAAGTATTCGCTGATATCAGTGGCACTAAATTCTAACTCTTGCCCAGCAATGCAAGAATAGAAATTACCGTTAGGTTTTACCTGCAGATTGCAGTAAAACATGCGAACGACATTATCATAAATGCTCTCTTGGACCTCGAAGAAATCGCAGTATCCAAGTTGGTCAAAGATTGGAGCATATTCAAAGAAAGTAGTAAAGTTAACGAAGGCTCCAGAGCAAATACGACGACTAGAGAAAGAATCAAACCAGAGATCCGAGAAGTCTTTGTCGGGAAACAAAGTAGAATCGTACTCTTCGGGATCTCTAGGTCTAGCTGGACTAAAGAGACTAGCAGGGGTATAGTCAGAGGATGAGGAAGCACCTTGGGAAGAGTTTCCTCTTTGACGCTTGGGGGCCATGAGGAGATGGATAGCAAATACCTTCAAAGAAAAAGGAAGAAGAAGGAAGATGACCGCCCACTGGAACTCGTCAAACCCTTGCTAATAAGGAGGAGGAGAGGCTTCTAGTAGAAGAGGAGGGCTTTCCACGTTTTGGTGTGAAGAAAAAGTGGAAGGAAAGTTGGATTATAAAGCCTCTAGGGCCGGCTGTTCGGTTCTGGAAGTTACCACAGCGCCGACCGAACTCGGTCCGAATTCGGTCCGAACTCGGTCAGAGTTCGGGCCGAGTTCGGCCACTTGCATTCCCGAGACAGTCAAAGCAGTCAGGTAAATAAAAGTTGTAATTAATAACGTTTGACTGGTTTATTAAATAACTGCTGTTATTTTCGGGTTAACTATAGGGGTTGTCCCAGCTAACGGAGGTTCACCGGGGAACTCTTAAATACCGCTTCGCTTCGACCGTAGCCGTGGTGACAGACATACCCTTTGTAAGTTTGTCCCCAAAAATAATTTTCGTTAAATAATAAATTATCAAGTCATAAATACAGTTTTAATTACCATATGCATTATGAGTCCGAGAATTCAAGAATGCCGAGCTCACGCCTCAAGATGTTAAAACGGTCTTCAGCCAATGGTTTAGTGAATATATCTGCTAGTTGATAAACAGTATCAATAAATTCTAAGCAAATATTCCCGTGTTGTTGATGATCACGAAGAAAATGATGTCTAACTTCTATGTGTTTTGTGCGTGAATGACAAACAGGGTTCTTAGTCAGATTAATTGCACTAGTGTTATCACAATAAATAGGAACATTTGCATAGTACAGATTGTAGTCCTCTAAGGTTTGCTTCATCCACAAAATCTGAGCACAACAACGTCCCGCGGTGATATATTCAGCCTCAGTTGTTGATAATGCTACTAAATTTTTGTTTCTTGCTAAACCAAGAGACTAAGGCTTTTCCCAAGAAATGACATGTGCCACTGGTCAAAGGATTTGGTTTTGGGATACCATAAGGTCACCATCCGAGTAACCTATAAGGTCAAAGGATTTGGTTTTGGGATACCATAAGCCAACTGAATTTTGTTTTGGGATACCATAAATATGTATATACTGTTAGAAAGTAATCAAAGGAGGAACCAGGCCCGACCCAACCAGGCCTAAGCCAGCAATCCCAAGCCCTGTCGGCCAGGCACAGCCCCGCCCATGCAAAACGACAGCTCCCCACAAGATTTTCCCAAACAGCAGTAACTAAGCCTAACCGAGCACCCGAGCAGTTGAAAGTTAGAAACCCGACTTGGTATAAAAGGGGTCGAGAAAGGAGAAACACGAACACATTAAACCATAATACCACAGCGCCTCCCTGACCCGACGCCATCCCAGACCACCTGCGCGGCCACCCTCCGTCGTCGGACGACCGCCGCAGCCGCCGCCTGCCGGAGAAGCCGAGCGCGCGCGCTGTTGAAAAACAGAACAGCAGCAGCGGTAGCATTGGTAGCATTTTGCAGGACGACCACGACCTCCATGTTCTATCATCTCGTAAACCGTCTTCGTAGGTATGAACCCAAGATAACCTGGTTTAATTCTCTTCAAGTAGATTTAGTTGGGTCACGATATACACGTCGTAAATCAAGCCAACAATTGGCGAAAATTCTGGTCGAGTATGAACAGTTTTAACAATTAGAGACTCCCTGTTTGAAGTCGGATTTCTATCTAACCGACGATCGACTTGAAAACCTAATTGAACAATCTCATAGACAACCTATAGGGCTCCGATTTCCTTTTTGTAGTCGGATTTCGTCGACTTTGCGTCGAGAAATCGAATTCCAAACTTGGCGAAAAACCTGTTTTAAAATTGTAGAAAATCTAGAAAATTCCTCGGTACGACGTACGTCCCGTCAAACCGAGCGACGTGGTCGCGAACCGAAAGCATCGAAAGCTGCGTATCGACTTCGTTGACGGGTGGGCTTTGACGGAATTCAAATTGGTCGCGTGTGCGCGACGAATTTGATGCGTATCCGTCAAAATTCACCGTATCGGCCTCTGTGCAAAATTTTCAATTACTTTGTGCATGCTCGTCAGATTGAGACGAAACTTACGCCAACAGGACCGTATCATTTTTCTGATCCTGTATGCCAAGTTTTATCCGATTCTGAAACAGTTGAATCAGAACGCCGTTTTGCGGGCCCTACGGTCCGATTCAACGGGCGACTTTGTGCACGGCCCACTGAAATCCAAAACTGGGCATACGGTTGGGTTCGTATCATAAAACTAGATCCGTAAACATGTAGTTTGACGACTTTAGAGACCATTGACTCTGGCACGCTTTTCGGTGCAAAGCGGGTCCAACGGCGGATACCGTTTTTGCCCAAAATTACCGTTTTGCCCCTGACTCCAGAATTGGACTTAAGGACAGACAATCATAGCTAATTTGACTATTCTGAGAACATTGGTAATATTTATTTCAGCTTTCGGAGACCGTTGTGATGACTTGGACTTTCCGACTTATTGATTGGAGTTACATTGTTGGTTCTTCGTGCAACCCCCAGGCAAGTATACCTTGCCTCCCTCTACAGTTTTATTACATGCATTTTATTTCAGTTTCTAGCTTTTGGATTATTTATGGACATGTGCTTTTCTTTTTATTTTTTGTGTAGTTGTTTTTATTGTTTATAGCCGTATTCATGTTTGGTCTTGTGGTTCCCACTTAGAGTTTCTCGTCAGTACCTTGCTTGAGTCGTGTCATAGAATGAGTACGTGTAATTGAACTGCTAAATCCTTGATATTGTTTCCTTGGCACCAGAGAGTCCACACTCGGGACAAGGGTATTTTTCTTGATCTGTTTACATCCGTAAGTCCACACTCGGGACGAGGATTGTAGTGCCCCACTCCCGTTGGAGAGAAGCACTATGTAATAGGCTCGTGCCAAGTCAGACATGGTCGGGAACATAGATGGCTAGTCTGACTCGGCGACGAGTTTGTTATACAAAAACCATGGCATCAATAAAATCGATTTGGATGAGTGATATGAGTACCGTTCCAACTAATGGATCGACTACTGTTGGAATAAGTCCTAGATGCGGTAGGCGGCATCTTGGCGAAGGAACTCTAAAGAGAGCGACGCAACCCGTCTGCCGTTGGTTTTATTGGTTTTATCGGCTTTCTGAACGAATTGTTGCGTGGATTTGATAGTGTGCTTTCGCGTTGATTTCTGAATTCGTCTTTGGGAATTTCGAAGGAAGGATTGAAGAAAAGGTTCTAATTCGATGCTCGTGCCATTACAGGAGTTCGTGTAACTGACGCTTGACCGTCGCGAAGCATTCTCCTACTCTCGGTGCAATCTCCTTAGGTGGGTGGTTCTTCGGCCCCTTCTTTTCTACTCCTTTCTGCCAACTAAATTCTTAAAGTTCAACGTTCAAATCGATGATGCTAACGGGATGTATGCTTACCACTAAGATCAAGAGCTCGGGATAATATATCAACCTAGAGAAGTTAACTCTGAATCGATAGGTTCACACTAAGTAGAGTAAAGATAAAGTTCTAAGAAAGAGATAGAATATATTTTATGCCATGCAAAACACAATAATGAAAACCTTGGTTGCGGTACATCATGCCTCGGAGAATTTGGTGCCTACGGGATGCTAAATCAGAATGTACGATTTCGGAGAAAAGGACCCTTGCACGAGTAGGAATGATTATGTGATTTGATAATGGTTATGCTATGCAATTTACTTCATACATATTAAACTATTCATACATTCGCTTGGTCAAGGACGACTTGTGCACAAGGTGAGCTTTCCTCGAGACGGTACCCGGGGCCCTGGGACCGAATCGGCCTAGGAGAAAATTATGGAAATCGTGCTTCGACGCGAGGCATTACGAAACCTCCAGTTAAGCTCGCTACCTGGACTGGAGGGCGCATCGCAAGGCTACGTAATCGTCCTTCATGGTGCCGATATCACCAATGACCGCATATAGGATAGATTGCATGCTCACCTATTGTCTTGTGCAGGTGGTAAGTATCATGTATATTTTGTACAGGAAAGGAGCACGGCCGTGGTAAGAATGCCTTTAAATTGGCTATATATTATCGTTTAAAATGTGCCTTCGATATGAGATGCAATTCATATAGTTCTAAATAGAAAGATCACTTCGTATGCTAGAATCCTTAATAAGCAGTGTCGGTTTAGACGAGTGGGTTCGTCCCATCCACTAGCAAGTGTGCTAACCCTCAACTCACCAGGTAACGAGCGCGCTGCGGGAGCTTGAGACTAGACCTGAAGCTTAAGAACGGGAGGCGGCACGAAGCTCTCCTATTTTGAAGTATTTTGAAGCCCAACTCAGATCGAAGGCTTTGTAAAAATGTATAAAGGGGCATGAATGTATGGAACGACAAGGATTATTTTAGGGCAAGCTTGTCGAGAGTTTTTCTTTTATGTTTCAAGATGTAGCCCCAACGGCATATGTAATATAAAAATGACCTTGTACATACTTTGCAAGCTTATGAATGAAAAGCTAAATTTCTTCCTATGCTATGCTTTCAACTCTCTGAACTGTTTAATTTCAACGCGTCGAGTAAAAAGGAATTTCCAATTGCACATCCTTGTCTCGTGTAAGTCCATTAAAGACTTACACGGTATCACGTCCCGACCCGTGGGGATCGATTTGTATCGAGTCAAGGCGATGGCGATCGATTCGGCGAGTCGGGGCGTGACAAGTTGGTATCAGAGTACGATTAACACCTCGGACCTTTCAAAATATTTTCTTTTAGATGCCGTTGTGATTTTTAAAAAACTATGCTTTTCGACATATGCGACCTGAAATAATCGTTCCATACATATAAGACCGTAGATATTTTGAGAATACTAACGGATTTGTTCAATTTTGTGGGAATAACGGAAAGACTAGGTGTCCCTGCTGTCAACACCACATTGATTAGCACGGATAGCACCGAAGGCGCAACGCCTAGCGACTCTGCCATGGAGTGACTACTACGCCTTATGGAACTCCAATAACGCCAGTCAGAGATGTAGCAACGACAGCTGCAAGAACAGATCCAGGCCCAAGTCAGCGCCCAACAAAAGCAAATGGAGACCGTCATATCAGAGGAAGAAGTACAACCCGTAAAGACAAAACAAATATCTTCCTCCTCCCTGCTCAAGATGACCAAGTCCAAAAAGATGAACCTGCCTGAATTCAACGGTCGAGCAGAGCCTGACGAAGTCATGGGATGGCTAGTGAAGATTGAGGGCCTGTTTAATCTCCTCAGCATCAAGGGGTCCAAGAGAGTCGGGTGCGCAGCATTGCAGCTCAACTTGAGGGCCTACGACTGGTGGGAGGCGAAGAAACAGGAACTCCAAGAGACCAACCCCAACGCCAAGATCTCGTAGGAGACGTTCAAACCGGCCTTCCTCGAGCAATACATCCCTCGTGCCCTTCGTCGACAGAAGGAAGAGGAATTCCTGTCCTTGAAGCAAGGAAACTTGTCCGTTGAAGACTACGATGCGAAGTTTGCGAAGCTTACGAAGTTTGTCGGGGCCTTTCTGCCGAACACGGAGGCGTGGTGCGAGCGCTTCCAGTAAGGCCTGAATGATGATTTGTGTCGGGACGTCATGAACCAGAGATGCCAGACGTACAAGGAATCATACAACGCTGCCCTTGATAGTGAGCGGATCTTCGGTCGAGCATCGCAGAAGGGCGGATCAACCATCCACAATAACTTCAATAAGCGTCCTCATGACGCGGGAGGACCTGGTGCGCCAAAGCGCTAGAACACGTTCGAGTATCGGAGGCCTCACCCAGGCGTACGGTGTCATCGCTGCGGCAAGATGGGACATCTGGCGGTCGATTGCCGAGGGGGGTGCTTCAAGTGTGGCCAGCTAGGTCACAAGGCAGTAGATTGTCGCATGTGGAGGGCGAACCAATATCCACCAAGGGACGTCCAGAACCAGAACATGGTGCCTCCCGTCCATGGCGCAAACGCGGTGCCCGTGAACCCACAAAATCGCCAAGGGGCGCAAGGCAGAGTCTACGTACTGACTCGGGACGAAGCTTTTGCGTCCGACAGTGTCGTGA
Organism: Iris pallida; assembly: GCA_029216955.1. Lineage (NCBI taxonomy): Eukaryota > Viridiplantae > Streptophyta > Magnoliopsida > Asparagales > Iridaceae > Iris > Iris pallida. The sequence continues at coordinate 28,526,708 of JANAVB010015600.1, forward strand.
CAGGTATACTACTCTATAAAAATATGCCTGCTAGGGTATTGTTCGATTCGGGTGCTACGTATAGTTTTATATCTGCCGATTTTGTAAAAGAGAATGAACTACCTATGCAACTTTTAGATATGAATCTTAGCGTTAGCACTCCATCGGGAGTAGATATGTCTGCCACTCAAATTTGTAGGGATGGTTACATATGCATCAGAGGGAGGAATCTATCCTTGGAAGTTATCGTCCTCGACGTCAAGAGTACGATATAATCCTCGGCATGGATTGGTTGGGTGCATGCCACGCAACGATCGAGTGCACGGAGAAGAGAGTTGTGTTCCGCCTTCCGGGCGAAACGGAGTTCTCCTATTCGTGCGAAGCAGCATCAAAGGCAGCAATGATGATATCGGCGATTTCGGCAAGGCGTATGTTGCATTCTGGGTGCAGCGGGTACCTAGCATCAATTCGAGACACGAGAACGAAGATTACAAGCACGGCCCAGACTGAAGTCGTGGCAGAATTTCCGGATGTGTTCCTAGACGAGTTGCCAGGTATACCGTCAGACCGAGAGATAGAATTCAGTATCGACACCTTCCCAGACACCCGACCGATATCCAAAGCACCTTATCGAATGGTGCCGACAGAGCTGAAGGAACTGAAGGTACAACTACAAGAGTTGCTAGATCGTGGATATATTCGTCCTAGCGTCTCCCTGTGGGGTGCTCCAGTATTATTTGTAAGGAAGAAGGATGGGTCGATGTGGCTGTGTATCGACTATCGAGAACTTAACAAAGCTACGGTGCAGAACAAGTACCCGTTGCCGAGGATAGACGATTTGTTTGACCAATTGCAAGGGACAACGGTATTTTCCAAGATTGATCTTCGCTCAGGCTACTATCAGTTAAAGATCAAGTCCGAGGACGTGCCGAAGTCCGCCTTCCAAACTCGATATGGTCACTACGAATTTCTAGTCATGCCCTTCGGCTTAACCAACGCTCCTGCCGTGTTCATGGACCTAATGAACCGGGTGTTCCGACCGTTTATAGACAAATTTGTCGTCGTATTCATCGATGACATTCTCATATATTCGAAGAGCAAGGACGAGCACATGGAACTCTTGAAGACGGTGCTACAGACTCTGTGTGAGTACCAACTTTATGCCAAGCTAAGCAAGTGCGAGTTCTGGATGAGCAGCATGACGTTCCTTGGGCACGTTGTCTCGGCTGAAGGCGTCACGGTGGACCCAAAGAAGATTGAAGCAATAGTCGAATGGAAGCGGCCTACCTCAACAGGCAACATCCGAAGTTTTTTCGGCTTGGCAGGCTACTACCGTAGATTCGTGAAAGATTTTGCCAAAATTGCGTCGCCTCTGACTTGCCTCACCCAGAAGGGGGTCACATTCGAGTGGAACGATGCCTGCGAATCAAGCTTCCAAGAGTTGAAGAAACGGCTCATCTCAGCGCCGATCCTTGCACTTTCGAACGGGCCAGAAGGGTTTCAAATATTTAGCGATGCATCGCGGACGGGTTTGGGATGCGTGCTTATGCAAAGGGATAAGGTGATTTCGTTTGCTTCGAGACAATTGAAGCAACACAAGAAGAATTATCCTACGCACGATCTGGAGTTAGCGGCCATTGTGTTCGCGTTGAAGCTATGGCAGCACTATCTTTATTGGTGTAGCTTGCAGCATCTATACGGACCATAAGAGCCTCAAGTACATCTTCACTCAACGGGACCTGAACTTACGACAGCGGCGTTGGCTCGAACTTATTAAAGACTACGATCTAACTATCGAGTACACGCCAGGTAAGGGAAACGTCGTAGCGGACGCTCTGAGTAGAATGTTCATCGGGTGCTTGTCTATCAACCGTAACATACCGCGAGACTTGGCAGAGATGGGTATCGAACTCTGAATCCATTACCGTGGAGCACGATTGGCTCAATTGCACCTTGAATCGAGCTTGCACAACAAAATAAAGACCGTACAGGAGGATGACCCATTTCTGAAGAAGATGTGCGAGCTGATTTCGACGGAAAAGGCGATCGACTTTGCGGTAGACGAGGGCGGAATGACGCGGATGAAGGGGAGGATATGCGTGCCGGACCATGCTGAACTTAAAAAGGAGATTCTGACGGAGGCCAATTATGCGAAGTACTCGTTGCACCCCGGGAGTACCAAAATGTATAAGGACCTGCGCATGACCTTTTGGTGGCACGACATGAAGAAAGACGTAGCAACGTTTGTGTCACAGTGCATGGCTTGTCAATGGGTGAAGGCCGAGCATCAAAGACCAGGCAGGGAGCTACAGAACCTCGACATTCCAGTATAGAAGTGGAACGACATCTCTATGGATTTCATCATGGGCCTTCCGAAGACGTCGCGGGGGAATAATGCGATTTGGGTCATTGTCGATCGTTTGACCAAATCCGCTCATTTCATCGCTATTAAAGCATCATGGAGCGTCGATCGGTTAGCTCAGATTTATCTCGACGAGATCGTCAGACTGTATGGGGTACCTGCCATAATTATTTCGGACAGAGACGGGCGATTCTTATCACGTTTCTGGACGAGTCTACAGGCGGCGCTGGGCACTAAGTTGAACCTTAGCTCCGCGTACCACCCACAAACCGATGGCCAGACAGAAAGAGTGAATCAGATCCTGGAGGATATGCTACGTCTGTGCACGATAGATTTGAAGACTAGTTGGGACATGCACTTGCCGCTCACGAAATTCGCATACAACAACAGTTATCAATCGAGCATCCAAATGGCTCCTTACGAGGCGCTTTACGGGAGGAAGTGCCGATCTCCGATTTGCTGGGGTCGGAAAGCGACAGGTGCTCGGGCCAGAACTAGTCGAACAAGCCGTCGAGAAGGTCCGCGTGATTCGAAATAGGCTCCGTATTGCTCAGTGTCGACAAAAGAGTTATGTAGATACTCGTCGACGACCGTTAAAGTTCTTGGTTGGGGACCATGTGTTTCTGAAGGTGACACCGATGCGGGGCGTCATGCGATTCGGGGTAAAAGGCAAGCTGTGTCCGAGATTCGTAGGGCCCTTCGAGATCCTCGAAAGAGTGGCGATCGTTGCTTACCGGATCGCGCTACCTCCTGCCCTGGCCGAAGTGTACGACGTCTTCCATGTCTCCCAACTTCGGAAGTACGTGCATGACCCAAGTCATGTAGTTAGTTTCGATCAGTTGGAGCTACGCGCCGATCTATCATACTCGGAGGAGCCCGTGCAAATTTTGGACCGTAAAGAAAAGATCCTGCGGAGCCGATCGATGTCCTTGGTTCGCGTACTCTGGCGAAACCATTCCTTTGAGGAATCGACGTAGGAACTAGAGGCGGAGATGAAGGAGAAGTACCCTTCACTTTTCGCCGATGAAGGTCAGACCCTTGTTCTTAAGTTTTGGGACAAAACTTTTTCTTAGTGGTATATTATGTAGTGCCCCGCTCCCGTTGGGGCGAAGCACTATGTTATAGGCTCGTGCCAAGTCAGACATAGTCGGGAACATAGATGGCTAGTCTGACTCGGCGACGAGTTTGGTATACAAAAACCATGGCATCAATAAAATCGATTTGGACGAGTGACATGAGTACCGTTCCAACTAATGGATCGACTACTGTTGGAATAAGTCCTAGATGCGGTAGGCGGCGTCTTGGCGAAGGAACTCTAAAGAAAGCGACGCAATCCGTCTGCCGTTGGTTTTATTGGTTTTATCGGCTTTCTGAATGAATTGCTGCGTGGATTTGATAGTGTGCTTTCGCGTCGATTTCTGAATGCGTCTTTGGGAATTTCGAAGGAAGGATTGAAGAAAGGGTTCTAATTCGATGCTCGTGCCATTGCAGGAGTTCGTGTAACTGACGCTTGATCGTCACGAAGCGTTCTCCTACTCTCGGCGCAATCTCCTTAGGTGGGTGGTTCTTCGGCCCCTTCTTTTCTACTCCTTCCCGCCAACTAAATTCTTAAAGTTCAACGTTCAAATCGATGATGCTAACGGGATGTATGCTTGCCACTAAGATCAAGAGCTCGGGATAATATATCAACCTAGAGAAGTTAACTCTGAATCGATAGGTTCACACTAAGTAGAGTAAAGATAAAGTTTTAAGAAAGAGATAGAATATATTTCATGCCATGCAAAACACAATAATGAAAACCTTGGTTGCGGTACATCATGCCTCGGAGAATTTGGTGCCTACGGGATGCTAAATCAGAACGTACGGTTTTGGGGAAAAGGACCATTGCACGAGTAGGAATGATTATGTGATTTGATAATGGTTACGTTATGCAATTTACTTCATACATATTAAACTGTTCATACATTTACATGGTCAAGGACGACTTGTGCACAAGGTGAGCTTTCCTCGAGACGGTCCCCGGGGCCCTGGGACCGAATCGGCCTAGGTGGAAATTATGGAAATCGTGCTTCGGCACGAGGCATTGCGAGACCTCCAGTTAGGCTCGCTACCTGGACTGGAGGGCACGTCGCAAGGCTACGTAATCGTCCTTCATGGTGTCGATATCACCAATGATCGCATATATGATAGATTGCATGCTTACCTATTGTCTTGTGCAGGTGGTAAGTATCATGTATATTTTGTACAGGAAAGGAGCACGGCCGTGGTAAGAATGCCTTTAAATTGGTTATGTGTTATCGTTTAAAATATGCCTTCGATATGATATGCAATTCATATAGCTCTAAATAGAAAGATCACTTCGTATGCTAGAATCCTTAATAAGCAGTATCGGTTTAGACGAGTGGGTTCGTCCCATCCACTAGCAAGTGTGCTAACCTCCAACTCCCCAGGTAACGAGCGCGCTGCGGGAGCTCGAGACTAGACATGAAGCTGAAGAACGGGAGGCGGCACGAAGCTCTCCTATTTTGAAGTATTTTGAAGCCCAACTCAGATCGAAGGCTTTATAAAAATGTATAAAGGGGCGTGAATGTATGGAACGACAAGGATTATTTCAGGGCAAGCTTGTCAAGAGTTTTTCATTTGTGTTTCATGATGTAGCCGCAACGACATATGTAATGTAAAAATAACCTTGCACATACTTTGCAAGCTTATGAATGAAAAGCTAAATTTTTTCCTATGCTATGCTTTCAACTCTCTGCACTGTTTAATTTCAACGCGTCGAATAAAAAGGAATTTCCATTTGCACATCCTTGCCTTGTGCAAGTCCATTAAAGACTTGCACGGCATCACGTCCCGACCCGTGGGGATCGATTTATATCGAGTCAAGGCGATGGCGACCGATTCGGCGAGTCGGGGTGTGACAAGGGTGTCGATTATTTGCACTAGAGAGTCCACACTCGGGACGAGGGTTTTGACTTGATTTGACTTGACTTACACCAGAGAGTCCACACCCGGGACGAGGGTGTTTACATCAGAGAGTCCACACTCGGGACGAGGATGTAGTACTTGCTCCAGAGAGTCCACACACGGGACGAGGGTGTCTTGCCATGAGCTAACCAGAGAGTCCACACTCGGGACGAGGGTTAGTACTTAGTTCAAACCAGATAGTCCACACTAGGGACGCAGGTTTGGTTTCTTCCATTGATCTCGTGTATTCGTTCATCCGGTAGTTTATTTATGCGTAGTTGTTCTAGTATTCGTATTCGTGTTCATGTTCTAGTGTTCGTGTTCATGTTCTAGTATTCGTATTCGTGTTCGTAGTCATTTGTCTTGTTCTCGTTCTTTCTTGTTTATTTCTTACGCATGATAAAACTGCTAGATAGGCATGTATATTATGTATCTTGCTATGTCCTCTGAGGACCTGATGATCTCCTCAGGTTTAGCGATTGCATGGAGTTAGCTAGTAGTTCTGGATGGCGGAGGATTTGCGGTTCTTGCGGGATTCAGGTACCGTTATCGTGTTTATTATCCGCTCGTGCTTTCATACCTTATCATGAGTTATCCTGTTTCTTGATTCAGTTTTAGACTCTTGTTATTATTCGCTCGTGCTTTCATACCGCCATGATTTGGCTGTACACCATAGCCTTGACAGCATTTACGTATTCGAGTCGGGCTGGAGTCCGCTCGATACGTAGCAGGCTTGCTCACGTGCTCGCGTCCGAAAAGCGGGTGCGGGTCGTGACAGCACACGGAGGTCGTGGGGGCGGGGTTGGAGCGTTAGCGAGGTTAGGGTTTGGAATTCCCTCTCGATCTCTCGATTCCCAGCTCTCGGATGCATATATATACGTGCGTCTGTGTAAAGGCTCGGGCCCCCTCCAGCTGGGTTCTGGGTTAGCTTAGAATGGGTTTGGGGATGCCTGGGCTCGGCTTGGGCCAGGCCGGCTGGGCTGTACATGGGATTGCTTATTTCTTTAATCTATTTGCTACTAATATATATATATATATATATATATATATATATATATATATATATATATATATATATATATATATATATATATATATATATATATACTACCATATATATTTATATATATACACGTACAGACATACGTATGCACATATATATATTTATATATACACGTATACACATATATTTATATATATATACACCTATAATATATTTATATATTTATATATATACACATACACATATCCTCCTATATTTATATAACATGTATATATGTATATACATTAATAAATTCTGAATATATGTTTATACAACAATATAATATAAATAATACCTATTTCACGATGAAGAAAACACTTATTTAGTAATAACTAATTATTTTAATACAACAACAATATTATTAATAATACTAATAATCCCGATAACAACTAAAAATAACCCAATAGCAAGTGTAGTAAGGTTTGGTGAATCTAGTACGCACACTCTTTATTGACTCCCGAAAATCACACAAATATTATAAACACTAATAAAATAATAATAATACTTATAATGTATATATAACAATTATTAGAAATTAATTGCCAATTCCTAAGGATATTGCATCTACCTAGAATATGTCTACATGGCCGTATTGGGTCTCACTACATGCCTACATGGGCTTGGATTTGGTTCGGCCCAGTTCGGACTAACTTAGTTCAACCGGATTCCTAAAAGTCAATAAATCTAATAATAATTAATTAAACTTATTTATAATGGTCATGCTATAATTTGGCCTGGTTTTCCTAGTTAGGACACTCCTATGGCTCGGTATTCCCCTACTATGGCTAAACACTCGTCAAAGCACGCCACTGCACTATCCGTGCCATGATTCCTAGTCGTATGGTACTTCAAACTCAATTATGGCTAAAGTTTCTACCGAAATAATTAACTGAATAATCATTTATAAAAATCTACAAATCACCATTTAAAACATATAAATAATAATAAAAAAATTTGGGAAGGGAAGCTACAAATCTATCCACCTGAAAAAATAATTTCGTCCTCGAAATTCTAATTCGTAACTATTCCTAAAATTCAAAAAGAAAAATCTGTCTTAACCTCAATCTCCTTAAATTTAATTCCTCAAAAATAGTTTACAACCTTCTCTAGCCATTTTATAACCACGAAACGTCGAGGACTTCTACCCACCTTTGGTCATACTACTCCTCAAAACTCGGTCACTAAAATCTTATAACCTTCTAACTAGTTGCTAACAATTCTACCAACAAATATCTAGGCATATGGCAACTATAATCTTTCATATCTATAAACAACCAAAACTCAATAATCATGCAATATTATATTATAATTTAAGAATTTCTGATGAATTCTAGACAGCACGATAATTTGTCACCTCGAAATAAAGAGGGACGAGAATCAATGGTATGGAAAGCAAGGAAGAATAATCGAGAACAAATACGAAGTTTCAAAGACGGTAGAGAAATTACTAAGAGAATTTTCAAGGCATAGTGGATTGAGATTTCTAAGGATTTAGTCATATTCGCAGGCTCGTATCAGTACAGTTACGTAACCGATACGATATGCTCTGACCTGCATGGGTCACCACAAAAACTTGTCACGACCCGCACCCGCTTTTCGGACACGAGCTCGTGAACAAGCCAGCTACGTTTCGAGCAGACTCCAGCCCGACTCGAGTACGTATAAGCTGTCAAGGTTATGGTTTCATGTCTAATCTAAACTATATCTCAATCTACAGTAATCATATGAAACAAAAATGAAACAATTATGGGTCATGGTCTGCAGCCCATTAGCATATTGTCCGATTAGACTCTAAGAATGATTTGAGTCTATAAAATAAGCAAAAAATATCATGGTACTGAATATAAAGCACGAGAGGATAATAAAGAAATATCACAAGCAAATACCTGTATCATGTATCGTAATCCTCTACCATCCCGCTCTGCTAACTAACTCCATACAATCGCTAAACCTGAAGAGATCATCAGGTCCTTAGAGGACTAGCAAGATACATAAAACATGCATATCTAACAGTTTAATCATGCAATAATATAACCAGGGTATAAACAGGAACTAGACATGAGACTGACATGTGGCTACTGACAGGTAGCTATGAACACGGATGCGGGATCAAGTATGCATAAATGAACTGCCGAAAGATTAATAGAATACCAACCCTCGCCCCGAACGTGGACTCACAGGTCAATTTCAAGACAAGTCACCCTTGCCCCGTGTGTGGACTCGCAGGTGCAAACGGACAACCCTCGCCCCGTGTGTGGACTCGCAGGTTGTGAGAAAGACAAAGGAATATCAGTTCACTCACACATACTTGCAGACACAACTCGGTCAAGATACAGGTGAAGACATGGTACAACTCAGTCATGATACGGGTAAGGACAACTCTAGCATGATCCATGACGTAACCAAGCCTGGTATAACTACACTATCAAGTCATGAAATACTGATATACAAGCAAGACAATAAAGTGGTAGACACGGTATCATATAAATCTATAACAACTCAGGTAACTAAAGATAACATACTACAATAGGTGTACTATAAGCATAAAAATAAACTGTAGAGGGAGGCAAGGTATACTTGCCTGGAGGTTGCACGCAGATCCCACAAAATATAGTCAACATGTGAGCCGTAAAGTCCAAATCACCATAACTGTCATCGAAAGCTGAAAAAGACATTGCCAACATTCTCAGAATAGTCAACTTAGCTAGGATTGCCTGTCCTTAAGTCCAACTCTAGACACAGGGGCAAAACGGTAATTTTGGACAAAAATGGTGTCCACCGTTGGACCCGTTTTGCACCGAAAAGCGTGCCAAAGTCAATGATTTCTAAAGTCATCAAACTACATGTTAACAGGTCCAGTTTTCCGATACAAACTCAACCGTATGTCCAAAGTTAGATTTCGACGGGCCGTGCACAAAATCGCCCGTTGAGTCGGACCGTGGGCCCGCAAAACGGCGATCCGATCAACTATCTCAGAATCGGACCAAACTTGGCATACAGGACCATAAAAATGATATGGTCCTGTTGGCGCAAGTTTCGTCTCGATCTGACGAGCGTGTATGAAGTAATTGGGAAATTTGCACAAAGGCCGATACGGTGAATTTCGATGGATACGCATCAAATATCGTGCACACGCGACCAATTTGAATTTCGTCAAAGCCCACACGTCTATGAAGCCGATACGCACCTTTCGATGCTTTCGGTTCGCGTCCACGTCGTCCGGATTGGCGGGACGCACGTTGGATCGGAGAATTTTTAGTTTTTGAAAAACAGTTTTATCGGGTTTTTTTCGATTTTCGAGTCGATTTATTTTAGCATCTACTGATTATAAAAATAATCTAAAACAGGGTTTGAATGCTGGTTAGGTTGTCCAAGCAGCTGTTCAGATGGATTTCATGAATACTCAATGCCCCGATGGAAAAACTGCTTCCAAGTTGGGCGCTACGCCAGTTATATGCTCTGTTTACTAACAGGATTTCCGTCGACTTCGAGCCCATTTGTCGAGAAATCCACGACGGTTAACTACAAACTAATTAAATGCAATTGAAGGGGGTTGTGTCGGGTTTTTACCTGAAGAAATGTCTTGTCAAAAGGTTGAGCATGCATGATGCAACGTCGTCGCGAAACTGCCTCCTCGCGATTGTAACTGCTGTCGTTGCTGGCGCTGTTCCACGTATTTTCGGCCGACTTTGGCGCACGTGCGGCGGTGCTGCGGTGGCCGTGGATGCGCGTGGAGGTCATGGGGGCGGGGTTGGAGCGTTGGCGAGGTTAGGGTTTGGAATTCCCTCTCGATCTCTCGATTCCCAGCTGGCCATAATTACTTCCTGCAGCTGGCCAGTTGATGCTCTGACATAAAGTGACAGCTCTGACGGCTCTGATATAATAAGGAGACGTGTTAGGCTCCTCAAAAGACAAGAAAATCTCTGAGACAGCCGGCACAGTCCATAGAGTCCAAAGAAGCTCTCTATGCGGACCGCCCAGACCACCTTTATGCGGTTCAGTTGGAGGTTCACCCTTATGCGGCTGCCACCCTCTTGTGGCTGCCACTCTCATACGGCTTGGATTATGGGGGCCACCCTTATACGGTTCAGTTGGAGGCCACCCCTTATGCGGCTGCCACTCTCATGCGGCTCGGATTATGGGGGCCATCCTTATGCGGTTCAGTTGGAGGCCATCCCCCAAGCGGATGCCACTCTCATGCGGCTCGGATTGTGGGGGCTGCCCTTATATGGTTCAGTTGGGGTTCACTCTAATGCGGCTGTCACTCTCATACGGTTGCCACCATGCAGTTCGGCAGTCGGGGCCACACTCATGCGGTTCTGCCAGGACGCTCCGTCTATACGGCTCGCAGCATAATGGCAGTTGGAACACGTGGCAGAAGATCGACTAAGACTTATCCACCCACGTTCATACGGTTCTCAGCATAATAGCGGTTGGGACACGTGGCAGAAGATTGACCAAGGCTTATCCACTCGGATTTGCTGCTATCAACAAATCATCACAATGAAGATTTATTGCAATCAACATAACTGCCCGGATCAATTTCCAACAAACAATGCAGATTTGTTGCAATCAACATAATAGCCCAGATTGATTTCCAACAAATAAGATCAAGGCTAATCTTAACCAAATCCATAACCGCCCACTTTTCAAGGAGCAACTACTGCACACCCTACTTATCACGAAGCCCTATAAATAGCAAGGTGCCATTTCCTTGCAAAACCCTGGACACAGAGAGCGACGAAGGCACAGAAATATACGCACAGAGCCCGAGCAGAAAGACTAGCAACCCCCGCACACACAAATAGCATTTCTTCGTCAGAGTCGAAGCGACGTTCGATCGTCCAAGGAGTAAGGCAGAGTTGATAGCACTCTTCCGAGCCTCTACCGCCACCCCCAGAAAAAACTAAACAATTATACTTAGATTATTTTTCCTAGGTTTTGTTCCTAGGCTCTCTTCTGTACAATCGAGTTTGTAGTTTTGAAGTAAAAGTCCAGTCCTCCCATAAAACTATTCTGTTCTTTTATAATTAATGGCAAACACGATGGTGACTCTGCTGGGGACTAACTTTTCTACGGCTGAGAAGTTGGTGACGTAATCGGACGCCGCCAAACTCGACTCCACGCAACAGATGCTGGTCGTATGCTTCGACCAGTAGGCGTTTGAAGAAATGCTCTCCGACGGGAGCGCTGGCCCGGTCCAGAAGCAAGCCCGCACAAAGAAGGCCCACAGGGAGTGGAGGCCCAAATCATTTGCTCCTTTCCAAGCTCTGGAAGAAATGCTCTCTGCTGCCTAAGACGGCGGAGAAGGCTCTCATGCGGCCCCATCTCAGACCGTAGAGGACTCTGCTGTTCCCAAGTCTGACAGAGGAAAATACTACGATGCTGGACTTGCAGGGACAAAGAGGGACTCTATGCGGTCCAAGAAGCAGCCAAGTAAGGGCGTCCACCGCATGGAGAAGGCTCATGCGGCCACAAAAGTCAGCCGCATGGGGAAGGCTCATGCGGCCACAACTGCCAGCCGCATGAAGGAGGCTCATGCGGCCACAATTTCCAGCCGCATGAAGGAGGCCCATGCGGCCACAACTTCCAGCCGCATGCAAACTGTTCCCAGCTACATGGAGAACACTTATGCGGCTGCCAAACTTGGCCGTAAGCCATCCACCCTGCACGGCTCAGGTCAGTCTTTGATCGCCTCTCATGCGGTCCTGACCCCAGAGGCTCTCAGCAGGATGCGCCAGACTCTGTGACGCACAAATTAGACTCTTCCTACTATGCACTCTCAAGTGCTAGAGGGAAGAAGTCTAGGACAGTACGGGCTCGTCGAGTTCAGTCAACTATCCCATCTTCTGACCATCAGGGCGTGTCGCTGATTATTACGCGGGCCCCTGATGGAAAGTTGTATAAAAAATGTCCGTGTTCAATCCCCGGTGGCCAACAGACGAGATAGTTATCAAGAATCTCCCAACAACGATCAGGGGCAAGTACTCGTACTAGCTCCACATCAGAGAGCAGGTGGGATGCCAACACACTCGTGTGCTCGAAACTCTTGGGCCCACAGAATGAGTGACTTACGTGATGTGATTTTTCACAAGCACAACGAAAAAGAAGAAAGCTTGGTGTGCAGAGAGTCCTTTCATGGACATCACTGCACTCAAGTCATCGTCAACTTCTGCTGCAGCAAGGCGGCAGCCCAAGAGGACCGGCAGTCCATCTTCCAATGACTGCAACATCCAGGACCGGTCCTACCGCCAAGCTCAGGAGATGAAGTGCTTTATGTCGCCTCCTGCAACTCTGCTCAGAAGGTCTCTACTAGCAAAGTAGGGAAGAAGATGAATGTGGCCAGCCCAAAGGTTTCAACCGACACGACCAAGAATCTCTCATCCAAGCGGTCGTCCACCACCACCACCATATGAGGAGTTTATCAAGGCACCCATTGAAAAATGAAATCTTTAACACTTAGAGATTCGTCATCCCCATCCCCGGGGGTAGCTGAAACTGGGGTAGCAGCCATCCGAACGTCCATAACAATCCGACATTCCAAGAAGATGCATCGGAGGAAGCAATTCCCCCCACAGATGTAGTAGACCCAGACATCCCCGAGGACGTCCACGGGTCCCAAGACGAGGTAGACTCCTGCGCAGGGGGTAGCACTTCCTCTGAGTCTGGATCAGAGAAGAACACTCCTACATACCCCGACGATTTCTCAGTACAAGGGTATGATTCAGAGGGATGTCCTCCACCGTTCCTTTCATCTCTTCTCATGTGAGGGCGGTGTTCATGACAAACAACGACCAAGACGGTCCCAGTGATCGCCAATGCATTGACACCCTGGAGGCTATACTTTATACCTTGGTCAAATCCGTGGACGAGATCAAAGCGGCCCTACCAACTCTGCAAGAAAGGATGCCTGGCCAGACAAGCTTGGGTCCCGCGGCTAATACGGACTCGAACTCAACCCCGAGCGACAACCCTCCTACAATATTGGCTCCCACCGCTGTAGACGAGGCTAGAGAGGCAAGACGAGAGGTCCAGGAGCTCCGGGCCATGTTCCACGACTGAGAAACCTGCCAGGACCTCAGGATACGACAACCGTATCCTGCTGCATGGAGAGATGTTCCCTTTCCACCAAGATATAAACCATTCAACATCAATCTATATAATGGGAAGACATCTGCAAGCAGGTACATCACCTACTTCAAAGTCATAACCGACCATCTGTCTCATGACGACGCCATCCTTACACGGTTGTTCATTGGAGCATTGGAAGGGGTCGCCTTCGACTGGTACCGCAACTTGCCAGACAACTGCATCTATTCCTTTACCGGCTTCAAAAACATATTCCTTGAAAGGTTCTACGAGGTAGGACAAGATGTGACAATGTCCACCCTCATGGACGTTGTTCAAGGTGAGAAGGAGCTAACAAGGAACTACATCGAGCGGTTTCGCCAAACTGCGATAAAATTGCCCTCCGGCAATCCAAATTCTTTCTTGATTAAAATCTGCCAAAAGAGACTATTTTCCACAATCAGCCTCTGGATGGGCGAAAGTCAGTTCAAGGATTGGAAGACTTTCATCATCACCGCCACTAGCGCGAAAGACAAGTTGAAGAAAGTTTGCCAACTGGGATTGCACATCATGGCGGAAGACGACAAGGGCAGACGCCCTAATGCCAACAACAACAATGGTGGTAACCTGTAATGCCTATAGTTTGTATTACGTATTTTGGAATACGTATACGTATTTTATCTTGTATTGCATGTCTCCTTGCTTGGTTTATTAGATATTTCCATTGCTTGGCCATGGTTCATCTTGGTTTGGGTTGGCTTGGTTCGGTTTAGGGTTGCTTTTGGTTCAATATGAACCAAGGAAAGAACCCCTACCTACCACCAACATCTCCAATTATTAACCCCCTCTCCTTTCTCTCTCCTCATTACTCTTCTTTTCCCACCATTAACTCCTCACCAACCTGTGAGAAAGAGAGAGAGAGATCTAGGCAAGTGCATCTTGCTTCATGGAGGAATCCAAAATTTATTGTTCCATTCTCTTCTTCACAGCATTCTAAAGCTCTTTAGCACTTGGCATTTCTAATTTCCATGGCTCATTGCTTGTGGATCTAAGTTTATGTTATTTTTGGATTTTTTGGGTTTTGATCTGTTTAACATTGTTATTTTTAAGTTTTGATGGTTCCATGTTGCAGAGGATTTTATTCTGCCCCAATTTGACCTATGGAAGTTCAGATTTGGACTATAGATGAAGGTTTTATGGAGCTTGGAAGAATGGCTTCAAGGTGCTCTTCTTCTCGGAAATTTGGAGAAGAAGAACAGTTCCTGCCGCATGAACTTAGCCGCATAGCCTTATGCGGCAAGTCCTATTTCTAGTCGCATGTACCAACCCAGTCGCATGAGTTGATCCTGTAGCATAAAAAGATTCAGCCGCATGAGCTTCTGATCGCCCGAGCCGCATGAACTTGGAACTCCTTAGCCGCATAAAGCCGTGACAACTTCTGTCCGCATAGGCCTCCGTTTCCCTTCAGCCGTATGGACCTACCTTGATTCGAGCCGCATATGCTCCGCTCCCCCACCAACTGCATAGGCCTTCTCACCTAGCCGTATGGGAACTAGTCCTTTCCCAGCCGCATAAGGGTTCATCCCTGCTAGCCGCATGAGAACCCCACTACCTGAGCCGTATGAATTCCAATTCTGGGCCGCATGGGCCCGCATCGATCTGAGCCGCATGGAATCTTCTCTCTGAGCCGTGTGGCTCCTCCCCGTGCCTTGTCTTATTATTTAATTATTATTATTTTATTATTATTGATAACTCATATCTTGTAACACTCAGTGTAACATTGGGTCTCCTGATGAATATTTGTACTGTGTTATCCTGTACTTATACCATGAACACGACAGTGACCCATAGTGGTGCACTCCTAATAAGTAACATGACATGATAGTGGCCCATCGTGGCACACTCCTGACAAGTAACCTGACATGATTTATCCTGATAAGCTGTTGCGACGGCTCCAAGACCTGACATGACCAGTATAAATAACCTGGATACCGTGGGCGATTGCGCTTGTACAAATAAACCAATCCTATCTTTCATCATGTTTAGGAAGGGACTCCTGAGTACTACGGTCAGGAGTATCTACTGAAATGGACTAAGGATAATAACTAAAATAACACAGTAGTCATGAAGAGATTTTCCAGCTACAGGCAATCCCGTTACCTGGGCGCGCCTGGGATCTATAGCCTGCCGTCGAGTAGGGCACATTTCCAGCACACTGTCATGTGTTGCACCCTTCAAGCAACTTAAGGGTACATGTGTTTCCTGGATGATGTACCCACCTGAATTCAACCCCTAATATTTCGACCTGGGTAACCTGGATGGTCTACAGGGCTTGTGGCTGTGGAATAATCTCGCTGCATCTTGCTAGTAACTAGGCCTGTGATAATCCTATTTAGTTAAAGTATCAAGCCGTACTCATTATTTGGCCGTGATTGATTGGATGACATAACCAGTCCAGTCTTGCCTTGATCTTGTACAAGATTGTTATATGTCCTGATTTCTTATGTTAACTGTCGATAAATAGTGGAAAGCCAAGCTCCGTTCAGATGAAGGGTTACACCTCCGGTCCTTGTTTGGTTTACGGGTTGTAACCTGGTTATCTGAATAGTTCCATGGTTGTCTCGTCGTATATCATCCTGATTTCTATATACTTCCAGTTCTTACTACTTATTTATATCCTTGTGCTAATTGCTGGTTTTAGTTCCTAAGTGAAGCTTCCTTTGTGGCACTTGTTCTTTCTGGGGTCTGACCCAGCTAGTTTTATATGGCCAGATTTCGGAGCAGCTCCAGTGGATCTACCGATTTTGCAGCCCGATGGTGACCACCAAGCGTAACCAGGGCAACGAGTAGGTTTATTTTTGATCTCCCACTTTATTGTAAAAATATTCTTTTGAGGCGTTTAGCCGACGAGCACCTATTTAGCTCGACTGTATTTACTTACTGTCTGCCTACGGGCTGTAATATGATTGACAGATCCTAGGGTTGATCATGTATGACTAAACTCTTGTTAGTCCTTATATTTTGTAATGACTAGCTTCATGATCAGCTGAATATGTAATGTTTGGGATATCTTACTATTGTATATTTGGTGATCTTACATCTTGTAATATTTAATTACTTGTTGGTGATTGAGACACTAGGCTTGTTTATGACCATAAAAGACTGTTGGCTTGTAGTTAAACCCTCATGTATCTAGACAGCCGTGACCGTATAGCGAGGTGGATTGCACTTCAATATACGTAGCTGGCTATGTCTGCTCCCGCTCTCCAGTATTCTGGTTCTAGGTGTGACATGGTTTAAGTGGTAGCCCATGTAGGTCTTGTTAATCAAGATATATGAGGGTTCATCGAATAGATGTCTCAATCAGTACTCGTCCTTGATCTCTGTTCGTATCCTCTTGATCCTTGAGAATTCTTGTCCTGGTCACATGCTTGTAATCGTTGATCTGTCCTGGTCCTTCCTTATTGTTCCCTATGTCATCTTCTTCAGCGGCATTATTCCTGGACCTGTCGATCTGCAAGGCGGAGCACCTCCCGTGGATCAACAGCAACCTGGAGATCAAGCCCAGCATTCAGGAGTGGCCTCCAGAGTCGTGCCTACTGGAGGAGAGCCACTAGTTCAGCCAGTTCAGCCTGTAGATCCTGATGATGGTACTTTGGTAGGTCTCATCTGATCATTGTTAGCTTCTCAAGATCACCGAGGAGATGCCTTGCATCAGATAGTGGCAGATGCTCTGGACAGAGGTGGACCTCATTGGAACAGTACATCAAACAGCTTCAAGCGTCTGAACCCTTCGTTCTTCGATGGCAGCGAAGATGCTATCATTGCTGACGCGTGGCTTCAGGACACAGAAGTGATTCTAGAAGTAGCCAGGACCCCAGAAGACGAGAAGGTGGCCGTAGTGCGCCTGCAGTTATTGGATCTTGCCCGCAGCTGGTGGGCGGCACAAGCCGTTGGACTAATGGCACCTATTACTTGGGCAGTATTTCGTGAGAGATTCCAGACCAAGTATTTTGATGTTGTAGCTCGGTAAGATCTACAGACCAGGTTCACTAATTTGAAGCAGATGGGTAGGACGGTCGACGGATATGCGGCCGAGTTTTCCAGGCTTAGTCGGTTTGCTCCCACCTTAGTGGCGACCGGGTTTGACAGAGCTCAGCGGTTTCAGCAGGGACTCTACTTAGAGATTTTGCTGGCGGTGGAGCAGTTTGAGCATCAAACTTTTGAAACAGTATTGAGAGCAACCAGGAGGCACGAGTATACCGCCCAGAGGATAGTGGCCAGGACCGGAGGTCGGAAGCGGTCTCACGTCCAGATGACCCAGTCTTCAGTACCAGCCCCGACAGTCAGGGCTTTGATAATTGGAACTCTGAGGAAGGCGGCCTCAGTGACGTCGGTCACGTCCCCTCAACAACAGAAGCAGAAGCAGTCTTCCGTAATGGGCTGCACTTATTGTGGGAAGCCAGGACACGTTGTTTCAGAGTGTCGCAGAGCTCAGAGATTGTGTTTGGCTTGTGGAGCCCCGGACCACAAGATAGGGTCCTGTCCGAATAGGGCCAGTTCATCATCGGCCCAGACTAGTCCCTCGGTAAGGGGACCAGCACTAGTACAACAGCAACAGCAGTACCAGCCTCCGAGGCTATTGCCGCCTCAGGTACAAGTCTTCCAGCAGCAGAGACCTCAACAGTATGCCCTGGTCTAAGCTCAGATTCAGAACCGGCAGAGAGGTTTCTAGCAGGATGTCTTCCCTTTTTCTCATGCCTTCAATTCCTTGCTTGCATGATTGATTGTTTATTTGATTGCTTAGTATAGCTTGTCCTTGCATCTCTACCCTCTTGATTAAATTCCTAAGTGAACTTCCTTTGTGGCATTTGCTCTTTCTGGGGTCTGATCCAGCTGGTTTCGTATGGCCAAATTTTGGAGCAGCTCCAGAGGATCTACCGACTTTCCAGCCCGATGGTGACCACCAGGCGTAACCAGGGTAACGAGTGGATTTATTTTTGATCTCCCACTTTATTGTAAAAATATTCTTTTGAGGCGTTTAGCCGACGAGCACCTGTTTAGCTCGACTGCTAATATGATTGACAGATCCTAGGGTTGATCATGTATGACTAAACTCTTGTTAGTCCTCATATTTTGTAACGACTAGCTTCATGATCAGCTGAATATGTAATGTTTGGGACGCCTTACTATTGTTTATTTGGTGATCTTACATCTTGTAATATTTACTTACTTGCTGGTGATTGAGACACTAGGCTTGTTCATGACCATAAGAGACTGTTGGCTTGTAGTTAAACCCTCATGTATCTAGACAGCCGTGACCGTATAGCGAGGTGGGTTGCACTTCAATATACGTAGCTGGCTATGTCTGCCCCCGCTCTCTAGTATTTTGGTTCTGGGGCGTGACATAACCCCTCCAACAATCGAGACAACAAGGGCAAACATACTATGGTGGCCGACAAAGCCCCGAAGCCTGAACCGAAGCCGGCTGAGAAGCAGTGGCCACAGATGACTTACTCATTCGAAGACAGCCATGTCAAGCCCATCCTTGACATGCTCATACAATGAGACATGATTTAGCTCCCTCCACCGAGACGAGAGCCTCGGCCTGCAGAAATGGAAAGCCCAAAGTATTGCCACTACCATCGCTATGTCCACCATGCTACACAAGACTGCAACCAATTGAAGCGGTACATCCAACACATGATCAACTCTAAGGCTCTAGCCATTGACTTCGATGAGGTAACTGTAGCGGCCAACATGGTGTCTGTCCAATTCGACAGCTTTCCCCCGACGAAGACTCAAAATGGAGTAGTACCCGTCCCTCGGGCGAAGATGGAGGTCGCTAATCTTCCACTTCCCCGAGACCAGGCTGCTGGGCTGGTACCCCTCACCACATCGCGAGGGGAGGTCATGTGGGTCTACCAGGACTTAGTATCTGAAGTAACCCAGCCAGCATCACCCTCTACTGGCAAGAAGAAAGGTGGGAAAGTCAAGTCCTGCCGGACAATCTCGGCTAACATCGAAGAAGCGATAGCTGTCGTTACCCGATCCGGTGCACAAACTCAACTCCCACCGGGTAACTCGGCTGAAGATCATCAGCCGGCTGCTGGTGATGCTCCAGGGCCCTCTCAGCCTCCGACGACCGACAAGCCTAGGTCGAAGGAGACCCGCTTCGACAATCCGCTGCTCCGAAAAGATACACCTCAGGGACTGGAGAGGCCTTACAACTTTGAGATCTTGGCACAATTGGCCAACACACCGGCCAAATTGTCGTTGTATGAGCTCTTGAGGCTCTCCAAAGATGTTCGCATCGCACTGAGTGACGCACTTCAGAACGCTGACACCTATCTGGCTCAAGTTAAGCTCACAGGAAAAAGCTCCACAGAGGATCCTCAGGACAGTGCTTTTACTGGAGCAATGCCCAACATTGTCTTTACTCCGTAGGACATGCTCATTAAGACCAACCTGCACGATCGTCCGCTGTATTATACTGGATACGTCGGCGATGTAAAGGTGGATCGGATGCACATAGATTCTGGTTCTTCTATAAGCATCATCCCGAAGAGCCTGCTTCACTTCCTGGGCATCCCTATGCATCGCCTTACACCTATTATTTTCCATAAAGAAATTTTCTTTATTTGTTGTGTTTCTGGGAAAATTATAACTGTGGGAATCCGATCTAGAAGATGATCGCTTTATCCCTTGGACTATGCGAAGAAGAAAAGCTCTCAAAATTTTGACAGTGGATATCAGTGTATCTGTACAATGAATAAGAAAAAGAACTCTATTTATAGAGTCGAAAATAAAACTGAAAAGATAACTGTCTTCACAGCCTGTGCTTAGTTAAAAATCACGCAGGATTTAACATACGTAAGGTTGTGAGCAGTTACTGGACGTGGCCTGTAACTGTTGGACACATGGCGATCATGCATGAGTCGTGTGCAAGTTACAGGACACGCAGGTGAGAGATCAGTGGCATGGCTGCCACGTACTCCAATTTGATGAAATCTACGCAGACTTGTTGAAGACGAAATCCACGCAAACTCGGTGTAGAAAGCTTCAAAATCCACGCAAACTTGGGGCAAGAAGCTTCAGGATCCATGCAGACTCGAGGCAAAAAGCTTCAAAATCCACGCAGACTTTGAGGAAAAAAACTTCCGAATCCACGCAAACTTGAGGTGAAGAACTCAAAGATATACGCAGACTTGAGATAGGACTGCCAGCTGTCTTGATTTGGCGTGTCTTGACTGACACAAAATCTCTGACAGTGATTGCTTTGTCAGTCGCATTAAATGACAAAAAACCCTTTTTGGTACGCCAACTCGATGAAGGCTGAGTCTTGCTGAAGAAGATTTCGAAAGTCACGCAATAGACGGCGGTGATCTCTCGAGTTCTGTGCATACGTGGCACACGAAGAGACATTCTTCGACTGTCGTGCTGTCAGTCATAATGACTCTCTGACAAATGATGAGCTGTCTCCCAGCGTGATTTATAAAATATTGTCTGGATCAACTGAACGTGACTTTTGACTCTGTCTTGATCAACTCAGCGTGACTGTCATTTTCAAAGGTCTACAAAACCCCCTTCAAAGTTTTCGAAAAATGATAAATTATTTCGAAATACTTTGAAATAGAGATGATAAAATGGAATCAGTCACGCTGATATGACTTCAAATTTTTCGAAAGTCGAAAAGACTTCGAAGTTCTTTAAATGTCATGATGACTTCATTTTTCGAGACTGATTGCATCCAATTTATGGTGGAATATGAACCGCCAGCGAACTCTGTTATATAAGCAGGGAGAAGATTCATTTTTAATCTTCATCTTACGTCAACATGACACCAAAGGAGAAAGCTGAGGAAGAAGCACGCAAGTTGGGCTTTTGTTCCCATGGTGATCCCACTTTTGAGGGTAAAGAACCGGAGCCTCTGGTTTTCGAGTTCAAAGACGATCCCATGCATTTAGCCAAGAATTTCCTGAGCTATTTTGGTCTGGATGGCTCGTCTTCTTCTGATGGACGCAGCCTTGTAGAGCAGCGTGAAATGTTGAAGGCTCTGTTACACCGCATGGGGGTTAAGAGCGTAGAAGAACTGGGCACTAAGCTCAGCCGTTCTGGGAAATAGAGCGTGTCTTTCATGCTCTTATTGCACTCTTTTTGTTTTGTCTTTTGTAAGGCCATCAGTGCCTGTCTTGAAGAATGTAGTACAACTTTTGCATTGAACTGCGTGCATTAATAAAGAATGTTAAGTGGCACTCTTTGACTGTTTCCAATGTTGCGTTGTCTTCCAAAGCACGCGTGTCATCCATTCCATGGTTTACGAACGCTATTTACGCGGATCTTTTCCAAGAATAGACTCGTACTTTGTCCTTTAAATAGGCAGCTAAGTTTCAAAGATACTCATCTCTCATTCTTCTTCTTCTTCTCTGAGAATGAAATTTTTGAGAGATTTCATTCTCAAACAGGAAAGCAATGCCTTCTAATGTTCAATTTCTGCATACTGTATCAAACATGAGTTTGCCAATCCTTAGCACCAAACTTGAAGGTAAGTCCAGTATAGTATGCGTACTTTTTTTGCTGTTGAAGATAGGCTTTCTATTTCTGATTGAACAATGCACGCTTGACCAGCCAGTGCGTGTCAAATGACATTTCTATTGATTAATTCTCTTTTTCCTTGCTGTTTTCTGCAGAAGCTCGGCTAAAGATTTTCTTCAGAACTGGCATTGGTAATGTGGATGCTGTGGAGAATATCCTGCTGACACCTACATCAGGGAGCTCATACGCCTTTGACGCATACATCAGACAACTCAGAACTCTTCGTGGGATAGAAGGGTCTTCCTCAGATGGTAGGAAGAGCCTTTATACACGAGAGTTGGATGGTGGAGTCAACTCTACCCCGAGAAATCGGGTAGTAGAGTTCCTTTTAAGGCAGAACTAGGAATTGTATCCCAAGGTTTGGATACATTCCTGTCTTCCTTGAGAGGTTACCCCCAATCCACCAATTGTATTGGCAGCACCACGACTTCGGGCTGCCATACTCTGTGGTTCTTCTTTCGTCTGAGGGAGAAGACCAGAGTTTGATTCCTGCTGATCTGGTCGTGACTGGGACCCAGACAGTCAGGAACTGCCACCAACAACGAACCTGACGGAGAAGGTCCGACGGAGAAGATCCAAAGAAGAAGATAGATCTCTATTAGGTTATTGTTATGGTGTAGAATGAAAATCCAAGATTTGTAATAGATTTCCATTATGATTTGTAAGAAAGTCTAAGAAAATGTAATAGACTTTTTTGTGGTGAAATGAGAATGGAAATGATAATTCTTCTATGCTCAAAAATTTGTATTTGTGGATGAATTGTGGACATGATAGATAATGAAATCTTCTTTTCTGTTTTAGAGTATATGATATTATCAGAGGTATTATGGACGTGATAATATGTAGGAACTCAAAAGAAAATAGATTGATTTCTATGCATAGGTCAAAAAGAATGACAAATGAGTAAGTAGATTCGGAATTGATTCAGAGGTTATGAAAACGTGATCAATAACGAATCCCCACTTAATAAATTTGATAGAAGATTATGAACGGACGAACCGTTAGATGAAATAAACGGATGAACCGTCGGATGAACATAATAAATGAACGGATGAATCGTCAAGCATTAATGAACGGGCGAACCGACTGATGAATGTGAGAAATGAATGAATGAACCGTCAAGCATTAATGAATGTGTGAATCGTCGAATGGATATGATGCTTCATTGTTTGAGGAACTTCTGCCTATAAATATAGCAGAAATCTGACAAGAACGAACGCTTCTTCTTTCAAACATAAAAAATGTCGTCTGAAGAAGCATCCAAGAAGGTTGAAATCGCCATGAAGGTTCAGAAAGGCACTGAAGAACACCCTGCTGATCCAATTCAATCGAAGAAGGTGGAAGCAGGCGAAGGTTCGTATGCACCCAAGCCACCAAGGGACATTCTGGACTTCCTGCTCGAACCAGGAAGGACTGAAGGAGAAGAAGCCATGAGGATGACAGCTTGTAAATTTCTTGTGGGTTCCAGCAAGGAGATCCTCAGCTCTTTTGCTGATCACGTCTTCGAGAAGGATGGCAGTGGCCCACGTCCAAATGTAGAAAAGGATGATAGTGATCTTCCTTAATATCATGTATCATCATTCATGATTAAAAATAAAATAAAAATTTTATTTCTAAACATGAAACTGTCTGATGATTACAAGCATTTATACATAGTACTTTTTAAGGAATTTGCCATTAATAGGCATCAAGACTTTTCGACCATCCAATTCTAAGAGTTGATAAGCTCCATTTGAGAAAACTTTGCTCACAATATAGGGACCTTCCCACTTTGCGTCAAATTTGCCCTTGCTCATATGAGTCATAGTCATAGGACGTCTGACTGTTAGAACAAGTTCTCCTTTTTGATATGCTCGAACTCTGACTTTCTTATTAAAAGCTCTTGAGATCCTAGCTTGATAGAATTCAATATTCTGTTGAGCAGATAATCGCTTTTCATCCAGAGCTTCTAATTCCTGAAGTCAAAGACGATCATTATTTTCAGCAGTGAGTTTATTAGTGATTGCTATCCTTAAAGAAGGAATTTGAATCTCTAATGAAAGAACAGCTTCGGAACCATACACCAGAGAAAAGGGTGTACATTTAGTAGCATTACGAACTGTAGTGCGATAAGCCCACAAATATTCACCGAGCTTGTCACTCCAATTACGTTTGTTAGTAGAGACAAACTTCTTTAGGAGTTTGATGATGGTCTTATTGAAAGCTTCTACTAATCCATTAGCTGCTGGATTATATGCGGTAGAAGCCACATTGTTGATCCGATGGTCGTCGCAGAATCGAGTAAATTTTTGACTGACGAACTGTGGACCATTATCATGAATAATGCGTCGAGGAATACCAAATCTGTAGATGACGTGGTGCTTAATAAAGCTGATGACATTGGATGTCTTAACTTCAGATAAAGGAATGGCTTCGGCCCATTTGGAAAAGTAATCGGTTATTGCGAGAATAAACCGATGACCTTTTGATGATGGCGAATTGATTGGACCAATGATGTCCATGCCCCAAGCTTCGAAGGGCCATGATGCTGCCATCGGATGTAGAAATTCCGAAGGTTGATGAATAAAATCCGCATGGATTTGACAGGCTTTACACTTTTTTGCGTATTCGATGGCATCAAATACCATAGTGGGCCAATAATAACCCATACGTCGAATACGGTCTTGAAGTTTTAGTCCAGGCTAATGTGCACCACAAATTCCATCATGTGCTTCGCGAATGATTTGTTGAGCCTCGTCACCGGCAACACATCGAAGAAGTAAACCATCATAAGCTCGACGATATAAGGTCTTTGTTGTATGATTGTAATAGAATCTGAGTGATCGTCGTCTGATAGATGCTGCTTCATTCGGATCATCTGGAAGAATATCGTACAATACGAAATCTAAGAAAGGAAGTCTCCAATCTTTATCCGTATTCTGATTCTCGGCCGAGTTACTGAAGATGAATTCCATACTGGAATCAGAAGAAGATGACATCGATTTACGACTGAATCCAAATCCTCTTGTTGTATTGACATCATGAGATGTTGATTCTTCAATGTCAACTGGAAGTCCTAGGGTCAGATTGTTTTCGAGATAAAATAATTCTCGATTGCGAACAACAATCATTTGTTGACGTCTGATTGGAATAGCCAACACCGCCGCAAGATTGGCAAGAGCATCAGCTTCTGTGTTACATGCTCGTCTAACATATTCAATGAAGAATTCTTTGAACGAAGAAGCCATAGATATAGCCGATCTATGATAAGGAACCAAATCTTGATGGCGAACTTCATAAGTACCCCTTATCTGATTGACAATGAGTTTAGAGTCTCCGTACGCCTCCAAATGTTGAATATTCAGATGTTTAGCGAGTTGAAGACCAATAAGCAATGTATTGTATTCAGCTACATTGTTTGAACATGGCTGATCAAGAGAATAGGCTCTTTGGATAGCAAGACCTTCTGGCGATACAAGAACAATTCCAACTCCAGCAACAATATCACCATTAGGACTAATTCTTGAAGCTCCATCAAAGAATAGACGCCAAGTAGAATCTTCTTCAGCAATTTGATTCGAATTTAGGACTTCATCTGGGATTTCATCATAGAGTTTTGAATTTTCTGGAATTGAGTGAGCAGCCAAAAAATCAGCTAAAGCTTGTCCTTTGACTGACTTCTGAGGAATATAGTGCATGTCATACTGAGCGAGTAGGATTCCCCAATTAGCCAGTCGAGAATTCAAAATACTGGGTTTCTTCATCATGATCCGTATAGGATTGATCCTGGAAATGACATGAATAGTCTGGCCAATGATATAATGTCGTGTCTTTTGAACAGCGAACATCAAGGCTAGACATTCTTTTTCGACCGATGAATAACGAGGTTCAGCTCCGGTCATAGTGTGACTGAGATAATAGATGGCTTGTTCATGACCATTTTGATTCTTTTGAGCAAGTAATGCACCCAATGAATGACTCATTGCTCGAGTATACAGAAGGAACGGTATTCCAGAGATGGGAGGTACCAATACTGGTGGGCTCATCAGATATTGTTTTATATCATCGAATGCTTTCTGACATTCATCATTCCAGACAAAAAAGACACCTTTCTTCATAAGTTTGTTGAATGGTCTGCAGCGTCCTGATAAATTAGAGATGAATCTCCTGATATAAGCGATTCTTCCTTGAAATCCTCGTAGCTCTTTTAAGGAGCGTGGAGGACACATCTCTTGGATGGCTTTGATCTTTTCGGGATCCACGTGTATACCTTTAGCGGTAATGACGAAACCGAGAAATTTACCACTAGAGACGCCTAAGAAGGACTTAGTAGGGTTCATCTTTAATTGATGCTTACGCATTAGATCAAAAATAGTCTTCAAATCTTGGATGTGATCCTCCTTTTGTCGACTTTTAACTGCAATATCATCAACGTAGCATTCGACTGTTTTCCGCAGATGTTCACGGAATATAGTGCTCATAGCTCGTTGATAAGTTGCTCCTGCATTCTTGAGACCAAATGGCATAACTGTATAACAGTATGTACCAATCGGCGTTCTGAAAGAAGTGTGCTTCTCGTCGTCTGGAAACATTTTAATCTGATTGTACCCAGAATACCCGTCCATGAATGACATCCGTTCAAATCCACAGGTATTATCGATCATGACATCAGTGATTGGTAGAGGGAATTCGTCTTTAGGGCATGCCGCATTGAGATCGCGGAAGTCTATACAAACTCTGATCTTGCCAGTCTTTTTAAGAACAGGAACTATGTTAGCCACCCAATCGGGATGTTGTTCCTCTCTAATAAACCCGAAGGTAATGAGTTTATTGACTTCAGCTTCAATTGCATCCATAATACCTGGACGAAATCGTCGCTGTTGTTGTTTGACCGGTTTAGCATTCGGCAAGATATTGAGCTTATGAGTTGCAATTTGTGGATCAAGCCCTGGCATATCTTCATAACTCCAAGCGAAGACGTCGATGTAATCACGAATGAGTTTGATCATGTCTTGCTTATCAGCTTCTGAAAGACTTTCACTGATGAATATTGGTTTGGGGGATCCCTCTTCACCAACATCTATTTGAACAAGTTTATCTTCAGTCGGAGGTTCTTTTTGCTCAAAACGGAACTCCCATTGATTATCTAACCTTTGGGCCCATTGTTCTGATTCAGGTGAAATTTCAAATTCTTCTTCGTCTTCATCACTTTCTTCAGAACGGTCAATAGAAACCATGTTGGAATACAGAATGTTGCAGTAGAAGTTCCCGATACTTGTATCGGAATCCCAAGAAGTAGTACTAGAAGAATCAGATTTTTTATCTTCGTCAGACTCAGGATCTTCATGGATAATATTGATAAAAGGAGTAGGAGCAATATAGCCCAATCCGCATTTTGTCCTTCCATATTTCAGAGGAGGAATACGAACAGGCATTTTTCTTCCTTTTCCATCATTGAGGCCAGTCCTAAAGTCATAGCCCATATTTTTGATGATGTCTTTAGATTGCTGACTATAACGGCGTAGTTGTAATCTTCCAGTATCATCATTTCTGTCATCATCTTCTAAATCAGAAGGACTTTGGGGCCCTTTGTAGAAGAATATTGGAATGTCTCCTGGCTTTCTGCTGGGAACTAGAAAGTATGAAGATTGTACCAGTTCTAGGGATACATCTGTATGAACAGTCTGTACAACTCCAATGGTTATTGTGCTCAAGTCATCTAACAGATGTAAATAACTATGAACATAATTGCATACATCAGCGTACTGCAAAGGTGGAGACTTTTTATTAAATGTAAAAGCAGCAGTATTTACATTGGGAGAAGGCTGGGCCTTAGAGATTTTAGCCAAGTCAATGACTAAAGGGGGAGAAGAAGAAGAAGAAGCTTTGTTTCGATTAAGATCGATAACAAATGGCTCAGAAGAGGTGAGCTTCCTTGAAACTTGAGATGGAAGAGTAGTCCGTCCTCCAACAGGAATGATCAGAGTATCTTGAGTAGATGACTGAGATAGTGGAGAGATTCGTCCACTCACTGGAATGATTAAAGAACCTTCTCCAGAGAGTTTGGGAGATTGTTGTTGAGTAGTTCGACCTTTAACAGGGATTATTAAGGTCTCACTTTGTGAATCCTCTTTCTCCATGGCTTGTATGATCCTTGTATACTCTTCTTTGTACATCCGGGAATCATTAAAATAAGCTTCAACCCCATGGAAGGGATTTATATCAGCAACTTCTTTTTGTACTCTTCCATTGCTGTCAATGTACTTAAAACACTGATGAAGAGTAGAAGGCACCACATTATTTTCATGAAGAAAGGGCCTCCCCAGAAGAAGATTATAGGATCCCACGATCTCAATCACATAGAAAGTGACTTTAGATCTGAAATCACATATCTGAAGCTTCAGATGAATCTTTCCCAAAGGCTCGCTTCGGCTTTGATTGAATCCCAGGATAGTAGTAACCGTCTTGGAGAGCTTGTAAAGAGGGATTTTTAGTTCATCCAATAGACTCTTTGGCATTATGCTTATAGCAGACCCTGGGTCGATGAGGATACGATCTATCTTTATTGTATCGATATAACCGGTGTAATAGAGAGGTCGATCATGTCGATTGTCTTCTAGTAGCATGTCGTCTTGTGTAAAGGTGATATTTGGGATAATCTCCAGTATACTGTTGCAATGTAAGCAAGTGGCAGGTTCTGCATCTGGCTTCTTTAATTGAGCAAGACAAGAGTCAGCTTGAAGAAGTACTTCACTTAACGTCTCCTGAGTCTCTTTGGAAAGACGTAGAAGTTCAAAGAGGGACATTCTAGCTGGAGTATTAGCAAGCTGAGCTAAAATGTCAAAATTATAAGGCTTCTGAAGTCCAAGAGGAGGAGACTTCTTGATTGGTTTATCAAACCGAGCCTGTTGTTTGCCTTTCTCCAGAACTGTAGGCTTGGGAGGAACAGGTTCAACCGGTGTAGTTGAAGGAACAGGTGCAGTAGATGATTCTTCTTCAGGAGGAACATTAGGAGCATCTTTATCAGCTGGAGGGATATCAGGAGTATCTTCAGGATTCTTGGAATAATCCTTTAGATAAGGTTTCCCCGTTCGAGTAGCACTAACAAGTGCTTCTTCTTTATCTTTTGGCTCTGTGTCAGAGGTAGATCCGAGAGAAGTCATATGACATGTTTTAATCTTTCCAGACTTCTTGGACTTTTGAGGAGAAGGAGATTCAAAGTCTGCCACTAGATCAGGATGAATCCACATGATTTCTCCAGTCTTCAAAGTGATTGGCACCAATCCTTCAGACTGTGGAGGAGGAACATTCACTATTTCAAGAGTTGCCTTGGAAATAGGAACGATCCTACTTTCAAGGAGTTGAGGAGGAAAATCTCCAAATTGCATAGAGACGACGTTGGAGGTGACGGTCTTCTCTTTTGGAGTAAGAGAGATAGCTCCAGACTTAATCATTTCTTGGATCTTTCCTTTCAGTACATAACATGTACGAATTGTATGACCCAGCATTCTGTGGTATGGACAGTATTTGGGATGATCTGTCTTACCAGCTTCATCAGGTTTCTTGATTTCAGGTAATTATATTTTATTACCTTTCAGCAGACATTCAAAGATACCAAGGACATCGTCGTCGTCAAAAGAATATTCTTCTTTGGGGCGAGGTGTTCTTGATTGTTGAGTTGTAGAGGCAGGAGTTTGAATAGTTGATGCATCTTTGCTCTGAAGATTAACTTCAAGAGTTTCTTTTCCCTTGCGAGCATTATTTTTATTGTTAGCACCTTGACCTGTTTCTTTGGGAGTCATCTGCACTCCTAAGCCTTTGAAGGTTTCAGCACTAATTTCTGCAGCTTTGGCACTAACTATGAAATAAGGCCAGTCTTGAAATTGGGTGGATCCTGTCCACATGCTGATGATTGGCAACAAGTTTGATTTGCATGTGTCAATGGTGACAGCATCAGGAGTTCCAAGAGGCATCTTCAGAGCTTCTCTTCGAAACCGTTTAATGTAATCCTCTGTAGTTTCATTATTTTTCTGCTTGATTCTAATAAGAGCAGACATAGTCATGTCATTGAGCCCTTCATAGAATCGTTCAAGAAACATCTGTTTGAAACCGGCAAATGAAGTAATGCACCCATCTGGGAGACTTCTATACCATTCATAAGCAGTTCCCTTGAGACATCCAATAAATACCCGAGTAAGGAGGGTATCACTTGGTTTCAACTGGTCAGTCATCACTTCAAAGTGATTAATAAATTGACTTGGAGAAGTGGTTCCATCATAGAATGAGATAGTAGGAGGCTTGTATTTAGGAGGATACGATACTTGCTTCCATTCTATCGGATAGGGTTGCTTGATGCCTAACCTTTGTAAACCATCTTTCTGTTTGAATGCCTCGAATTAAGTTTTGAGATTCCTCAATTCTTCATTAACAACTCTGGAGGATTGTGGAGTTGTCGCTTGTAGAGAATAGTTGGGAGGGGGAACAACATTGTAAGCACTACCCCCAGCTCCAGAGAGACTAGGAACTGGTTGAACTTGCCCAGGAGTATTGGACTGGACTGCTGGAGGAACATGTACTGGACTTACACCAGTGTCAATTGGTGTAGCTTCTGGTACAGTCTATTGATTTTGTAGTTGGGCTGCCATGAGTTCGTACATTGACTTCATATTATCAGCCATAGACCTCATTTGCTGTTCCAAAGAAGCAATTCTTTGTTCTTGAGGAGTCATGGAAGAAGAAGGTTCGTCAGTATTCCTATCAACCAAATATGTTGTGACTGTACGAGGGATTATTGATGAACTTGTGGATATTGTATGCTCTGAATCACGCTTCGCACATCAAAGTCAGTTAGAGGAGAACTACCCCCAGTAGGAAGAGGTGGGAAATTAGATTCTCCCAGAAATTTAGAATCATCTACAGAGATCAAATTTCTTTGACTAGAGGCCAGGACTCTTGATCTGGTACCTCTATATACTCCATTTGGACTATCATCTGTACCCCCAGCATCCCGAGAGGTCATGTTGACAGAAGCAAACAAAGGCTCATCTTCATCAGGCATAGGTTCACACTGAATCCGATTAAAGACAGATTGTCGTTTAGTTTGACATCTACATTGCATTGTGATTCTCGGCTGGAAGTCACATTCATGATCACCATGGTTTTGAACCATTGATTGACATCTGCACTGAATTATGACTCTTGGATAGAAGTCACATTCAGCATGATCTTTTGTCATAGAATTATTCCTTCTCTTCTGTTGAAGATGTTCTCGTAAATCTGTTTGTGAAGATTGAGGAGTATATTTCCTGTTCTTGGGTCTTGATGGCTCTTGATTGTACAGAGAGTGATTAATATGAGCCACATAGTTTCTTGCATACTCTGCATCTGGATCTCTTATCCTTGTTTCCAACTGGTATAGTTTCTTAACGCCAGAAGTGCTAAGTTTTGTTCTTAGATCAGTAAAAGGTGACACATTGGTTTGGAAACATGGAGTTTTCCTTCCATTAATCTGGATATTTGCAGAGAAGGAAGAGCTAAACCATCCCTTTGATTAGGAGTTGGTAACAGACCCTCTTTTATGGACAAATTCTGTGCCCAATTTGAAGAAGTCATAGAAGAAGACATTAAGGAATGTTTCTTCTTAGACTCATTCAAGTTTTAAGACATAGAATGTCCAGAAGGAAGAGTAGTCAAAAGACCATCTCCTTTCCTTTGACTAACAAAAGTGTCAGTCAAAGCTGTTCCTGAAGTAAAAACTACAGGAGCAGAAGAAACAACTAAAGATTTATTCCTTTTCGAAGGGACTTTGTGTGGAAGACCACCCCCAGTTCTAGGAGAACTTGGTAAAGAAGAAGAGATAGCTAAAGAGCCATTCTTCTTGGATGAAATACACGCTGAAATAGACTTGGTTAAAGAACCAGAGCTGTTAGCGTGACTTTTGAATTTAGAATTACACGCTGAAACAGATTTGGCTAAGGAGTCAGTACTGTCAGCGTGACTGTTGAATGTGGGATTACACACTGGAATAGATTTGGCTAAGGAGCCAGTACTATAAGCGTGATTTTTAGAGTTGAATTTGTACGCTGGAACAGATTTGGCTAAGGAGCCAGTACCGTCAGCATGATTTTTGGGATTGAATTTGCACACTGGAACAGATTTGGCTAAAGAGCCAGTACTGTCAGCGTGACTTTTGATTTTAGAATTACACGCTGGAACAGATTTGACTAAGGAGCCAGTACTGTCAACGTGATTTTTGGTTTTAGAGAGACACGCTGGAACAGATTTGGCTAAGGAGCCAGTGCTGTCAGCGTGACTTTTGGGTGTGAGATTGCACACTGGAACAGACTTGGTTAAAGAACCAGTGCTGTCAGCATGACTTTTGAATGCTGTCATCTTCGAGCGCACAAGAGTGTGCGTGCTTGCAGTAGAGTTCTTGCCAGTATTAGGAGTAGACACTGTGGCAGAGACTTCACCATTGACTACCAACTGATCCTTAGGGACATAGACAGAGTGTCCCTTCGATTTGGCAGTGGTAATGGAGGCTGGAGTGGGCTTGCCACCCTTAGCCCGCTGCATTTCTTCATAAGCGAGTTGATCGAGTTTGATCGTCATCACCTTCTTCGTCGAGCCGATTGACGAAGTATCGCATTGAGTTGTTGCCATCTCAGAAGAGGAGATGGTTTTCCCCAGCAGAGTCGCCAATTTGTTTTCCATAAAGAAATTCTCTTTATTTGTTGTGTTTCTGGGAAAATTACAACTGTGGGAATCCGATCTAGAAGACGATCGCTTTATCCCTTGGACTATGCGAAGAAGAAAAGCTCTCAAAATTTTGACAGTAGATATCAGTGTATCTGTACAATAAATAAGAAAAAGAACTCTATTTATAGAGTCGAAAATAAAACTGAAAATATAACTGTCTTCACAGCCTGTGCTTAGTTGAAAATCATGCAGGATTTAACATACGCAAGGTTGTGAGCAGTTACTGGACGTGGCCTGTAACTGTTGGACACATGGCGATCATGCATGAGTCGTGTGCAAGTTACAGGACACGCAGGTGAGAGATCAGTGGCATGGCTGCCACGTACTCCAATTTGATGAAATCTACGCAGACTTATTGAAGACGAAATCCACGCAAACTCGGTGTAGAAAGCTTCAAAATCCACGCAAACTTGGGGCAAGAAGCTTCAGGATCCACGCAAACTCGAGACAAAAAGCTTCAAAATCCACGCAGACTTTGAGGAAGAAAACTTCCGAATCCACGCAAACTTGAGGTGAAGAACTCAAAGATACACGCAGACTTGAGATAGGACTGCCAGCTGTCTTGATTTGGCATATCTTGACTGACACAAAATCTCTGACAGTGATTGCTTTGTCAGTCGCATTAAATGACAAGAAACCCTTTTTGGTACGCCAACTCGATGAAGGCTGAGTCTAGCTGAAGAAGATTTCGAAAGTCACGCAATAGACGGCGGTGATCTCTCGAGTTCTGTGCATACGTGGCACACGAAGAGACATTCTTCGACTGTCGTGCTGTCAGTCATAATGACTCTCTGACAAATGATGAGCTGTCTCCCAGCGTGATTTGTAAAATATTGTCTGGATCAACTGAACGTGACTTTTGACTCTGTCTTGATCAACTCAGCGTGACTGTCATTTTCAAAGGTCTATACCTATAAACACCGCCATCAGTGGTTTCAATTCAGGCAGAAGCTATCCGGTCAGGAAGATTCGCTTGAAGTGCCAGATCGGCGACCTTCAGTCAGAAGTAACCTGCTATGTCATAGACGCGGACACTTCCTACAATATTCTTCTGGGGCGTCCTTGGATACACGACTACATGATCGTGCCTTCCAGTTGTACCAGTGCTTCAAGTACGTCGACAAACACGGCTTTGTAAGAACCGAATTTGTCGACATTGATCCTTTCAGAGGGCTTGAATCCTACTATTCGGACTCCTGCTTGTACGAGAAGTCGAAGAGACACCTTGTCGAAGAAAATACTCGAGCTCAAACTGAGGCGACAACAGGATCAGAAGAACCTCTGACGATCCACCTCCAAGCCCGCAAACCAGGCAGAACTGCACCCCTTACAGCCACTTTGCGTAATGATGCAATCAGTATCTCTGCACAGGAGGAGCAAATGACTATCCGACTCCCAAGGTCTGGCCAAGCGCCGAGACCCACTGTGAAGTCAACGACAATCAGACTGTCAAGAGCCGGTCAACGACAATCTGAAGAGACAAACTCTCCTGATAAGCCAATGGTCATCCGTTTGCCAAGGATAAGGCATCAGCCTAACACTGAGCCGAGGACTGTTAGTGAGCTACCAACCCCACGTGCTATCCACCAGCGGGACCCTTGGTAATCAAGCTCCCCAGATCATCTTCCCAAGCTTTAATAACACAGGGGGTTGCTGAACTGGAGCTGGGGACAAACCAACAATTCAGCACCAAGTCGGGGACCGCTAGCGCACCGACGACTCCACGTCCGGCCCCATCAACGGAACCCTTGATGATCAGGCTGCCCAGATCATTCTCCCAGTCTTCACTGATACAGGAGGTAGCTGAAGAGGAGAAAGAACTGGCCAAGTATGTGGTCGCAATCACTGATGTTCCTTCCGCTGACGATGTAATTTCTCCGAAAAAGATACCTTACTTCATCAGTAAAGGGTTATCTTTGAACTACCTCGAGCTTGATAAGCTTCGTATAATATATGCGATGGAACACGGTATAGGCACTAACTTACACACACAAGTAACCAATGTCTATACCACGAACCAACTTACTCCGGTGGAAGGCGCCTGCTTCATAATCGAAGGAGAGGATCATCCAATCATCTTTGGCCGGAAGAACGATCCACATCCCTTCAGGCTAGAAGAAGTCGATCTGGAACCCGACACTGGGAGATTGTCCCTTTATCTGTATAGCTCTCGATCCAAGTACCTCATGCAAAAACATGGGTATGATATGGAGGCTACACCAGGCCTGAACTACGGCAACGGCCGATGATTACCTTTACAATTGCTAGTCCCGACTAGGAAGCCACGGGATTACTACAACAAGACCAGACATGGTCTAGGCTATGTTACCCCTGTGACAACCCCTGAGAGTTCAGATGAAAAATGCGAGTGGCACTCTCATTCGTCCGGTTCACCCACTTCTGATTCGGATGTTAGCATTAGGGACATGCTCAAGCAGACTTGGACTGTCAATATGGCATTCACCAACGCCTACGAAGAAGATGAAGACATTCGTGAACTTCTTGAGTTAGAGCCATAGGCCCAACAGCTAGACGCGCAATGGGAGAAGCGGTTCGAACAAAGAGAGCCTCCTACCGAAGATGAGGTCATGCAAGTTGACCTCGACAATGAGTCCTCTCCAAAACCAATCTTCGTTAGCAAAAGTCTAACAGACGAAGAGCGAGAATCGCTACTGCAACTCATCAGAGAATATATCGACGTATTCGCCTGGAGCTATGAAGATATGCCAGGGCTAAATCCCGAAGTTGCACTTCACAAACTCAATATTCGTCCGGATGCAAAGCCGGTCAAGCAGCAACAACGACGGTTCCACCCAGACATCATGAACTCTATCGTGGTCGAGGTCAATAAACTGATAGCCAGCGGCTTCATTTGCGAGGAACAACATCCAGACTGGGTAGCCAACATAGTACCAGTCCTCAAGAAGAATGAAAAGATCTGAATATGCATCGACTTCTGAAATCTGAACGAGGCGTGTCCTAAGGATGAGTTTCCCTCACTATTACAGATATAATGATTGACAACACCTGCAGCTTCGAGCGCATGTCATTCATGGATGGCTTCTCAGGGTATAATCAAATCAAGATGTTCCCTGACGATGAAAAGCATACATCATTTCGAACATCGATTGGCACATACTGCTACACAGTCATGCCTTTTGGTTTAAAGAATGCTGGCACCACCTATCAACGAGCCATGAGTGTCATCTTCAAAGATCACTTACGCAAGACAGTGGAGTGTTATGTCGACGACATCGCCGTCAAGAGCCGCTCTAAAGAAGATCATCTGCATGATCTGAAGACAGTATTCGACCTGTTACGGGCACAAAATTTGAAGATGAATCCCACGAAATCCTTCTTGGGCGTATCCAGCGGGAAGTTCTTGGGTTTTATCATTACCTCCCAGGGTATCCATGTCGACCCTGAGAAGACGAAGGCAATCATGGAGATGGGGTCCCCAAGAAATCTCCATGAACTCAGAGGCCTTCAAGGAAGGCTAGCTTACATCAGGAGGTTTATCTCTAACCTTTCCAGACGATGTCAGCCCTTCACACACCTCATGAAGAAAGGCGTCTCCTTCGTATGGGATAAAGAGTGCCAGCACGCCTTCGACAACATCAAAGAATACCTGTCGAACCCTCCAGTCCTGGTGGCCCCAGTTGCTGGAAAGCCATTCCTGCTCTATGTGAGAGCTATAGAGCATTCTCTCGGTGCTCTACTAGCACAAAACAATGATGCAGGCCATAAACAAGCCATCTACTCCCTCAGCCGAATGATGATAGGGTCTGAGCATCAATACACTGCCGTGGAAAAGGAGTGCCTCGCTCTAGTATTCACCATTCAGAAGATGCGACACTACGTCACAGGACAAACCATACATGTGATATCACGAGTCAACCCTCTCAGGGTCCTCATAACCAAACCAGGGCACTCATCTCTCGTCTTGCTACTTGGGCAATATTATTGTCTCCCTACCACATGATCTTCGTCCCGCAAAAGGCTGTTAAAGGTCAAGCTCTGGCAGACTTTTTAGCAGTCCATCCAAGTTCGGAGTCAACCAGAATATATGAAAAGAATCCAGACGAGGTCGCCAATTCAAACATGGCTTTCGACGATTCTGTCTGGCAAATATTCTTCGACGGTGCTTCAAGAACCGGGCCCAAGGGCAACATTGTCGTCGGGGTCGGAGTGGTACTTATTTTTTTCTCTGGCTTGGTGATCAACTGGGCGTATTCTCTTACAGAACCCTGCTCAAACAACGTGGCCGAGTACAATGCCTTGGTTATCGGACTCCGACTTGCAAAAGAACTGGGGGTAGAGCACCTCGAAGCATATGGCGATTCACAGCTAATCGTTAACCAGATCCGGGGTTCATACGAAGTTCGTCATGAAGACATGATCCCTATCACCAAATAGCGATTGACATCATCTCGTCCTTGGAAGGGTTCTTCATAAAACATGTTCCCAGGCTCCAGAACATTGAAGCCGATGCCCTAGCAGGCCTTGCCGCTTCCTTAGCGGTTCTGAATCATGCTCACCACTTGGTTGACGTAATAGTCCGTAAATTGGTCTGTCCCAAGAACAATGTTCAATATATTGAGAGTTACTCCGCTCTGACAGTCGATGAAGCACCAGACTAGAGACAGCCATTCATTGACTTCATAGTCTACGGCATCTTGTCGGAGAACCCAAAAGAAGCTACTTCCATCAGATGGCGTTCCTTCAGATTCTTCTATGATACAGAGACGAAATTGTTGTATCGACGATCATATGATGGATTAATGCTTCGATGTCTGCCAAATACAGAAGCCAAAGAAGCCATGCGTGAAGCTCATGATGGCGTCTGTGGAGCCCATCAGCCTGGCCCGAAATTACAAGACTGCCTTCGCCGAATGGGCTATTACTGGCCTACGATGGTAGCGGATGCGATAGACTATGCAAGAAAGTGCAAAGCCTGTCAAGTCTATACAGATTTTATCCACCAACCATCCGAGTTCTTACATCCAACAGTGGCATCCTGGCCATTCGAAGCATGGGAGATGGACATCATCGATCCGATCACTCCACCTTCGTCCATAGGACACCGTTTCATACTCGCAATCACAGGTTACTTCTCTAAAAGGGCGAAAGCTGTTCCGCTTGCAGAAGTGAAGACATCAAACGTGATAAGCTTCCTTAAGTATCATGTCATCTATCGCTTCAGACTGCCCTGAAGGATCATCCACGATAATGGTCCGCAGTTCGC
The DNA here is from genome assembly GCA_029216955.1 of Iris pallida. Taxonomy (NCBI): domain Eukaryota; kingdom Viridiplantae; phylum Streptophyta; class Magnoliopsida; order Asparagales; family Iridaceae; genus Iris; species Iris pallida. The sequence goes on from JANAVB010015600.1 coordinate 28,564,703, forward strand.
AAGCCACGCCTTCAATCGGTTCTGCGACAAACACCGAATCCAGAATATTGCTTCAACGCCGTACAATCTGGCAACGAATGGGTTGGCAGAAGCATTCAACAAAACTATAATCAAGCTGCTCAAGAAGTTCGTGTCTTCCAACAAACACGACTGGAATGAAAAGCTTGGCGAATGCTTATGGGCGTACCGTTCTACAGTCCGGACGGCCACCGGGAATACACCATTCTCTCTGGTGTATGGGAGTGAGGCAGTTCTCCCACTGGAGACCCAAATCCCCTCGCTCTGCGTCGCCTTCGCCTATCGATTGACGACGGATGATAATTATCGTCGTCGGTTGCAAGAAGTGGAGGCCTTAGATGAGAAGCGCCTGTTAGCTCAACAACGAATCGAGCTGTATCAAGCACGTATTTTGGGAGCTTTTAAAAAGAAGGTTAAACTCAGAACATTCCAAGTGGGCGATCTCGTTCTGGCAGTTCGGAGGCCGATGGTTATGACTCACAAAACTGCCGACAAATTCCAGCCAAAGTGGGAAGGCCCATTTGTCATCGAGGCTGTATTCTCCAATGGTGCTTACCGTCTCACAAAATAAAATGGAGACTTGCTCATGTTGTCCGTCAATGGCAAGTTCATGAAGAAGTATTATGTCTAAACGACATCCTCCAAATCTACCAGACTGTTAAGTTATGTGCCCTTAGGTACCGCTGAACTTACACTCTGGTCACTCCAAATGAATCCATATCGCATCTTCTGGGTAGTAATTCATGTATGATCATACCTCTGAACTTCCTTCCTAAAAATAGTACCTTCCTCATGATCTACTACTCGTACTTTTAGTACATAAAAGGGTAACAGATCCACAAAATTCCCGAAACAACCACGTCGATGTCACCTCTGAGTTGTTTCGCTTCCGCCAAAAAAATAAATCACCCCCTCACATAGAACTTCTACGTCTATATTATCTCTGAGTTGTTCTATGTACCCTTCATGGAGTCCACTCCTGCCACGTCCTCATTACCTCTGAGTAGGAAGGCTCTATTGAAGAAACCCTCATATTTACCATGTCCTCATTACCTCTGAGTAAGTATGTTGGTTTTCTCTTGACTTATTATCCGTACCCAAGACCGGAGTACGCCAAGGATAATAGGCCCACAAATGTCCTCTGTTGACCACAAATGTCCTCTGTTGACCACAAATGTTGTACTAAGTTTTCTAGTACATGCGCCTCATTTTTCATTATGCCTCGGGAGCCCAGCTGCTCCATGGCATTCTTTCTTCCGATACCAGGAACTTCCATGGCCACCTTACTATGGAATTGTTCGAAGTATCCCTACCAAACTTGTTATCCGTACCTAAAACCAAGGTATGCCAAGGGTAACAAGTCCACAAATAGTCCTCCAATGGGGCAAATACCATGACACCATAAACGCAACAAGCAATACAAATGAAGGGTACAATAAAACATGATCTTTTATTTGAAAGTCAAAGGTACTACATGTTCTGGGACCACGTCCCTCTCAAAAAGAAAAGAACATAAATAAAGAAAAGGCCGACTATGGTTCGACGACACATAATTCTCCGTATCCTCCAGATGCACGTGAGCCCGCCAGCCATCTTCAAGTCTCTCCAGAGCACGCTCCAAGCTAGCAGAAGCTCGAGTGACCTTGTCGGCTTCCTGAACAATCAGCTCCTTATCCGTGCAGGTGGCCTCAAGCTCAGATTCCAAGAAAGTCAGTTTCCTCTGAAGTTCGAGGATATGCTCTCTCGTATCAATTATCCCACGGGAGGCGGCCGCTTTCCGAGCCGTACAATCCTCTCCCCTGCGAATCAACTGATCATACTGCAGAGACAGGTGGTAGAGGTCCCCCATTATAATCGGCTTGGCCGTATCCCGAGCAACCCTTATCTTCTCCATGTCAGTTATGAGGAAGGTACGCTCTTGATCTATTATTACAGACAGATCAACTTGCCGCATCACTTGAAACTGGGACACAAGCTGATCAGCCTCTAGCAATTTGGGCTCCAGGAGCTCAACTATCCCTGCCCCGCCGGGGAGGGTTCTAAGGATTTTAATCTGGCCTCGGGCGCATTGACGGGCCAAGGCAAAAGAGGTCCCCATCTCCATCGTAGCCTCAATTCCTCACCTCAGATGGCGGTCAAAACTGTCAACCACATCCTTTGACGCTTCATCCAGAACTTCTGTAGAAGATGGCATCAAGGGAAGAGTAGTTGGCAGTGTCAAAGAAGATGCACCGGAAGTTGATGCCCCTACCACAAGGGAAACAAGTTTCGAGCGAAAAGATGCTTGAAGAGCGGCTAATTCCTCCTCCAAAGCCCGAAGGGTCTGGAGACTCGGCAGGGCGGAAAGGTCGACCCCCGGAGCCACATGAACAAAGGAGAGGTCGAGAACCATTTCTCCCCGCCCCGGCCGTTCTGCCGTCTGCTCTCCCGAACTCGATCCAGTGGAAGGTCCCTCAATGTAAGTTAGAGGGGGAGGAGGATCACTCCCTTCCACCAGATCCCCTCTGGCGAACTCTCCCCTGATAATATTCGTCGTTAGTACTGGAGGAGCAGGACCTGTATGTCCAGAGCGACCATCAATCAGCTTAACCCGAAGGATGTGATGATAGAGCAGATGAACCTCCTCACTAGTCAAGACTTGGCTTATCTTACCAGGGGGAAGTTGCTGAAGCTGAGGTTCGCTCATAGCCGCCGTAACCTCTTCAACAGCGACATCCGAGCCGAATTCAGCTGGTTCCTCTGCCCCAGCCGCCCAGGAAGGAGATACAACTGGATCAGCATCACCCAGCTGAAGTTCAGTAGCCTCAGAGACGAGTTCAACAGAGCCCACATCATCGTGGGTTGAGACCTCAACAACGGGAGGAACCTCAGCCGTCACCGGAAGAACCCCGACAGAAATAATCTCGGAACACATGTCACTAATCAAAGTGGTCAGGGCCGGGTCGACTTCAGAGCCAGGGGCCGGTTCTCGAGAGTCTGATTCTTCTGACGCCTACAAATAAAAGAAAATAATTAGGTCATAGTTCAAAAGAAAAGCTAAAGAAGAAGATGGTTGTAATTCAATTCACTTCTGAAACGGCATCATCCTCGCCTCTCTCCTTGATGAGCAGCCTGCGAGGCTTAGACGCAGTCCGTTTCATGAAGTAAGTTCTGCCGCCAATGGCGGGCTCATGCCTACTTCGCTTGTGCGAAGGACCAGGTACGACAGATGGCTGATTCGCTATCACATTTTCTGCGGGAGAAAGAGAGTTATCGGGGTCATGCTCGTCATCCTCTTCGTCCGTATTGGCAGACTCTGAGTCCGGCACAACAACTGTGTTCTCTCGTTTCTTCCTCGCCTTGGACCCCTGGGGCTTCACCGCCAAGCCAGTACCAACAATAAAGCTGGTACTCGGGTCAAAGCCAACAGAAGGCTTGCTCGTCGTGACATGGTATAGAGCCGCCAAATACCAAATCTCTCCTGGCGCCTCAGCATCAGGAACTGAGAAGCTAGTACGGGTGTGAACCGTGTCATAATAATGCCAGGCCCTGATGCCGTCAAGGACGCTACTTTCAAAATCCAGGCAAGGGCTGGGACTGTCCAAGAGTAGCTGACTATACCCAAACTGTCGGAAGAACCTATTGGGCAAGTAAGGCTCCAAGTAGACAGTGTTGCGGTTGCGGTATACTAGTATGCAGGACAGATGTTACACAACCAAAGGAGCATCTTCTCAGGCAAGAGGTGAGGAGGCCCGGTACCATCAATATGTATGCCCCTCACTTCTTCATCGGTAAAACGAGGAACATACACAAAAAGTTGTATCCGTCCACTCTCGCCAGCGCCCTTCGACAGGCTGGCATAGTGCTGCACTCCCAGGGCTGATGGTGATATTGGAAGATAAAAGCATCTTCAGCTGTAACGCCGTCTTCTGCGCCAGGCCTCATCAAAGACCAGTAGTACATCAACAACCACCCCATCAGATAATGATAGGGCAGCTCAACGCGTTCAAAGTCCTTCGTCGTGTCACGGGCGATAACCTTGGACGATAAGGCATAGAGGCCACGGTGTATGCTGCACACCATGGCCGAAAGAAGAGCTAGTCTGGCCCCGAAGACCAGCTTCACAGCAGGGAGGATAAAGTTACGTCTGATCCTCTCAATAGAGCCAGCCCCCTCTGAGACCACGCAGTTCCGCAGCCACACCATTAGGAACCCTGCCAGGAGTGCCTTCTCTGACAGTTGCTGAGTAACCTGATAAAAATAACTGAAGGAGTCAGTTCGACTCCTAAACCTGTCATCCGTGGTCCTCGATCTCTTGGTAGTCAACACCAGGTCCTGAACTTCCTCCGGGGTTTGAGGATTTCGAAGAGAAACCCGACCTGAGGCGCCTAGCATAAAAAGGTGTGTGAGCCATGTCCGGGTGTGAGAAAGGTTCCCTTCCGAGCTGCCGTCCTTCTTGATGGACGTCTGGTGGCAGGTGCTGTGATGGCATAGAAGTTCCCGGTATATGGCAACAAAGCCCGGGAACCGCCGATCCAAATCCTCGAACTCTTCGTTCGTCGGGGTATACACTTCAAAGACTTCTTCCCCCCAGGGCAGCTTGGAAACTGTATGCATCTCATGGAGGGCGAGTCCCATCTCCCCTCCAGGCGTGAAGAAGGTTCCCGTCCGCCAGTTGTACATCTCCAAGAGAGCCATGAACAGCATCTTATTCATGGGCAGACCGTGACAAGTGCCCCGAATGGCGTGATAGAGGCCGATCTCATGAAGGAGAGTCTCATACTTCCGCAGAATCCACGTGGTCAAGTTGGCCCACGAAGGGATGGGGTTTATCCAGTTCAACGGCGCCAACCGGCCAACTGGATAGGACCCTTCCGAGCAAGCTGGTTTAGGAAAGTGTCAGCTTGAGAGAACTTGAAATTGGGACTAGGGCCGGCCCTGGCCCAGGGCGGCCAGGGCGACCGCTAGGGCCCCATGAAAATTGGGGGCCCAAAAAAATTAATTTAAATGTATATATAGTAATCTTATATTGAAAGTAGAACTAATATATAATATGATCCTCCTTTATCGCAAAACATTTGTGGTGTAGTGGTAGTTTGTTATTGTCACGACCCGTACCCTAAAGTAAGGGAACGAGACGTGGGTACGTCCAGCCTACGCCGCAGTGTCGACGGTAGAATGCTGTCCTAGGTCACAACATCTAACAGTTTAATGTAATAACGGTTTACTCTCCGAATGGGGTGGGGGTGACATAACAGAATATATCTCAATCACATCTAAGGTAGAATACGATAAGATAGAATGATATAAAGATGCAAGATCCAAATCCACAGAAAATACAAATAGAGAAAAAGCTAAGTGTCTAGATAAACTCCACTAACACCAGAAATAATACAGATCCAAATATACAACTCAATCTCCAATACTATGAAATAAGATAAAGATATCTATGGAGCAACAGTCTTTACAGCTAAGGGATCCGACTGGAAGTCCGGATCGCAAGTGTCCTCTAAGGCTGTCCCATAAAAAGTATCTAAGCAGGCCTCCTCCTCGTCCTCTATAAAATTTTCAACAGGTCCAATCAGGACGGAAACGAGTACAACTCATCAAGAAAACCCACGTAATGACAGAGAACTATAAAGCAGTTATAAACAGTTTTATTGATGAATATGGCAGTTTATATTTAGGTGATAGTATAGAGAAGCAGTAAGATACAAGGGAAGTAAAGTAACTAAAATAAGAGAAGATTGATGGCAATAAAGACTGTAAATAAATCTAGCTGAACTAAAGTAACATATAAGTCCAGACAGTAAATACAAAATAAGTGTAAAACTACTATAAGTCCAGTACGAGATGAATCTAATACAAGATGAATCCAGTACAAGATGATTCTAGGTAGTGATCAAGAATCCAGGTGAGACCAGCTATACTCTAATAGTGTGTTTAAAATACTGAGATCGACATGTAAACGGCTGTAGGTAATCAGGCACATCTCTCACTGATTAGGCGAGAGATGGCTATGATTCCAGTAGATTCTAGTTAGGAGATTTCAGATTTGGGGTATGTCTACATGTCTTACTCAATATTTGCTCGCCCCACAATACAAATAAATTTAAAATTCGACACGAAAATCGAGGAGTCCAGCCAAAATATGATAATTCCAGAAATAGATTCCGAAATGATTCCAGTGATTCCAGTAATAGAGGCCAGATAAGTGGTATGTGTGTCGCATACATGAATCCAGATATCCATATGTATTATAACAGAGAATCACATAAAACTAACTATAACTGAAGTACAGTAATTGACAATTAAATGAGAGAACTATCAGAGAATGTACTCGCTGCTACTCTGAAAAGAGTAGTGTAATGTCAGATGTCTGCACGGAGTCACAATGTCCTAAATAGAGCGGTACAGGTTATAATATGTTTAAAAAAAGGTAAATGATGTTTATGATACAATCTACATGAATTCTAAGCCAATCTAGGTCGAAGTCAACTTGGTCAACTCTAACAGTCAACTAGGTCAACTTAAGTCATACTAGGTCATAAGGATCACTAAGTCAAACAAGGTCAAACAAGTCAAGGTAGTCAAATCTAGGTCAGACTTAGACTAACTAAGGTTTGGTCAACATAGATAGTCAACAAGGTCATTAGGTTAAGGGTCAACCATTAACAATCTAAGTCAACTCTATAGGGCTAACTCAAAACAATTCATAAGCTAACATAACTTAGAATACCTAAGATACCATACTACAAGGCTAAGGTATAACCAATTATTCATACTAGTATATCACACATAATATATAAATACCAACCTTAAATATTAAGCTAAACCCATACTCTAACTCAAATCATGAATTAACTCCTAAGTATCCCACTTAACCCCATACATATCTAATCTACATAGGGCTATCTACATAACCCCAGTCACAAAATACTCATATAGGTCAAACTCAAATCAACTAGCTAATAGTCTAGGGTTTAGTCAAATCTTAGTCAACTAGTCCCTTCTATGTCCATCCAAGCCATTTCTAGGTCAAGGTTGACCTATAGTTGACTTTGGTCAACAATGGTCAACAAGGGTCAACCTACTAGTCAATAGGTCTACTAGACCTCTTGGTCAAGTCTAAACCTACAAACCATGGGCCATAGGTTAGTAATCCTAGGGCACTATATATAGGTATCTATACCTATAAATATAAAACTTACTTACATCTATATAATATATATATACAAGGCCTAGATATATTATATAATATATATATATTATATATTATATTATTATATAATATATATTATATATATATATATCTATATATATATATATATAATATATAATATATATTTTTTTTTTTTTTTTTTTTTTTTTAAAAAAAAAAAAATATATATATATATTATATATATATATATATAATATATAATATATAATAATATATATATTATATGTGGTATTATCTATAGTGGGGTATATATAGGTTATGTGTGTGTATTATATAATATATATTATATATATATATATATATATATATATATATATATATATATATAATTCAAACATACATATATAACATTCATATATATATACATAACATATATTTAGAGAGAGAGTGAAAAGAGAGGGTGAGAGTGTGTGTGTGTGTGTGTGTGTACAAGAGTGAGTGAGAGTGAGGGTTATGGTTAGGGTTAGCAAGGGTTAGGATTAGGGTTAGGGTTATGGGAAACCCATTCTCAGTTTTGGCTAAAACAGAGTCTATGTACACTCACACATTACATATATACACACCCCTATACATACACACACATAATACTACCTACATACTCATATACATATACATACACATATACTTGTATATACACACACTACATAAATATATACATAAAAATTGATTTGAAATTCATTTTAAAATACTGAAAATACCAGAAAATACTGTTCATCATGAACATTGGGGGTAAACCCAAATCCGACACAAAACCTAGCTAAGACCCAAAACTAGTGGTTGGTAATCGTGCCCACATATGTGTACGTGTCATAGGTGTCATAGGTGTCCACCATACACGACACAACGTGTCCAAGTGTCAAAAACCCAAATCGGGTAAGTTTCAGACACTGTGCAGTGTCAGCGGTCGTGCACGGGTTCACATGTGGTAGGACACGACACACATCACGTGTCTCGTGGTCGTGCCCCTAGGTTCGCCAGGGATAGGGCTACGTGTTCCAGTGTCTGTCTCGTGTCCATGTGTCACCAGGACACGACACGAGATGCGTATCAGTGGATCGAATGCACGCATGAACAGCTCGCACGTGCGGCCAGTGCGGCCAGTGCGAGTGAGTTTCTTACTCGACACGACACGTTGACACAAAACTTTGAAGATGACTTGTCAGACATTGCCCTAGGTTTGTGTCAAGTGGCACGTGTCCACGTGTCGTGTACAGTACACACGAGGTGTCAATGAGCAGGACAGTGCACAGTGCAGTGTACAGCGTGTTCGTGTCCAATTTGGATACGGACACGGGCCTAAATCGTGCTCAGTCCTAGGGTTTTGTGTCCTACATGTCTAGGGCTACCCAAAACTATAATTTGTTTTGAAAATAAATAATATTGAATTTACTCAAGCATTTCATCAACACCTTAATAACACATAAACACTGTCCGATACGGACACAACGGACACAAAATCTACCCAAATTTCAGGGATAGCTAGAGGACACCTAGATCTAACCTAATATGCAAAGAAATTAAAATAATAATGCAATTTAAAGGGTTTTACCTATATGTGCAAATTGCATGGAAGAGCTCCAAATGGGGGGTGTTCCTCTTGATGGCCAAATTCCCCAAATAAACCCAAAACTGAGATTTACTCCAGAAATAATAAATACACAGAAATTAGAACCTAAAGCAAAGACTAGGATTAAAAAGGAATTAAAATAGATTTTTGGAGATTTTGGAAGAGAAAACCTTTCTTTCTCCAACTTGTAAAATTTCCTAAAGAGGCTAGCCCTAATGGAGAAGAGTACTTATAGGGAGGATTCCCTAGGTGGGTTGGCTGGCCATAGCAATTAGGGTTAGGGTTTACTTGGGTTTGGCTTGTGGGCTTCTATGGGCTTAAGTCATTACACTACCAAAAAAGTGGTTTTAGCGACGCCCAAAAACGTCGGAAAAATAGGAAATTCCGTCGCTAATGTATCACCGACGTATTTACCGACGTTTAGCTTTTGTCGCCGTTTCCTTAGTCGGTGATCACGAAAACGTCGCTGAACCGTCGCATTACCGACATTCAGCGACGTACGAGTACGTCGGTGAGTTATCGACGTTTATCGTCGTTCGTCGGTATATTAGCGACGTATATGTGTCGCCACACGTCGGTAAAACCTGGAAAGTTACCGACGTCTAGCGTCGTTTCGTCGG
>JANAVB010015600.1:28605498-28635498 GCA_029216955.1 Iris pallida
TATATATATATATATATATATAATATATATATATATAATATATATATTAGATATATATATATATATAATTATATATATATAATATATATATATATTATATATATATATATATATATATATATCTATATATATATATATATAGATTATAGGAATATGATACATAAGAAAATCATTCCCACACACATGAAAATCTGAAATAAATATAGAACACACCCAAAAATCAATGCACAACAATATCCATGTATCCAAATAGGGGGTTTCCTATTAGGACACAATCCTACATATTGGACACCTCTAAAAATGTCCAAAAGGACAAAAAATGGTCTATAATGGGACACACCATGGGAATCAATCCTATGGGTTTCCTAACCATTCTACATGAAATGGAAATTATTTAGAGAAGGGGTTTTACCTATTTGGAGATGGAACAATGGTGGAGCTCTCAAAAAATGGAAGGAACCCTTTGGAGAAGAAGAAGAAGAAGTGGATGAGAACAAAAGAAGTGATTTTCTCTCTCCTATCCACCCCCTACATGTGTGGCCGGCCACTAGCTCCAATACCCCCTTTTTGACTAATTACAAGTTTGTCCTCCAATTGTTTTATTAGCTCCTTACAAGGTTGCTTAGGGTTTGGGGGTTAAAAATGTAAATCTAAAGTTCTAATTAGGTCTAACCTAATCCATAGGGTCATAATTAATCCCTCTAACTTTTGATGGTAATATTGTGGGCCATGGCTAGCTAGTGTGTGGGCCCGCTAAGGTCAAAACTACCCCGGGTCCCCGAAACAAGTCAAAACAAGTCGGAATGAGTTAAAATTCGAACTCGATTCAAATATCCCCAAAATAATACAATAAATAAATAAATAATTCCAAAATAATTTTTAAAGTAGAAAATTACCAAAATACCTCTGTTAATGAAAATTGGGGGTGATATATGGTCTGATCAACCATAGTGCACTTGGTTCGCTCTTCATATGATTATCCCACGTGGATTGAGATATAGAGGTATCTAGGATCTCATCCGCGACTGCATTGACAATTTCTCTTGAATTACACATTCGCCTTTGAATTACGTAATTGTATTCAATGACAGCTTTCTTAAACTCTTTATTGCTTTTGTCTTTCACTGATTGGAAAGACGACGCTCGTATTTGATAGATAAATACAGAGTATCCCCATGGCCATGGTAGTTATATGCACAAGTATAGCAACCATCAGCCAAGCCATATAACTACAACCTTGCCTAAAGTTGCTCGTCCTTCCCTCGACCCTAATAGTAATATCGTGACCTTCTAGTCATTTGAGCTTGAAAGATGAGTAAGATCTTACCCTTGGGTAAACCACAAACCTATGAGACCATCTAATCTCTAGGAATCATTTATTGTGAGTCTCCAAATATTCATCTTGATTCTTGGCTTAACTAGCAGCCCGTATGCCTTAACTCAAACCTTACTTGACTAGGCCCCCACAGTTTAGACAGAGAAGAATAGACCAAAACAAGGACAAGCATTGCAAAGACCATGGTAGATACCCATTCCAAGATTAGAGATTCAGCAGATGTTACTCTAGGTACAAAATTCTATTATCAAAGAAGTGACATAATATTAGAACAACACATTCACCAGCTTAGCCAAAATCTGTAGCATGACGCCCCGTCATTATGTTGTATTAGTAATCAACAAGTGATGCATGAGCACTACATTTAATACCTCTAGAACGCTTGTGACTATAGTCTGGCAGGTTTGACACAAATAAAAATTTATGACTTAGTAGTTAGGGATCTTTCCCATGACGTGCTTTAGGGTTTGTTATTCCACCGATAGACTCTCGTATACCATGGACAAGCGGGTCATTCCATCTTATCGACTCAGGTACCACTGTACGCGATCATTTCTATTTATTAGGACTCGGGATACAATCCTCGAAACTAATTCATAACTACCCTATCATATTATCGATCACATCGTGAATTATTATTACCAAAGGTCAAGATACGATGTCGCAACTCAAATATTCCTAACCTCATTATTCCTGAAACCATGTCCTAGTCTCTAGAGTGAATAGATTGTAAACCATTCTTACTTTTAGGAATTTGGGGATCATCGATTGATTGAGGTAAATTGGTTCTCACTAGGATGGTAAATTAGTGACTCATGAACTCCCACTTTCTTTTTAGATCTTTTGGTGTCCCTTACCGTGACTTTGATATTTGAAGTATAATATTAGCAGTTACCTTCCAACAAAATTTATATACAAAACTTAAAAGAGTCCACCTTCAAGTAGACATATCATGTCCCATACAAATATATCTCCTTGGACTCTATTATTATGATACGACCTTCAGGTCAAAAGGGACTAGCGATAACCCTTACCATAACACCGATGTACTTTCGGACTGCAGTTAGAGATCCAACCTTGACTTAAATCTTTTGGCCCAATATATTGTTATGATCTACTCGAAGCCCTCTACGCACATGCCACTAGTGTGCCACTCAATAGAGGCCTTGTCTGCTACTTAAACACAAAAGTCATGGAAGGCGCATCTCACGACTTACAGAACCTATTCTACGAACCCGACGGGAAATTTTCCCAACCACTTGAATTTGAACCTATTCTACATTACCCTAACCTAATTGGGATGGTTTAAAATTCCACAAAATTTTGTCTAGCCACTATAGATTAAAATCTAAAGTTCATGCAATCAAAGATTGAAGTCCAATTAGGGAACCTATTGAGACTCAGTTAAACCCATCATAGCCTATCGCCATATTGGGACTATAAAACCAAACTTTATGAATAGTCCTCACTCCTATTATGTAGGCCCCACCTCTCGGCTCATTAATTCTTCTTCCATAGATTTCGTAACTGTATCTCTTCGTAGCCTATGTTATGTATCTCTCGGTACCAACTTGCTTTCGGATATACTTGACCAAGACCTCTCATACAGCCTTGACCAAACATAGTTAATATATGGGCTATATAAAATAGATAATACCTAGACTTTTTATAGAGTCTGTGACTATGATTGGAAATACCTCATACTTCCTATACCTCCTTGAAATTTGACCTTCTTAGAAGCCCTATTACGGTGCTTTCCCAGATTAAAAAACTTTTATAAGTTGGGTAGAACATTGAACTTATTATACTCTACCTCTCAGAATGGGATTACAATCGTGACTATTCTTTCGTCTGTATGGAATTTATGAAACGATCTTTCATTTTGCATTTTATAACCCTTTGCTCGTGCGTTTAGATAACTACGGTAATAGATTGCAACCTAAATTCTTCAAGTCAATCATAGAATCATTTTTGTTTAAATCAATAGCAAAATTTTTTTTGAGGCAAATAGATCGCAAGCCTCTCTAAGAAACATAAGATTTTAGAATTAACAAGTGGATGGAAATGATTGGTTCCAATTAGAATAATAATTCAATGGTTTATAATGTCGACCTATATTCGTATCATGTGATACCCTTGACCGTGATTTTGATAATTGAAGCACAACGCTAGCCTTTTTCCTTTCGACAAAGTTCACACTCACGAACTAGACTAGTCATGCTACTCATATGACATACATGTCCCACGCAAATGAACTTTTCAGTGCTCCATTTAAAAATTATACCACGTGTATGATACATTGTTTCCTCAAAACAAACCATAGAGACCCAAATTTGACCTATTTGATTTCACCCATACAAATATTGACCCATTCCCTTAACTAAACTGAATACTCAAGATCTATGCAAGACGCACACCTATGACGTATGCCTTCCAACAAGCAAGCGCATGCCTCCTATACAATACCAAACATCAGCCTACACATATTAGTCGTTTTGACTTAGAGTTTTCAAAACACTTGCTTAATCATATTCTATAGCCTGGGTTCTTTAATTATCACCGATTCTCATCATTTGGCCATAAATTCTTCTTTCCTAAGTTTTCAAGCTCACTTCTTAGTTTCCCATGTTAGACGTAGAACGAATCCTTCTGAACCGACACACCTTAGTATATTCCAAGAAGAGGTCACAACCAACTTGTCAAAGCATAACCCCTAGAGTGACAATGTTTGATTGTAGTAACTTTTTTATAGTTGTTATTGACCAAGAACGTCACAGTGTTATCGAGGCTCACATAGAATCAAAGATTGCGGTTAGAAGTGTCTATTATTCTCGTGCCCCTCCCTAGAAATTGTCCTCCTCAAAGTCTTGTAATGACGACGATCTTTACGGGTGGCCAACTTCTATAAGTTGGGTAGAATCTGGAAGGAAGCATACCCCATCTTGTAGAATATGAGGTCAATTGGGATTCCTATGACAACCACCCCTCCATCCTTTCAAAAATTGAGCTAAGATTTGATGTACCTACTCTCTCTCCGTACAAAATCTCGCAATTCTTGATACTATGATTATTTTTAATTTCGAGGTCGAAATTGTTATAAGTTGGGTAGGATGTAAAATCCTTTATAATTTAAAGTAATATTTAAATTATTTTTTGGATTTTATTTAATTCTAATTTATTTTTATCTTATTTATATTATATAAAAGGACTATAGCCATGGTTGAGTTTGAATATGCAAGACGACTAGCTAGAAAGTATGGCATGCCTAGCATAGTCGGGTGCTTTAACTAGTATGCTAGCCATGTTAGGAATGCCATGGTCATATTGTAATCTCTTGCATGTTAACCATTCAAATTATGGCACAAGTTATATTTTTTATTTAATTAATTAGTTAAGAAAGCCTTTATGACTTTTTAGGAGACCCGATTGCACAAAACCTTTCCAAACCTCTTCCAAGCCAAATCCAACCCTATGTAGGCATGTTGAGAATTAATAAATATTAATAATTAAATTTATTTGTATTTAATTCAGATTTTGTAGTGTAATTACATAGATAGAATTAAATAGTTCTATATTAGGAAACCCCTTTTTAAATCCTCAATCCAATCAACTTGCCAACTCATCAAACAACCAAATCAAGCCAAGTGGACCCCCACCATGATAATTTCGGCCAAGCAACCCCCCATGGCCGAATGCATCAAATTAAATAGGATTTAAATCCTAGATTGCTTAAAATTTATTTAAGGATACGTTTAAATATACCAACTTATCCCAAATCTTAACCAAATCCAAATCTTTCTCTCCATCACCTTTGGCCGACCAAAACTTCTCTCCCTCTCCATAATTTTGGCAGCAACAAACTCCCCATAACCTCCATACATCATCTCCTCCATTGTACATCTCTCCATCCTTCACAAAAAGAACTCATCTCCTCCACCATACATCCCCGAAACCCCTCAAAACAAACCCTAAAAACTCCATCTTCCCCATCCAATTCTCTATAGACATTATCAACTCTCCCATACTCACCAAGAGAGGATTAGCAAGCGAGGATAGCAAAAAAGATTGGAGCTTTGGTGAAGAGAAGTCATCATCACCCATTCTAGCAAGGATTTTTGGTAAGAACCCTAATCTTTCTTCTAAAAACCTTTGCTAAAATTCTGTAAAAATATGTTATTAATTTTGTAGAAATTATATTTTTATGGCTTTTGTTAGGTATAATCATCCATAAATATTTCATAAAACATAGGCATAATATTCATGTGTCGGTAGGATCAAAATTAACCCCATTGTAAAAGAACTATGAGTTATTGGTGGATATTTTTGAAACTAAATTTTATGTGTGTTCATGTACATAAATTATAATTTTTAAGTATTTTTCCATGATTTTAGCAACTCAAATCTGGTCGGGAAAATTATAGGTCAAAACTAGCTAATTTCGGGTAACCGGCTGACCTAGAATGTCCCAAACTTGTAGTATAACTCAACCCTTGTACCTCTGATATTATTCTATAAAATAAATTATTTTATTGCTATTTAAAATATATTTTTGGTTATTTTAGCAATTTTGAGTCATTAACTATGTTCCGAGCGAGTTTCGGGTAGACTAGCTGACTTAGTAATCGACCAATCGTAAATGTCTTTAGAAATATTAATTCTAGAATTTCAGAAATAAATCTGTAAAAAATTAGTTTAAATATTATTTTTATGATTTTTATATGATTTTTAAGTATGTTATTGAAGTAGGGGCATAACCGACTAATTAAAAGTTAGAAACCCTAAAACTGTGTTTCGATGTCTCGTAGAACCTGTATGTAATTGTATGGATCTAAATGGTTCCACGAGAGATTGAATATAATTTTAACACATTACTTTGACTATTTAAGTCGTGTCATAAGTTACATAAATAGTGACTTAATTTAGTTAATTAATTATCTAGGAGCGTCGAATTCCGGAGGCGTGGATGCGGGAGCGGCGTTTCATATTTACAGCACAGAATCAGGCAAGATACCTTGCCATTATACTGTTTACATTCAGTCTGCACTTATTTACATATCACTGTTCATTATTCCCAGTTATTACAGTTATTGATTTACTACATGCTCAGTGATTATTAGTTACTTTGTTACTATCCTTTCATTGCATATGAACTTAGAGTTAGGGGACTACCGTTTGTAGTGTATTGCATATGCCTCGACACAGTTGTACCACGAGGATGTGTGAGACGAGTAGCATGTAGAGGTCCTTGCATGTGGGCTGATCCCCCATGTGCATGCGCTAGGGCTAACTGCTAATAGAGGCATGTTATGAGACTTAGCAGTTAGTAGAGGTATACGAGACATGGATGTGACTCTGTTAGGCATTGGGTGGGAAGAACAGTTCCTTAACATATGGGTCCTTATGCACTTTCCTATTACTGATACTGCTGGCCTCTGACATTCGAGGAATGTTACGCTTTGAGGTCCCTGATATCCTGATGGGACTATACCTGAGTTACTGATACTGAGCCAGATACCCATGCGTTGGAGGTTTGTTCTTAACTGCATAAACACTGTAGTACGGTTAGATTACCTTATTGTTGTCTTGTCACTTATTTTCTTTGTGGCATATTTTGTATTCAGTATTTATGGCATGTTCTTCCTGTATCTTGTTACGTTCCTCTGAGGACCTGGTTATCTCTCCAGGTGTGTGCTTTTGTGATATTGCAGGTGTTCTAGTCGAGGTCGCGATCTTCTCTATTCATTCGGAGATGACGTGTCTTGGATCTTTCTTTGCTACTCCCGCCAAATCTTTTCCGTTTCCATGTATATTTTCCTTACTTGTTGGTAGTGGATTTGTCTCCGCCCAGTGTAATGTACAAAGACTTATTACAGTTGATTATATGATATCTTTTATTCTTCATATGTGGATGAGATTAGATTACTCTTGGTTTACTGCATTTTACAGCTTATGTATACATACGAGTTTCCATATATTGGAGTAGACTTCGTATGTATACAGCTGGCATGGACACGTACCTAGTCCTAAGTATTTTGGGACTGGGGCGTTACAGTAGAATACGATAAGATAGAATGATATAAAAGATGCAAGATCCAAATCCACAGGAAATACAAATAGAAAAAAAGCTAAGTGTCTAGATAAACTCCACTAACATCTATAAATAATACAGATCCAAATATACAACTCAATCTCCAATACCATAAAATAAGATAAAGATATCTATGGAGCAACAGTCTCTACAGCTAAGGGATCCGACTGGAAGTCCGGATCGCAACTGTCCTCTAAGGCTGTCCCGTAGAAAGTATCTAAGCAGGCCTCCTCCTCGTCCTCTGTAAAATTTTCTACAGGTCCAATCAGGACGGGAACGAGTACAACTCATCAAGAAAACCAAATAATGACAGAGAACTATAAAGCAGTTATAAATAGTTTTATTGATGAATATGGCAGTTTATATTTAGGTGATAGTATAGAGAAGCAGTAAGATACAAGGGAAGTAAAGTAACTAAAACAAGAGAAAAATGATGGCAATAAAGACTGTAAAATAAATCTAGCTGAACTAAAGTAACATAATAGGTCCAGACAGTAAATGCAAAATAATGTAAAACTACTATAAGTCCAGTACGAGATGAATCTAATACAAGATGAATCCAGTACAAGATGATTCTAGGTAGTGACCAAGAATCCAGGTGAGACCAGCTATACTTTATTAGTGTGTTTTAAAATACTGAGATCGACATGTAAACGGCTGTAGGTAATCAGGCACATCTCTCACTGATCAGGCGAGAGATGGCTATGCTTCCAGTAGATTTCAGTTGGGAGATTCCAGATTTGGGGTATGTCTACATGTCTTACTCAATATTTCCCCGCCCCGCAATACAAATGAATCCAGAATTCGACACGAGAATCGAGATGAGTCCAGCCAAAATATAATGATTCCAGAAATAGATTTCGGAATAATTCCAGTGATTTCAGTAACAGAGGCCAGATAAGTATGGTATGTGTGTCGCATACATAAATCCAGAATATCCATACGTGTTGTAACAGAGAATCACATAAAACTAACTATAACTGAAGTACAGTAATTAACAATTAAATGAGAGAACTATCAGAGAATGTACTCGCCTGCTACTCTGAAAAGAGTAGTGTATTGTCAGATGTCTGCACCGGAGTCACAATGTCCTAAATAGAGCGATATAGGTTATAATGTGTTTAAAATAAGGTAAATGATGTTTATTATGCAATCTACATGAATTCTAAGCCAATCTAGGTCGAAGTCAACTTGGTCAACTCTAACAGTCAACTAGGTCAACTTAAGTCATACTAGGTCATAAGGAGTCAACTAAGTCAAACAAGGTCAAACAAGTAAAGGTTAGTCAAATCTAGTCAAACTTAGACTAACTAATGTTTTGGTCAACATAGACTAGTCAACAAGGTCATTAGGTTAAGGGTCAACCATTAACAATCTAAGTCAACTCTATAGGGCTAACTCAAAATAATTCATAAGCTAACATAACTTAGAATACCTAAGATACCATACTACAAGGCTAAGGTATAACCAATTATTCATACTAGTATATCACACATAATATATAAATACCAACCTTAAATCTATATTAAGCTAAATCCATACTCTAACTCAAATCATGAATTAACTCCTAAGTATCCCACTTAACCCCATACATATCTAATCTACATAGGGCTATCTACATAACCCCAGTCACAAAATACTCATATAGGTCAAACTCAAATCAACTAGCTAATAGTCTAGGGTTTAGTCAAATCTTAGTCAACTAGTCCCTTCTATGTCCATCCAAGCCATTTCTAGGTCAAGGTTGACCTATAGTTGACTTTGGTCAATAATGGTCAACAAGGGTCAACCTACTAGTCAATCTAGGTCTACTAGACCTATTGGTCAAGTCTAAACCTACTAACCATGGGCCATAGGTTAGTAATCCTAGGGCACTATATATAGGTATCTATACCTATATAATATAAACTTAACTTACATCTATATAATATATATATACAAGGCCCATGGTTCGCCAAGGATAGGGCTACGTGTTCCAGTGTGTCTCGTGTCCATGTGTCACCAGGACACGACACGATACGCGTATCAGTGGGTCGAATGCACGCGTGAATAGCTTTCGCACACGGCCAGTGCGGCCAGTGCGAGTGAGTTTTCTTACTCGACACGACTTGACTTGACACGAAACTTTAGGGATGTCTTGTCAGATATTGCCCCTAGGTCTGTGTCAAGTGGCACGTGTCCACATGTCGTGTACAGTATACACGAGGTGTCAGTGAGCAGGACAACGCACAGTGCAGTGTACAGCGTGTTCGTGTCCAATTTGGACACGGGCCTAAATCCTGCTCAGTCCTAGGGTTTTGTGTCCTATATGTCTAGGGCTACCCAAAACTATAATTTTTTTTCAAAATAAATATTGAATTCACTCAAGCATTTCATCAAACACCTTAATAACACATAGACACGTGTCCGATACAGACACCAAATGG
Source organism: Iris pallida (assembly GCA_029216955.1). Classification (NCBI taxonomy): domain Eukaryota; kingdom Viridiplantae; phylum Streptophyta; class Magnoliopsida; order Asparagales; family Iridaceae; genus Iris; species Iris pallida. Next base: position 28,615,349 of record JANAVB010015600.1, read on the forward strand.
ACACAAAATCCATCCAAATTTCAGGGATAGCTAGGGGACACCTAGATCTAACCTAATATACAAAAAATCAAAATAATAATACAATTTAAAGGGTTTTACCTATAGGTGCAAATTGCATGGAAGAGCTCCAAATGGGGGGTGTTCCTGTTGATGGCCAAATTCTCCAAATGAACCAAAACTGAGATTTACCTCCATAAATAATAAATACACAAAAATTAGAACCTAATGCAAAAGACTAGGATTAAAAAGGAATTAAAATGAATTTATGGGGATTTTTGGAAGGAAAAAATACCTTTCTTTCTCCAACTTGTAAAATTTTCCTAAAGAGACTAGCCCTAATGGAGAAGAGTACTTATAGGGGGGATTTCCTAGGTGGGTTGGCTGTCCATAGCAATTAGGGTTAGGGTTTACATGGTGTTGGGCTTGTGGGCTTCTATGGGCTTAAGTCATTAGTCATGACTTGTGAAACCACAAGCCATTCTCTATTCAAATCAATTCCTATTCTAATTTAATTCTAATGAGTAGGGTATCACTAATTTAGGTCAAGCTAGGGTTTCATAGTCTAACCAAGTAGTCATGACTAGGGTTAGCTTTTAGGTTAGTCTCCAAAGTCAACACTAGTCAAAGTCTAGAATAGCACTAAATTAAAATATACCAAAAAATTACTTAAAATCCAATAATTCTAAATAACACATAATAATTCCAAATAATTCCCAAAAATTTAAAAAATGACCAAAATACGCTCAAGGCTAAATGACAAATAAGTGTCCCAATAACATGGTTAGGCTCTAGGTCAACCAGTCTCCAAGGTTACACTATCAAACACCAAAATCATAAGTCATGATTTAAAATAGTTTTAAAATAATTTAAAATTACCAAAAATCATATCATGATTTAATTATCATTATTAAAAGACTAAAATTACAAAATTTTAAAATTACCCTCATTTTAGAAATCTGGGTGTTACAGTTATACTTGTACACAAGAGATCCTAGGTTCTAGCCTTGGCTGTATCATTTTTTAGTTCAATTTTTTTATATTATATATAGGCTCCATTTTAAAAATTTGCCTATGGCCCCCATTAACTCAGGGTTGGCCCTCATTGGGACCCTGCACATTCGAGAAGGTCCCCGGGGCCAACCCCATCTTGTAGCAACTGACCGATACCTTGCCCGCATACACTGACCCTAAGTTTCTGTTATAGTGGATGTTACCCACAAACATCCCTGACTGGCTCGGAGTTAAGGAGTCCACCATCTTCCTGTCCATTGGCAGCATGTTAAACCACGACAGCGGAAAATGATGCTCCATCTGAGGAATATGGATCGCCATCCCATCAGAAGTAAAGCAACAACTCTCAGATATATCCAGAAATTGGGAGTTCTTCACAGTCAAGGCATCCCCAAAGAGGAACGCAGGCTTCAGGAATTCTCCCTCCAATCGCCCCGAGTTCATCACGGCACAGAGAAAGTAGAAGGACTGGTTCTTGATAGCATTCAGCCTCTCTACAGGCTCGTCTTTGGGAAGCTGGTTCACCACATACTGGACTATATGGTCAAACCGTACACCCACAGCAGATTGTGCTGAACCCACCAAGGGCTCTCCCGCAGGATTGACTGGTAGATTCACTGAAAAAGACAAGGGAAACAAGTTAGAAGATGGCTAGGTAAAACTACTTAGTGTTTCTGGGCTTATGCGGCTCTACATTGGCAAGGCCTCATGCGGCCCAGTTCAAGTGAGCTTATGCGGCTCGATTTAGCAAGTGTTCATGCGACACGGTTTAGAAGAGCTCATGCGGCTCTGATTTGATGCGACCTCATGCGGCCCAGTTCAAATGAGCTTATGCGGTTCTGCTTAGCACGGTCTCATACGGCCCAGTTCAAATGAGTTTATGCGGTTCTGCTTAGCGCGGTCTCATGTGGCCCAGTTCAAATGAGCTTATGGGGTTCTGCTTAGCGTGGCCTCATGCGGCTCAGTTCAAAGGGAGCTTATATGGCCCTGTTTTGTGGGGGTTCATGCGGCTCAGTTCAGAGGGACTTATGCGACCATGTTCTGTGGGTCCTCATGCGGTCCGGTGCTTATGCGGCCACGAGACGACTCTCATACGGCTCAAACTTGGGGCATACCCCCATGTGGCTCGAACATGAGATGTACATACGGCACGTACAGCACAATGAACGTGAACAGTTCAATGAGGACGAAGAAAGCCTGCGCATAAAACATGCGACGTAGCCATGATGGTTAGGGTTTTTAGTTCATGCAATTTCTTCCAACATCCTTACCAGCAATGGCAGGGTGAACATCAGGATGGACTGTGGGCACCGCAGTCGATGAGGAAGCCGCTCCTTTACCCTTCACCGCAGAGGAAGCCTTGGAAGTCTTAGGAGCCATCGATGATCAAAGGAGAAGAAGACGGCAGCTAGGACAAGAAAGGCTTGAACAAGAAGAGAGAGTAAAGAGTCTCTCTCTAAAAAAATTACTCATATTTATAGGCAGACAGGGGGGCTCGTAGACCGATGGACGCTTCGATTCATGTGCTGCCTAGGAGATGAGACCGACTCTTAGATTTCTACCCCTGCATGCAAAATATTACTCGTAATCATTAAGAACAAATCTAAATATTTAAAGCTAACTCTTGGGATCCCATCCCAAAAGACGGCTTTAAATCAAAACGAATCAAGGGCAATTAATGAGACGCCTACGTGGCAGACAGAGCTGCATGCGGCCAGAGCAGCCCATGCGGCTAGATAATTCCATGCGGCCAGAGTAATCCATGCGGCTAGAAAATCCTATACGGTCAGAGAAGTCTATGCGGCATAAAGAGATTATGTGGGCATGCTTCTTATTCAAAGTATTTCAATTTTCGCAAAATTGAAAAGATTGAAGGGGGTCTTGTAGAAGCATGAAAAAGAATAATAATTCATATGCGGCCCAGACTCAACATGCGGCTCAAAAGCTCGAAGAATCTTATGCGGCTCGAAAAGACCCAGAGAGCCACATACGGCTCATGGACTTTATGCGGATCAGGAAGAGCCACGTGGCCTCATGCGGCTCAAAATAGGCCGATGACAGCTGGCCATAATTGTCACACCCCAGAACCAGAATACTGGAGAGCGGGGGCGAACATAGCCAGCTACGTATATTGAAATGGATACCAACTCGCTATACGGTTACGGCTGTCTAGATATGAGGGTTTACTACAAGCCAACGGTCTCTTAAGGTCAAGCCTATTGTCTCAATCTCAAGCAAGTAATATAATTACAAGATGTTAGACCACCAAATATACAATAAAAGGCGTCCCAAATATTACATATTCAGTTGATCATGAAGCTAGTCATACAAAATGTGAGGACTAGCAAGAGTTTAGTCATACATGATCAACCCTAGGATTTGTTAATCATGTTTACAGCCCGTAGGCAGACAGTAAGTAAATCGAGCTAACAGGTGCTCGTCGGCTAAACGCCTCAAAAGAATAATTTTACAATAGAGTGAGTGAAACAAAATAAGAAACCCACTCGTAGCCCGGATTCCTTCTAGTTGCCACCATCGGGCTGGAGGTTCGGTAGATCCCCGGGAGCTGCTCTGAAATCTGGCCACACAAAACCAGCTGGGTCAAACCCCAGAAAGAGCAAGTGCCACAAGGGAGGCCACGAAATAAGAACAAAACCAGCATATCAGAACATGAGAAAAATAGAAGAAAATGTAAGTAATAAAAGTACAGTAGGTCAATAAACGACTAGGGACATGGAACCATTCCGGGAGCCAGATTACAACCCGTAAACCAAACAAGGACTGGGGTTGTAACCTTTCGCCTGAATAGCCCTTGTCTCTATTCATTTATGGTTAGAGATAAGTAAAACAGTCATGTTCAAGGGGAAAACCAGGTACTGGGACTAAACAAGACTTAGACAGGGCTAGACAACATCCATTCACAAGCGGCCAAGCAATTACTACGGCTTACTACTTTAACTAACTAGGGTTATCACAAGCCTAATTACTAACAAGATGCAATGAGAATTTCCCAGTCCCAAGTCCTGCAGACTATCCAGTTATCCTTCTGCGGGTTGAGAGTATGGTTGGGTACAACGCCTAGGAGACGATATACCCTTAGGTGACTTAGAGGTGCAACACGTGACAGTGCGCTGGAAATGTGCTCTACTCGTCGGCAAGCTACAAGTCCAATTAAGGCGCCCAGATAACGAGATTGCCTGTGACTGGAAATTCTCCATGTTCTAGTTTGATCTAATCATTAGCCTAATCTATATTAGCGCGAATCCCTGGCCGTGGTACCCAGGAAGTCACATCCTAGACATGATGCAAGACAAGACAAGTGGATTTCACAAGCAAGCAAACAGGAACACCCACGGTGTCAGAGTTAGTTACAAGAGTCAAGTTAGCCATCGCAACGGCATCAAGTCAAGTCCAGTTACGAGTCAAGAGTGCGCCGCCATGGGCCACTATCAATATCTGGTTACAGAGATTAATCATGAATCACATGTTACAAGTCAAGTGTGTACCCCATCGGGTCACTATTAAGAGATCAGAGGTACTAAAATCATACTTCACAAAATCAGGAAAACCGTATTAGTCATAAGCAAAATCATCGAAAACCGTGCCAGGTCGTATTGGGTCATGATGGTCGTGCTGAGTGGAACAAGATCTCAAAACCCAACCCACAAAAGAAAAGCCAAGTCCAAGAAATAAACCAAACCATCATGGGCAAGTGGGTTACGCAGAGGGTGGATGGCGCGGGTCAAGTGCGCAGGGGCTAGATGGCGAACGGCCGAGGGCGCAGGGGGCGATGGCGCAGGGGCTAGATGACGCACGGCCGAGGGCGCAGGGGCCGATGGTGCAGGGGCTAGATAGCGTACGGGCTAGATGGCGCACGGGCTAGATGACGCACTGCCGAGGGCGCAGGGCGCGATGCGCAGTTCGCCAAGGGGCAAGCTGCGCTGATCAGCCAGCGCTAAAGAGCGCTGGCCGAGGGGGATGCGCGGTTCAGCACTGCGCTAAAGAGCGCAGGCTGAAGTCTTCTTCTCCAGGCCGAGAGGAAGCCTCAAGAACACCAAAAGTTCAATCCTTCATATCTTGGCCAAATCAAAACAAAATCTGGATTTTCAAGGTTCTAACTTGTGTAAAATTGAATTCTCTTCCACATGGAAGCCTCAAAATAAGCAAAAATCAAAATTTAATAGATCAAAATCAAAGAAATCTGAAAATAATTAAACTTAGATCTAGAACAATGGAGACTCCAAATCACAAAATGCCAAGTTCTAATATTGTTCTCCATAGCCTAATCTAGCTAATGGACAAATAAAATGTGGTGCTTATTTGGTGGCAAGGAGCATTTGCCTATGGGTGGAGGAAGAAGGAAGAAGGAGATGGAGAAATTAATAGAAATTATGGAGGAGAGAGAAAGTTAGGTGGGGATTTATTGAGGGTGGGTTGTGGTAGAATGAGGGTGGAGAATAGGTTAAGGTATTCCAATGCACATTAAACCAAACCGAACCAATTAAAACCGAGCCGAGTCGAAACCCAAAATACGAGAAAACTCAAAATTCCACAAGTCGAGAAAAATAAATATATATGCCAAAATCCAATTACGAGTATTAATACGAAATACGGGAAATGGGGGTGACAACTCTACCCACCTTAAAAGAATTTTTTCCTCAGAATTTAATCAAGGAACTAGAGATTGCCACAGCAAGCTACACTAAGCAATAACAACTATACTAAGAAGTTCAATCATACAATCATACATACAATCAAGAAATAAAGAGCATAAGGCATAAGAAAGACATTATACCTTACGAGTCAAACAGGTAGGGATATCGCGATCGGATATCATCCTCACGCTCCCACATTGACTCACCTAGAGAGTGATGACCCCAAGCAACACAGACTAAGCTAATAGTCTTGTTTTTTAGTATCTTCTCCCTCCGGTCCAAAATAGACACGGGCTTCTCCTCATACGAAAGGTTGGTACCAACAACCAATTCCGAATGGTCTAAGATATGGCTCGGGTCCGGGACGTACCGTCGTAATTGGGACACATGGAATACATCATGCACCTCACTTAGCGACGGCGGAAGAGCAAGACGATTGGATACATCTCCTACTGCTCCAGGATATTGAACGGCCCTATATACCTAGGACTAAGCTTTTCCCGCACGCCAAAACGAATGACGTCGCTGTTAGGCGAGATCCTAAGAAATATATGGTCGCCGATAGCAAACTCTAAGGGACGCCGATGGACATCGGCCCAATGCCGCTGGCGGTCTTGGGCAACTCGAAGATGATATCTGACTCTTCTGACTACTTCAACTGTCTGGGCAATCATTTCTGGACCGAGCATCTGCCTCTCTCCGACATCGCCCCATGCTAGCGGAGAGCTGTACTTCCTACCATACAGAGCTTCGAACGGAGCCATCTGAATACTGGCCTGGAAACTATTGTTGTACGAGAACTCCACCAGGTGCAGGTGATCTTCCCACGACCCACCGAAGTCAAGTGTACATGACCACAACATATCCTCAAGAGTCTGGATGGTGCGCTCTGACTGGCCATCTGTCTGCGGATGATATGCTGAGCTAAACTGAAGGTAATTTCCCAAACTTTCTTGCAGGCTGCGCCAAAACTGTGACGTAAACCTTGAATCTCGGTCCGAGGTGATACTGACGGGCACACCGTAAAGCCTGACAATCTGCCTGAGGTACATCTCTGCTAGCTGAGCTGTAGACTGCCCAACTCTGAATGTGAGAAAATAAGCCACCTTCGTGAGCCGGTCAACTATAACCCAAATAGCATCTCGACCAGCCGGGGATCTAGGCAATCCAGTCACAAAATCCATGGTCATAAGCTTCCATTTCCATTCTGGAATCAGCAAGGGCTGAAGAAGTCCAGCGGGCCTCTGATGTTCAGCTTTAACCTGCTGGCAAACCAAACACCGAGAGACATATCGGGCTATCTCCATCTTTATGCCATTCCACCAGAAATGCTTACGAATATCACGGTACATCTTCGTGCTACCGGGATGAATAGAATACTGCAAACTGTGAGCTTCTGCCATAACTTTCTGTCTGATATCTCCACTAGGTACACAAAGACGAGTGCCGTACCGAAGTGTACCATCTTCATGAATGCATAACTCTGGTCTTCTTCTTGCCTCACAATCTGCTCTGAGTCGCTGAATCCTGAAATCTGTAGACTGCGCCATCCGGATTCTTTCAACTATGCTGGACTGAACCTGTAGATTAGCCATCAATGCCATACTGGTAGGAAGAACCACCTCAATTACCATCTTCTGAAAATCTACCAATAACTCTGGTTGCGCCGTTAGGAGGTAAACTTCGGCTCTCCGGCTCAACGCATCTTTTACAACATTGGCCTTCCCTGGGTGATATTGCAAGTCCACATCGTAGTCTACCAATAGCTCAAGCCATCTTCTCTGCGGTATATTAAGGTCCTTTTGGGTGAAAACATACTTCAAGCTCTTGTGATCCGTAAATATCTCCACTCTATCTCCGTACAAGTAGTGCCTCCATAACTTAAGTGCAAACACTACTGCTGCCAGCTCCAAGTCGTAGGTCGGGTAATTCTTCTCATGATCACGAAGCTGACGTGATTCATAAGATATTACCTTCCCATGTTGCATCAAGATACACCCCAATCCTCTGCCTGAAGCATCGCAATAAACTGTGAATCCTCCGGTCCCATCTGGTAGTGTGAGAATGGGAGCCGTTATCAAACCTCGCTTCAACTTCTCAAATGATTTCTGACACTCCGTTGTCCAAGCGAACTGCACATCCTTGCGGGTCAACTGGGTCATCGGTGCCGAAATTCTTGCAAAATCTGAAACGAATCGCCGATAGTAGCCGGCCAATCCAAGGAAGCTACGAACCTCTGCCACTGAGCTGGGTACTGGCCATGTCTCGATAGCCACAATCTTTTGGGGATCCACTTCCACTCCTCTTCGAGTAATGATGTGACCCAAGTACGAAATACGATCGAGCCAGAACTCGTATTTGCTGAACTTGGCATACAACTGATGCTCTCTAAGCATCCGAAGGTCGATTCTGAGATGCTGCTCATGCTCTGCTTCGTTCTTGTTGTAGACCAGGATATTATCTAGGAACACGATCACGAACTGATCCAAGTAAGGCATGAAAATGCGATTCATGGGGTCCATGAATACGGCTGGCGCATTGGTCTCTCCAAAGGGCATAACAAGGAACTCCCAATGCCCATACCTAGATCGGAAAGCTGTCTTCGGGATGTCCTGCTCTCTGACTCTGATCTGGTGGCATCCTGATCGTAAGTCTATCTTCGAAAAACTGAAGCCCATTTGAGTTGATCAAACAAGTCGTCTATCCTCGGAAGAGGGTATCTGTTCTTGATTGTCACTGAGTTCAAGGTACGATAATCTACACATAGCCTGGACGTACCATCCTTCTTTTTCACAAGAAGCATCGGGGCTCCCCAAGGCGATCCACTTGCACGAATGAATCCCTTGGTCCTGAGTTCTTCAATCATCTTATACAAAATCTCCAACTCTGAAGGCGCCATTCTGTAGACTCGCTCTGATACTGGTACGGTTCCGGGGATCAAGTCTATAGTAAACTCGATCTCCCGCTCTGGCGGCATCCCTGGAAGTTCCTCTGGGAAGACATCTGAAAACTTTTCGACTATCCGGGGCAACTGCACTGCTGCTACTGCCATCCGCAATACTGGAGAAGATGGCTCCATCGCGCCTTTGGAAAATAAAAACTCTGGCTCGCCTGGAATGCTGAAAACAACCATGCCAACATGGCAGTCTATCCTAGCATATTGGTTCCTCAACCAATCCATGCCTAAGACTACATCATAGTCTGCCAAAGGGAATTCTATAAATCTATCGGGGAACTCTCTACCGCTAACTACGATCCGACACGAGGAAAACACTCGATCTACTTCCACAAGACCATTATCAGTAAGTATATTAAGCCTCACTGATAATGACTCGGGCTCCAATTATATTCGTATCGTGAATCGTGTAGACATGAATGAATGCGATGCACCAGAATCAAATAATACCAATGCTGGAGAGGAGTTGACGAGAATAGTACCTGCCACTACCTCACCTGGTACAACTTCTTCTTCTATAGTCATCATCATGGCCTGACCTAGTCCTCTAGCTGTGGGTCCCCTCTGCTGGAAACCTCTCTGCCTGCTCTGCACTTGGGCTTGGATATACTGCTACTGGTTCTGCTGATGAAACGCCTGGGCCTGAGGCAACAATGGCCTCGGGTACTGCTGCTGCTGCATAGGTGCTGGTCTCCTAACCGATGGACTGGTTAGGTTGAAGGAGGATGAACTACCTCTATTCGGGCAGGCTCCTATCTTGTGATCTGTCGCTCCACAAGCTAGGTACAATCCTTGCGCCCTACAAAAATCTGCCACCACATGGCCTGGCTTCCTACAATGAGAACATCCTATCGCAGAAGTCTGCTTCTGCTTCTGCTGCTGTGGGTACATCGGGGTCGAATACTGAACTGACGTTACTGAGGTCGCCCGCCTCGGAGTTCCAATAGTCAAACTTCTAGCTGCCGGGGCTGGAGCTGATAATTGGTGCATCTGACTGTGGGACCGCTTCCTACCTTCGGTCCTATCCACGATCCTCTGGGAGGTGTACTCATGCCTCCTAGCTGCTCTCAATACTGCATCGAACGTCTGGTGCTCGAACTGCTCAACTGCCAATAAGATCTCCAAATGTAGTCCCTGCTGGAACCGCTGGGCCCTATCAAACTCGGTTGCCACCAAGGTGGAAGCAAACCTACTGAGTCTAGAAAACTCAGATGCGTAACTGTCGACCGTTCTGCCTCCTTGCTTCAAGTTGGTAAATCTCGTCTGTAGGTCGTACCGAGCTACAGCATTGAAATACTTCGTCTGGAATCTTTCTCTAAATACTGCCCAAGCAATGGGTGCCACTAATCCCATGGCTTGCGCCGCCCACCAACTGCGAGCTAAGTCCAGCAACTGTAGCCGTACCATGGCCACCTTCTCATTCTCAGGTGTCCTAGCTGCCTCCAGAATCACCTCGGTATCCTGAAGCCAAGCGTCCGCGGCAATCGCATCTTCAGTGCCATCGAAGAATGGAGGGTTCAAGCGCTTGAAGCTGTTGGCCGCGATGTTCCCTGGATGACCGCCTCTGGTCAAAGCATCTGCCACTACCTAGTGCAAGGCGTCTCCTCGACGATCCTGGGAAGCTATCAAGGTGCTGATGAGACCTACCAAAGTGCCATCATCCGGCTCGGCAGGATGAACGGGCTGAACTGGGGGCTCTCCTCCAGTAGGCACAACTCTGGAGGCTACTCCGGAGTGTTGGGCTTGATCTCCGGGCTACTGGTCCACGAAAGTTGCTCCGCTTTGCTGATCGGCTGGTTCATGAAAAATGCCGCTGAAGAAAACAACATAGAAAACAAATAAGGAAGGACCAGGACAGATCAACGATACAAGCATGCGATCAGGTCAAGATTCCAGAGATTCAGAGGATATGAACGGAGATCAAGGACGAGTACTGATTGCGACATCTATTTGGTAAACCCTCATATTTCTTGAATGCCAAGACCTGCATGGGCCACCACTTAAACCGTGTCACGCCCCATAACCAGAATACTGGAGAGCGGGGGCGAATATAGCCAGCTACGTATATTGAAATGGAAACCACCTTGCTATACGGTCACGACTGTCTAGATATGAGGGTTTACTACAAGCCAACGGTCTCTTAAAGTCAAGCCTATTGTCTCAATCTCAAGCAAGTAATATAATTACAAGATGTTAGACCACCAAATATACATTAAAAGGCGTCCCAAATATTATATATTCAGTTGATCATGAAGCTAGTCATACAAAATGCGAGGACTAGCAAGAGTTTAGTCATACATGATCAACCCTAGGATTTGTTAATCATGTTTACAGCCCATAGGTAGACAGTAAGTAAATGTGCATCGAGCTAACAGGTGCTCGTCGGCTAAACGCCTCAAAAGAATAATTTTACAATAGAGTGAGTGAAACAAAATAGAAAACCCACTCGTAGTCCGGATTCCTTCTAGTTGTCACCATCGGGCTGGAGGTTCGGTAGATCCCCGGGAGCTGCTCCAAAATCTGGTCACACAAAACCAGCTAGGTCAAACCCCAGAAAGAGCAAGTGCCACAAGGGAGGCCACGAAATAAGAACAAAACCAGCATATCAGAACATGAAAAAAATAGAAAAAAATGCAAGTAATAAAAGTATAGTAGGTCAATAAACGACTAGGGACATGGAACCATTCCGGGAGCCAGATTACAACCCGTAAACCAAATAAGAACCGGGGTTGTAACCTCTCGCCTGAATAGCCCTTGTCTGTATTCATTTATGGTAAGGGATAAGTAAAACAGTTATGTTCAAGGGAAAAACCAGGTACTGGGACTAAACAAGACTTAGACAGGGCTAGACAACATCCATTCACAAGCGGCCAAGCAATTACTATGGCTTACTACTTTAACTAACTAGGGTTATCACAGGCCTAATTGCTAACAAGATGTAATAAGAATTTTCCAGTCCCAAGCCCTACAGACTATCCAGTTATCCTTCCACGGGTTGAGAGTATGGTTGGGTATATCGCCCAGGAGACGATATACCCTTAGGTGACTTAGAGGTGCAACACATGACGGTGCGCTGGAAATGTGCTCTACTCGTCGGCAAGCTACAAGTCCAATTAAGGTGCCCAGATAACGAGGTTGCCTGTGACTGAAAATTCTCCATGTTCTAGTTTGATCTAATCATTAGCCTAATCCATATTAGCACGAATCCCTGGCCGTGGTACCCAGGAAGTCACGTCCTAGACATGATGCAAGACAAGACAAGTGGATTTCATAAACAAGCAAGCAGGAACACCCACGGTGTCAGAGTTAGTTACAAGAGTCAAGTTAGCCATCGCAACGGCATCAAGTCAAGTCCAGTTACGAGTCAAGAGTGCGCCGCCATGGGCCACTATCAATATCTGGTTGCAGAGATTAATCATGAATCACAGGTTACAAGTCAAGTGTGTACTCCATCGGGTCACTATTAAGAGATCAGAGGTACTAAAATCATACTTCATAAAATCAGCAAAATCGTATTAGTCATAAGCAAAATCATCAAAAATCGTGCCAGGTCGTGTTGGGTCATGATGGTCGTGCTGAGTGGAACAAGATCTCAAAACCCAACCCACAAAAGAAAAGCCAAGTCCAAGAAATAAACCAAACCATCATGGGAATGTGGGTTGCGCAGAGGGTGGATGGCGCGGGGGTCAAGTGCGCAGGGGCTAGATGGCGCACTTCCGAGGGCGCAGGGGCGATGGGCAGGGGCTAGATGACCTACGACCGAGGGCGCAGGGGCCGATGGCGTACGGGCTAGATGACGCACTACCGAGGGCGCAGGGGGCGATGCGCAGTTCGCCAAGGGACAAGATGCGCTGGTCAGCCAGCGCTAAAGAGTGCTGGCCGAGGGGGATGTACGGTTCAGCACTGCGCTAAAGAGCGCAGGCTGAAGTCTTCTTCTTCAGGCTAAGAGGAAGCCTCAAGAACACCAAAAGTTCAATCCTTCATATCTTGGCCAAATCAAAACAAAATCTAGATTTTCAAGGTTCTAACTTATGTAAAATTGAATTCTTTTCTACATGGAAGCCTCAAAACAAGCAAAAATCAAAGTTTAATAGATCAGAATCAAGGAAATTCAAAAATAATTAAACTTAGATCTAGAACAATGGAGACTCCAAATCACAAAATGCCAAGTTCTAATGTTGTTCTCCATAGCCTAATCTAGCGAATAGAAAAATAAAATGTGGTGCTTATTTGGTGGCATGGACCACTTGCCTATGGGTGGAGGAAGGAGGAAGAAGGAGATAGAGAAATTAATGGAAATTATGGAGAAGAGAGAAAGTTAGGTGGAGATTTAATGAGGGTGGGTTGTGGTTGAATGAGGGTGGAGAATAGGTTAAGGTGTTCCAATGCACATTAAACCAAACCGAACCAATTAAAACCGAGCCGAGTTGAAACCTAAAATACGAGAAAACTTAAAATTCCACAAGTCGAGAAAAATAAAAATACATGCCAAAATCTAATTACGAGTATTAATACGAAATACGGGAAATGGGGGTGACAACTTTACCCACCTTAAAAGAATTCCGTCCTCGAAATTTAATCAAGGAGCTAGAGATTGCCACAGCAAGCTACACTAAGCAACAACAACTATACTAAGCAAAACCCTGGACACAGAGAGCGGCGGAGGCACAGAAATATACGCACAGAGCCCGAGTAGAGAGACCAGCAACCCCCGCACACACAAAGAGCATTTCTTCGTCAGAGCCGAAGCGACGTCTGATCGTCCAAGGAGTAAGACAGAGTTGAAAGCACTCTCCCGTGCCTCTACCGTCACCCCCCAAAAAAACTAAATAATTATACTTAGATTACTTTTTCTAGGTTTTATTCCGAGGCTCTCTTCTGTACAAGCGAGTTTGTAGTTGTGAAGTAAAAGTCTAGTCCTCCCGTAAAACTGTTCTGTTCTTTTATAATCAATAACAAACACGATGACGACTCTGCTAGGGACTAACTTCTCCACGGCTGAGAAGTTGGTGACGCAATCGGACGCCACCAAGCTCGGCTCTATGCAACAGATGCTGGTCGTCCGCTTCGACCAGTAGGCATTTGAAGAAATGCTCTCCGACGGAAGCGCTGGCCTGGTCCAGAAGCAAGCCCGCACGAAGAAGGCCCGCAGGGAGTAGAGGCCCAAATCATTTGCTCCTTTCCAAGCTCTGGAAGAAATGCTCTCTGCTGCCCAAGACGACGGAGAAGGCTTTCATGCGACCCCACCTCAGACCGTAGAGGACTCTGCTGTACCTCAGATCGTAGTATAATGTAAGATACTCCCAATCTATAGTATGTCTCAACCATAGTACAATGCAAGATACTCCCAGTCAAGATTGGTCAAGTCAAGAACAAGATATAGAAACTGACAACTCAATCATGAGACAAGGTAACACAAAAAGACCAATAATCTAGCAATGTCAAATATCCTATACGTGCACGAAGTCTAGAACAAGTAAAGCAATCAAGGGAAAATCAATCATAATATGGAATCATATGACAATATGAAAAGAAATATAATAAAGAAAGATAAAATAATATAAATATTGTATATGTTCGGCAAGGTATACTTGCCTGAGGGTTGCACGGAGATCCAACAAAATATAGTCAACTACTAAGCCTTAAAGTTCAAATCATCACTATTGTCTCCGAAAGCTGAAATAAACATTGTCAACATTTTCAGAATAGTCAAATTAGCTAGAATTGCCTGTCCTTAAGTCCAATTCTGGACACAGGGGCAAAACGATAATTTTGGGTCAAAACGGTGTTCGCCGTTGGACTCGCTTTGTACCGAAAAGCGTGCCAGAGTCAATGGTGTAACTCCTCTTCCCAAAATTTTGTGATATATATATATATATATATATATATATATATATATATATATATATATTATTTGATTAGTTTATATTTAATTTTTCTATGATCATAGGAGTTGTGACTAAGCCCACAGGTGATTTATGACCATCTTGTGGTCACATGATCACTAAATAGGGTTTATAAGCATGCTATAGCTATATTATATTTTCCTATAATTTTTAGACATTTTTAGATACTTATTTATTAAAGATATATTTATTTTATTGACTTTTATGAATTACTATAAGGTCATTTGGGACTATTTTGAGACAAGTTATTTTTATCTAGGTTCTAGGAGATTAGAAATATTTTTTAGAATATTTTAGAATTTTTTTAGATTTTTTTAGATTTTTTGGGAATTTTTATATAATTAAAACCTATAGAAATTATATTTTATAGGCTTTGGGAATTTACTGTGAGGTCACATGATGATATTTTGTGTTAAAATATTTTATTTAGATTCTAAACACTTAGAAATATTTTCTAGAATTTTTTAGAATTTTTCTGGATTTTTCTGCAATTTATTTTAATTTATTTGGACTTAAAATAATTTTTAAATGATTTTCTGAATTAAAATAATTAATTATCCAGAAATTCACCCGGGGGGGCCCACCTGTCGGCGCCCAGGCTGAACCGTCTCTCTCTCTCATATATATATATTATTATATTCGAAACCCTAATTAAATTTCAGCCGCCTTTTTGAGAGAGAGTTCTAGTAGAGATCTCGACTTCCCGAGACGATTGCCGTCAACTCCGACGTGATTTTAGTGTGTCACTTTTTTTATTGTATTCATCTCGAGGTAAACTTTCTGAATATATAATTTAGTTTCTTATATATTATTCCTAAATTTCTGTAAAATTCGTAGAGTGTCGGTTGTCCGAAACTTGACACGTTTCGGTGTTTTCGAGATTTCGGGAGAACCAGAAATCAAAATCATGAACCATTTAAAGTTTCAAAAAGCTAACACAGAGCTCTACGACATATATTTTTTCCAGAAATTAATTCGTTCATCTAGTATTTTAGTTATTCTGTTGAACTCATAATTGATCGGTTGATCACCGTTTTGGTCACAATTAGCCATAATAGTGATATCTTTTGACCAAAGCATGATTTTGTGGCACGGTTGATTCCAGCACACTCGTGGCACTGAAATCTACCAAGCTACACTTTCAAAATCTAGAGTTCACAGCGTTTGACTAGATAGTCAACGGTACGTTTCGATTTGCGTGCCATGGTTTCCAAAATTAGGAGACACGACTTTGATGGCCAAACTTGCATGTTTAGATTATATTCAGATTATTATTAGGTTAAATTAGGTTTTTAAGTGAATTATTCCAAAATTAATTATTATTAGATTAGTAACCCAACTAGCCACTATTTCATGAATTTAGAACTAGAACATTAGAATTGATTTATAGTTTTCGTGTACGGTTCATGGTGCGATATGTGTTATAGGTTGACAGCTCCTAGATCGGCATCCTCTCATCCTCGACTTGTGACTACGGTTTGTGCAAGGACCACATGCAAGTATACATTGCCTTCCTCTACAGTTTTATTTACATGCATTGTATTTTATTTCCCAGTTTTGATTGTTTGTAGACATATGCTTTTTGTATTATATTCTTTTGAGTTGTTTTCATTGCATATAGCCATGTTCATGTTTGGTCTTGTGGTTCACACTTGGAGTTTCTCGTTAGTACCTTGCTTGAGTCGTGTCATAGAACGAGTACGTGTAATTGAACTGCTAAATCCTTGATATTATTTCCGTGGCACCAGAGAGTCCACTGGGGACGAGGGTATTTTTTTGATCTGTTTATATCCGTGAATCCACACTCAGAACGAGGATGTCGATTATTTGCACTAGAGAGTCCACACTCGGGACGAGGGTGTTAACTTGACTTGCACCAGAGAGTCCACTCGGGACGAGGGTATTTACATCAGAGAGTCCACACTCGGGACGAGGATGTTATATTTGCACCAGAGAGTCCACACTCGGGACGAGGGTGCCTTACCGTGAACTAACCAGAGAGTCTACACTCGAGACGAGGGTTAGTACTAACCAGAGAGTCAACACTCAGAATGAGGGTTAGTGCTTAGTTCAAACCCGTGAGTCCACACTCGGGATGAGGGTTTGGTTCTTCCATTGATCTCGGGTTCAGTGTTTACTCGACAGTTCATATATATGTAGTTGTTCTAGTGTTCGTGGTCGTGGTCGTGTTCGTGTTCGTGGTCATTTGTCGTATTTCTATTTTTTTTGTTTATTTCCTTGCACATGATAAAACTGTTAGATAGGCATGTATATTATGTATCTTACTAGTCCTCTGAGGACCTGATGATCTCTTCAGGTTTAGCGATTGCATGGAGTTAGTGGCAGAGCGGGATGGTAGATGATTGTGATGCATGTCTCAGGTATTTGTTAGTGATATTACATTGTTATCCTTTTGTACTTCTCATTCCTTATCATAAGATATTCTGCTTATTAATTCAGTTTAGAGACTCTTGTTATACTCTTGGAGTCTTATCGGACATATATTCTAGTGGGCTGCAGACCACGACCCATAGTTTTTATTCAAGTTTCTTACATTTAACGTGGATTTGAGATATAGATTTATTTTGCCATAATTTGGCAGTTTACCATGCTCTTGACAGCGTTTACGTATTTGAGTCGGGTTGGAGTCCACTTGATGCGTAGCTGGCTTGCTCACGAGCTCGCGATCGAAAAAACAGGTACGGGTCATGACAAGTTTTTTTGGTGGCCCATGCAGGTCAGAGCATATCTTACCGGTTATGTAACTGTACTGGTACGATCCTACGACTATGACTAAACCTTAGAAATCTCAATCCATTCTGCCTTAAAAATTCTCATAGAAATTTCTCTACCGTCTTTGAAACTCCGTATCCGTTCTCGATTATTCTCCCTTACCTTCTTGTACCATTGATTCTCGTCCCTTCCTATTCCGAGGTGACGAATGATCGTGCTGTCTAGAATTCACCAAAAATTCTTAAGTTATAGTATAATATTGCTTGATTATTTAATTTTTAGTTGCTTGATAGCTAATGAGGATTATAGGGCCATATGTTCTAAATAGCTGTTGGTAGTAAGTTAACAACTAGTTTGAAGGTTATAAAGTTTAGTGACCTGTGTTCTGAGGAGTAGTGTGACCAAAGGTGGGTAGAAGTTCTCGAGGTTTCGTAGTTACAAAATGATTAGGAGGAGGATATAAACTATTTTTGAGGAATTAAATTTGAGGAGATTAAGGTAATAGTGGACTTTAAATTTTAAGGAATAGTTATGAATTAGAATTTCGAGGACGAAATTATTTTTAAGGTAGGTAGATTTGTAACTCCTCTTCCTGAAATTTTGTGATATATTATTTTTTATTTGATTAGTTTACATTTAATTTTTCTATGATCATAGGAGTTGTGACTAAGCCCACAAGTGATTTATGACTATCTTGTGGTCATATGATCTTTAAATAGGGTTTATAAGCATGTTATAGCTATATTATATTTTCCTATAATTTTTAGACATTTTTAGATATTCATTTATTAAAGATATATTTATTTTATTGACTTTCATGAATTACTATAAGGTCATTTAGGACTATTTTGGGACAAATTTTTTTATTTAGGTTCTAGGAGGTTAAAAATATTTTCTAGAATATTTTAGATTTTTTCTGGATTTTTTAGAGTTTTTGGAAATTTTTATATAATTAAAACCTATAAAAATTATATTTTATAGGCTTTAGAAATTTACTGTGAGGTCACATGATGATATTTTGTGTTAAAATGTTTTATTTAGATTCTAGACACTTAGAAATATTTTCTACAATTTTTTAGAATTTTTCTGCAATTTATTTTGATTTATTTGGACTTAAAATAATTTTTAAATAATTTTTTAAATAAAAATAATTAATTACCCAGAAATTCACCCAAGGGGGGCCCACCTGTCGGCGCCCAGGCTGAACCGCCTCTCTCTCTCCTATATATATATTATTATATTCGAAACCCTAATTAAATTTTAGCCGCCCTTTTGCGAGAGTTCTAGTAGAGATCTCGACTTCCCGAGACGATTGCTGTCAACTCCGACGTGATTTTAGCGTGCCGTTTTTTTATTGGATTCATCTCGAGGTAAACTTTCTGAATATATAATTTATTTTCATAAATATTATTCCTAAATTTCTGTAAAATTCGTAGAGTTTCGGTTGTCCGAAACTTGACACGTTTCGGTGTTTTCGAGATTCCGAGAGAACCAGAAATCGAAATCATGAACCGTTTGAAGTTTCGGAAAGCTAACACAGAGCTCTACAACATATATATTTTTTTCCAAAAATTAATTCGCTCATCTAGTATTTTAGTTATTCTGTGGAACTCAAAATTGATCGGTTGATCACCGTTTTGGTCACGATTAGCCATAACGGCGATATCTTTTGACCAAAGCGTGATTCTGCGGCATAGTTGATTCCAGCGCACTCGTAGCGCTGAAATCTACCAAGGTGCACTTTCAAAATCTAGAGTTCACAGCATTTGACTAGATAGTCAACGGCACGTCTCGATTTGCGTGCCATAGTTTCCAAAATTGGGAGACACGACTTTGATGGCCAAACTTGCATGTTTAGATTATATTCATATTATTATTAGGTTAAATTAGGTTTTTAAGTAAATTATTTTAGAATTAATTATTAATAGATTAGTAACCCAACTAGCCACTATTCCATGAATTTATAACTAGAACATTAGAATTGATTTATAGTTTTCGTGCACGGTTCATGGTGCGATATGTGTTATAGGTTGACAGCTCCTAGATCGGCATCCTCTCAACCTCGACTTGTGACTACGGTTTGTGCAAGGACCACATGCAAGTATACCTTGCCTTCCTCTACAGTTTTATCTACATGCATTGTATTTCATTTCCCAGTTTTGATTGTTTATGGATATGTGCTTTTCGTATTATATTCTTTTGAGTTGTTTTTAATGCATATAGCCGTGTTCATGTTTGGTCTTGTGGTTCACACTTGGAGTTTCTCGTTAGTACCTTGCTTGAGTCGTGTCATAGAACGAGTACGTGTAAATGAACTGCTAAATCCTTGATATTGTTTCCGTGGCACCAGAGAGTCCACTCGGGACGAGGGTATTTTTCTTGATCGGTTTACATCCGTGAGTCCACACTCGGGACGAGAATATCGATTATTTATACCAGAGAGTCCACACTCGGGACGAGGGTGTTGACTTGACTTACACCAAAGAGTCCACTCGGGACGAGGGTGTTTACATCAGAGTCCACACTCGGGACGAGGATATTATATTTGCACCAGAGAGTCCACACTCGGGACGAGGGTGCCTTGCCGTGAACTAACCAGAGAGTCCACACTCGAGACGAGGGTTAGTACTAACTAGAGAGTCCACACTCGGGATGAGGGTTAGTGCTTAGTTCAAACCCGTGAGTCCACACTCGGGATGAGGGTTTGGTTCTTCCATTGATCTCGTGTTCAGTGTTTACTCGGCAGTTCATTTATACATAGTTGTTCTAGTGTTTGTGTTCGTGTTCGTGGTTATTTGTTGTGTTCCTATTTTTCTTGTTTATTTCCTTGTGCATGATAAAACTGTTAGATAGGCATGTATATTATGTATCTTGCTAGTCCTCTGAGGA
>JANAVB010015600.1:28640498-28975285 GCA_029216955.1 Iris pallida
TGCTTCTGGTTTGGATTTCATGCTCGACTGGCTTTAGAAAATTTCGAGGATAGAATTTTTCTAAGGATGGGAGAGTTGTGAGACTCGTCTCACGGTATTGGTATTTATATACGGATACGTAATTTTGTGTTGTATTTTTGTATTTTCTGGGTTTTCGAAATGCTTTGAAAATTTTCCAAATCATAGATTTCTCATTGATTGGCATACAGCCGATGTACCAGTGTGTATCGACGGTTGTCATTCTCATTGTATGGATTTCTAACAAGTGTCAGATAATCCGTATTTTGACTTGTCTCTTTTGTTTTGGTTTAAATCTTGACTTGGTTTAATTTGGTTTGGTTCAACTTGGCTTGGGCTTGGTTTGGTTTAGTTTGGTTTAAGATGAAAGGGTATTGTATAAAACCCAACTCCTCTCTCTCTATCTCTCTCTTCTCCATTATTTAATTTCCTTTCATCTTCTTCCTCTTCATTTTCTCCTCCAAACTAAGGCAAGTATATCTTGCCAAATCTTGAACAATGTTATTTTTGTTTTTTCTATTCTCTTCCTTTTATGATTCTAAGCATCTTTAGAACTTGGAGTTTTTGGTTTTGATGGTTATATTTTTGTGGATCTAAGTTTTAAGCTTCTTCTTATTTTTCTTGGTTTTGATCTCTAAAAACTTGGTATTTTTAAAACTAGTGGTTCCATGTTGTAGAAAATTTGATTTTATGTAGTTTTGGCCTGTATTTCGCTTGATTTCGAGTTCGGGTGAGAAAGTTATGGCCACGGCAAGTTTTTGGAACTTCTATGGCTGAACTTGCTGTTTGGGGACGACGACCCCCATGCACCGGAATTCCCATGCGCCGAAACCCCCATGCGCCTAGAGGCCATGCGCCGTGAAGTCCCAGCAACGCATCCTTTGACTCCGAGCGTGTCATGCCCATAGGTTCCCTACGCGCATGTACTGAAGATGTAACGTGAGTTTTTCCATGCGCAGATTTGCAGGAATTTCCCATGCACGACGCGGATGTGCAGGAATTCCCATGCGCGGATGTGCAGAAATTTCTCATGCGCGAATGTGCAGGAATTCCCATGTGCCGAAATTGTCCAGAATTGACCATGCGCCGGATTTGTACTATTTTACTATTTTTGTCTGTTTAAGTTGTTTTGTAGTTAAAATCTTGAAAAACTCAAAATATGAAAGTTGTAGGTCTTTTTCTTGGCTTCAAGAATTTTCTTGTTTCACCTTAGTTGGAGTTCATATGCGACTGATAATTTCAATCATAGTTTTGATCTTTTGGGCATGTTTTCTGTACTTGGCCATTTTGAGGTTTTCTTCGACTGTAATAAATTTTTAACATGATTAGATGATCTTGTATAGTGAGAATGATTGTACACCTTATATACACTTGACACTATCACATGTACTTACTTTTATTTATTTCTTCTCACATGCCATGATATGTCTTTCCTTTCGATTCTTTCTTTTATGTTATGGTATGTATAGCCATGCCTTCCCAGATTTATTGTATTTTACAGTCTATGTCATATTTATAATTTCTTTATTGTGGTCCTTCATGACGCATCCATGTTTTATGTCTTCTTTGCTTACTAGATAGTGGCCCGGCGTGGTGCACTCATGTTACATGTCTTCCTTACTTACTAGATAGTGACCCGTCGTGGTGCACTCTTGTACATATCCTTCCTTGCTTACATGATAGTGGCCTGTCATGGCGCACTCCCTATTTTCTCTATAGTGGCTTGTCGTAGCGCACTTCTCGCTTCCATTTTATTATATTTTTCTTGTTGTGGCTTGTTGTAGTGCACATTTTTGCTTTTGTCCAGTCTTGTATATCATGTCTTGGATGGATTCTGCGGAATGCCACATCCAGAATCCAACAAGAAAATGTTAAGGACTAAACAACTAGCTTGATTATCTAAATCATTGGGAGGAAAGAATCTTCTGGTTGCCTGCAAGCCCTTTGTCCCGGTCCCAATCGGAATGAATTTGGAGCTATCTGTCATGATGAGCACACTTCCAGCGCACCGTCGAGTGTTGCACCTTTTATATATTTTAGGGTACATTTGTCTCTTGGGCGATGTATCCACTATTAAATCTTATGATACATTTGACTCCCGGATGATGTATCCACCATTACTTTATTTTTCTTTTGGCCTAGATAAGTCGGGTAGTCTGCAGGACAGGTAACTGGATTGGAGTTTTCAAAAGTGCATATGTTAGTAATAAGGATTGTGATAACCCTATTTTGCTAATGTATAAAGCCGTACTCATTGTTTGGCCATGATTGTTATATGAAGTCCAGTCTAGTCTAATTTTGTCTAGGCAGTGTCCGTATCTGTTTATTTCAGTACATTATTGTTTATGGTTTACTTTGTCGATAAATGATTAGAGACTAAGTTCTGTTCAGGGAAAGAGTTACAACCTCGGTCCTTGTTTGGTTTACGGGTTGTAACTTGGGTTTCGGAATAATTTCTTAGTCATCTTATCATTTGTCGTCCTATTTAGTACTCATACGCTATACATGATCCCTATGCTGTACATTGGTTAGAGACGAAGTTCTGTTCAGGAGAAGGGTTACAACCCCGATCCTTGTTTGGTTTATGGTTTGTGACTTGGGTTTCGGAATAGTTCCTAAGTCATCTTATCATTTGTCGTTATATATAGTTCTCACATACTCTCATGCCCTAGTTATCTAACATGCCCACATGTCCCAGTTACCCTATATGATTACATAGCCCGGTTACCTTACATGCTCACATGTCCCAGTTTTCTTCCATGCTCACATGTCCAGTTATCTCACATGCTCACATGTTCAAATATCTCACATGCTCACATGTCCAGTTTGTCTTACGTATTCACAAGCTTCTATTACTTTACATGTCCACACTTTATATTATGTCACATGTTAATTACTTTATGCTCCATATTGCTTTATTTATTGTCTTTCTATTCTCGGGATAAGTGCATTGGTAGTGCACGAGTCTCGATCAGCATTTACTTATTTCTGTCTCTATCCGTTGCTACATTAGTTATTGTTGGTTTTAATTCATAGTTTGGCTTCCTTTGTGGTACTTGCTATTGGGGGTCTGACCCCACTAGTTTTGTTTGGCCAAATCTGATAGAGAAGCCCAGAGGATCTTCCGTATTGTTTATTCGACGGTGACCATCTGGAGCACCAGAGCACCATAATGGGTTTCTTATTTTATTCTCCTACATGTTATGTACATTATTCTTTTGTGGCGTTTAGCCTCCGAGCATATGTTTAGCTCGTTTTTGATTCTTGACATTTAGCCTACGAGCCTAAGCATAATGTACGTATTCTAGACTATAGCTTGAGCTTATCATGCATGACTATTACTTTTGCTAGTTCTCTATTTTGTATGACTGGCTTCATGATCATCCATCTATATATAGTTTGGGACGCTTTACTATTGTATGTCTGATGATCATACTTCTTGTACTTTGTATATTTGCCTGTGATTGAGATACCTAGGATCGTTTGACCTAGGATTGACTGACGGCTTGTAGTAGTAACCCCCATATCTTGACAGATAATATGTTATGTCGGAGTACTGGAATACTTTGGTATTACGTAGCTGGCCCGGTCCGTTTCTACTTGCTAGTATTCTGGTTCTGGGCGTGACAATAACTCTGGTTGTCCTTATTTACCTGTGTAGGATTGGGTTAGGATACAAGTTTATTTATTGTGTACTTAGATATTTATTTTCAATTTAATATGCAAAATATTTTATCTCAATATATGGTCGTCTTTACTCTAATTACCGTCGAATTAGGCCATTTCTTTCAGACTTATGTTATGTTTGACTCCCATGAAGAAGTAAAAATTTGTGTCAATTGAAAAACAACATAACACAGTCTTAGTTGTGTCAAGATCAATTAATAATATATGGGATCGTAAATCATTTGAACTTGGCTGCGAGAGAGGTAGTGTGTTCAGGGATCATCATATGAAAGATACAGTCTCAAAATAAACAAATAAAAAGAAGAGGCGTCGGCTCGAATAATGTAGTTAGGACTGTCAGGATCCTAGAAGTCCTCCGTCGTCCCTAATACCACTATCACAGTTTCTCAAGCTTTTAAACCCCTAAAATGGGGTTCAAAATCACCAATAATGGAGTTCAAAAGAAATAAATATCCAACATATTGAAATCTAAAAAAAAGCTAAAAAATGTTTGTGTTCAAATTTATTTAGAAAGACCTATATAACATACTTTCAAATGGATAGAAGAATAAGAAGAGGTTGATTTACCTTGTCATCTTCGATTAGGGTTGCAAGATGAAGAGGAAGAGGAAGTTGTATGAGAGGAAGAGAAAGGAAAAGTAGAAGAGGGAATATATAAGAGTTTGGGTGTTTGAAATGGTGTGATGCCCACTAACAAATGAAGTGATGTCCCCTCATAATTTTACAACTGAAAGTGATTCCCCCATCATGTGATAGCCCCAATCACTTTTTGTGGTGGCTTTAGTAATTTCCTTTAAAAGATTCATGGAGTCACTTAAAAGTTTTTAAGGTTACAGGGAGTTGCACACAAAAATTCCAGAAATATGTGAACTTTAGTTATAGTATTAATTGCCATGCTCCGCTCCCAAAATATGGTAAGATGAGTAAGAGTAAGTAGCAATAGTCACGTCCCGCACCTAGAAAACTGAGAAATACATATACGTAAATGTACAACTAGCTGCACTTTCATAATATGCACCCACGTCATCCAAAGAGAGGGAACAAAAAAAACCATAAACAAGGAGTAACACGTCCTTGGTTAAATATCATAAAAAGAAAGTATAGAAAAGAGTAAGAGATAAAGATAACCCACTCTCCATCCTGAGCCGCAATCCTTCGAGTGCGCTCAATCTGGTGAAAGTGATGGTACATCCTGGGGCCCAACTATGGAACTTGTACATACAAAATCAATTGGGTCAAACCCTGAATAACAAGTACCACAAGTCAAGCTAGAGGTGAACGCCAAACACAAAAAGACTCGTGAATAGACGATAAAACTATTTTTCTAGTACGGTACCAATGCACCGCCTCGGGAACGAAAGACTAAATGTAAGAACATTGAAACATAACATGCCATGATAGTAAAGTATATAAAGGGTCGACAATAACATAAGTGAGCATGAACTACTACAGAGCAGAACCCACAAACTATAAACCAAATAAGGATCGGATTGCAGGACTACTCCTGAACAAATATACACTTCTATGCCACTCACCAACGATAAAAAGATAACTAATAAAAACAAGGAGCATACCAACCATACACGACCAATTACTGCCTTACGGTTTGCTTTATTAACTAAATACGTTTATCACAAAGCTTAATGCCAATATGCAAGTTTGAGGAACTTTGCTACTACCTACACTATAGATACTCGGGTGGCCAAGAGAGCTACGACTTGTACTTAATTTGTCATGTAGTATATAAACATTTAACAAAACATATCAATACTAGTAGTGCCGCTACACACAACAAAAGAGGTTAGGGCCCACACCAATCGAGGTTATCCTTGGCTTATGGGGCCCTAAATGACCAGAGTTGTTGGTAGTGCGAATATCCTCCTTTCCCAATGGTTTTATAGATTTAATTAGTCAATTATCCAACAAGATTCATTTCCAATTCTCAAGTCATGGACACTCGAGAATCATCCTAGAATACACAAAAGGCATTACCACTAAACTTCTGTCAAGTATATAAAAAATCCAAAATTAACATATATAATCAAAATAATCAAATAAAATAGCAAAAATATACCAAAAAAAGGTGTCTAGGTGGTATACCGGCAAATGACAACAAGTTTTGTGGAGCAAAAATGATATAACTTCAGTATACAGCCTAAAAACAACAATCAAATTTAAAAAAAATCTCAAAACTTGTTTCGACAATAAAACCCTCATTTTAAATCGGAATTCGACGTTTCAAAGGTCAATCGCATGAAATTAAATTTTCCACATGAAAACATTAGTTTTTATAATTTTTGAGATTAAAAGATGATAACATCATAAATACTAAAAAAAGATAGGTTTTCAGGAATCAAAAGGTGTCCCGATTCCACCAAACTCAAAACCATCGACCTAAACCAAAAAATTTCATATACAAAAGATGTAAGAAATTTAAAGAAACGTATTTTTGACCAAAATATACATGGTTGCATTAACTTTTAGCAAGATGTACTTGCTTATATCTTAAGCAACCAAGCCTAATGTCACGTCCAAGGTTTTTCGTCCCAACAAGACGGATCTGCATAACCCTCTATATACCAGAGTTTTGTTGGAAGCTTCCAGAATTCTCTATAAGATGGTATAATTTTCATGAAGACTCATGTAACTCCACTTTTCCCATTTTTAGTAAAATTTAAATTTTAGTAAAATACTTCATTTCCTTTTTCCTATAAATATATACTATATGAATATTTCGGAGGGAAAGAATTTAGGAGCAGGAATATTTTCTAATTTTTGAAAAGTGGTTACAACCAATTTAGTGGTCCCCTCACCTTTGTTTAAATAATTATAATAAAGTTTTTAATTGTTTTTTTATAGTTACTATAATATTTGAAAAGGGGGAGGGGAATAATGTAAATATTATATGGTGGAAGGACTGGTTGGCAAATTAGTTAGATCGGAGGGTTTTTATGCAAAATTGCATTCATTTTTCTTTTTACTGAACTGAGGAGGAGGAGAGAGAGTGTAATATCACTTTTTTCTCATTTCTTTGTTTTCGAGCTTTCCTCAATCCTTTTCTCGGCGAATCTTTGGCGGCGATGGCGACCACTCCGGCCACGGAGGCGATGGCGACGGCGATGGTTTCCACGATGGTGATGGCTGTGGCGGTGTAGCTTCCTACAGCGACGGCAATCTCCGGTGGCAGACAATTCTCTCCGACGTCTAGGTCATGACTATCCACGGTCATCGATGACTTCATCTTCCCCGATGATCCAAGCGTCGAGCTCGGCGCACACGACGGTTCCCGGAAGTTCCTCCGACGATGTGCGAGTATCTCTTCGACGACCACTGGGCGTGGCCACGACGACGACGGCTTCGGCAACCTCTTCTTCTCGTTGCTTCCACTCTTCTACAACGAGATCGTCGTCGGTCAGGACCAGTAAGTTCATCGACCCTTAATTCTTTGAGAAATTAATTGATGGATCATCTGATCAATTCTTGATAGTTTATTGGATTTCAAAATGGAGAATGTGAATTCAATCACTCTTTCTCTGGATGATTCAAGTTGATCTCTAGAAATTATTCCGGTCATCGATCCTTAATTTTTAACTCCCGAGAAATCCTGCTGAACTCACGATTTAATTCCTTGTTCTTGAATGATAGGTGGTTGATCGTTTGCTCCTAAGGATTCGAAGTTAGATCTGGACTCAGTAGTGTCTGTAGCCGACACAAGGACAACCGTGCAAAACTCAGGTAACGTCCTATCCCTCCTTGTGTTAGAGAATATTTGCTCTGTACTTAAGTTTGATGAAGGGGTCGGGCAGGTCTGTGATCGACTGGGGGGTTCAAGCGTTTGTGTCCATCGATAGGATCGTGTCCAGCAATGTTCTGTGTTAGTGTTGGGTGCGAGGGATCAGTTGCAGTATAGCAGTAACAGGGGATTGGAACTTCAAAATTTGATGCTTGAGGATTTGGCTACTATGTCTGATACCTAGTTTTGTTAAAGTTGATTGGTATACTTCTATTTGATTTTTGGTTGAACAATTATTTTGTATATTTTCTACTTTTGGCTTTTTGTTATCAATAGTTGTATAATTCTTTGCTATTTTTGAAGTTAAGATTCGATTTAGTTGTACAATTCTCTTCATTAAAACTTTGTTGGTTTAGCCTGTGTGAGTTTTCTGCCTTCTTTCTAATTCTCCGAATTCAAATATAATCATTGGATTCAAAGTATGCCGAGTAGACCTTTATGTAATGCTGCTAAGTCCATGGCTGGGTTGGGGGTCAACTTGAATTTGATAACAAGTTGTTGTATATTCCTCTTCAAATCAACCGTTGTTGGTATTTTGTATCAATTTCTATTTGAATTAGTTTGAGTTCCTTGTATGTGAAATTGCCAAATTTGATATGTGTGGTTGAGAATATGGAGGTTCGACAAGGGCTGGTTAATGTGGAAGTTATGGCCATGTTGAGTACAGGTTAACTTTGTGCAGCTGTGACGGAACTAGGGGTTGGCGAATCTGTATTTGAACTTTGGTTTTTGATGTTGGCTGATAGTATGGTTCGACCCAGGAGAGGGCTGGGTTTTAAATGTCATATTGAGATAAGTAAAAGTTTTAGTTGTGTATTGATGGGAATAAAAATTGGGTTCATTGAAAGGTTGATTGTTGGTTTGGCTTGGGCTTTTCTCTTTGTATCCGAGTTTGAAACTTGAATTATGTGTTGAACTTGTGGAGTTGGCTATGTGTAATTTTACTCTGAAGTAAAGTTGGACTTGGCATGGTTAGGCCAATATTGGGCCAGTATTGGCTTGGTTGAATCAAATAGTGAGTTATATGTGCTTAGTTCCACTATAATTTAAACCTTACCTATTCGAGGCAAGGTATAACTATAAATGCCTATAGAAATTAATTTTCTATTATTTTATAAATTGTCATTTAGCTTAGACTAATATTGAACTAGCTAATATTAATTTAGACAAATTATGTCCTAGCTTTTTGGTAAAGTACCTCCTCCATTATGAATATTTTATATTAAAATTATTGGTATTATATATAATGGCAGTTAAGTAGTCTACTAGTTAGTTCTATTTAATGGAAACTAGATTAGTAATGATATTGGTTAGAGGTTAACCAACTGTACCTATTATCCAGGTGGACATCCAGCTTTACTATCCACCCATACTTGATCACCCTGAACAAGGCAAGTATACTCCTCTAATTTGTCCATTTCTCATGTCTTCATATTCATTCTTGTATTTCTTGATGACACGATATATCACGATATTGTCTCGTTTCATGTTCCTTGTATCATTTGTGTTTGGGAGGAGAAATACTATAGATATGTGATCAAACCCTGTTACTACTCATGTGAATAACTTGGGTCCCGCACCGTGCACGCGGGGCCAAAGCCGTACCATTTCATTATCATTGCATCTACCCAAGCCGATCACAATCTAGAAGTATTTCAAATATTGCACATGTCAGGATTCAGTTTGTATTTCAGGATTTCATGGTTGTATTTCATGTTCAGGTTGTACTTCATGTTCAGGTTATATTTCGTGCTCAGGACTCTTACCATGTTCCCTGTTTACTTTCAGTATTCCTATTCAGTTTCATGTCTTGTTTTCATTTTCTGTATTTTACATTTATTCCTATTTTCTTGATTCATACCATGATGTACATGTTCATTTCTCTGGATATACTAGCTCCGCTCCTGACTGGATAAGTTGTAGGTATACTTGCAGGATACCATTCTACCATATGGGCCAGAGCCCGGGATCTTAGCTGAGCAGGATGGTTCATGACTTAGCTTGAGGTTTCATGTTTAGACTATTGGCTTTACTCTTAGATATTGTCTTTAGAATTCATGTACATTTTATTCTTGATGACTTGTACATTTACATACATAGAATTGTGGATTTTGGTGATCATTCTGGGATACGTTTTAGATGCTGTGATTGTACACTTTTATGATTATCTGTTAGATTTTCCTAGTTTGGTACAGCTTACTTCGTCGTATCTAACGACGAAGGCTGGGCGTGTCTGACTCGTGTCCGATTATTCGGGAGCGGGTCGTGACATGTTTTTAGTGGTGGCCCATGCAGGTCTATCCTAATGGTACCTAGGTTTTAGCGTACTATTGGAGGACTTGATTAAACTAGGAAAACTTGATCACAGCATAGGAAAAATCAAAAAATAAGGGTATATCAGGTATATCAGGTATATTGATATTCTATAAACACTTGTTATTTTTAGGTCTAGGTTATTTTAACAGTTTTTTGTTTTTCAGATAGTTCAAAAGTATGCGATACCAGAACTGTCGATTCACCTGCACTTGACATTTTCGAGCTTCCACCACCTTCTACCACTCTACTATCCCTATGGGTAGTACGTTGATGACGGAGACGGTTGAAGAGTCCCTTGACAACCAGAGAGAGCATGCCATTCTTTCCAAGTCAGATTTGTGAATACACTCTCCAAGCCAGGAAGGACTTCTGATTTCCAGACTCTCGGATCCTTGGACTTCCCCGACACCGAGCGCATATTTTGTACCGAGGAGCAGATCGTAAACATGGAGCCGCCACTCATGAAGATCATCCAAGTCCTTGAGGATCCGACTCCTCTGAAGATTGAATTCA
The DNA here is from genome assembly GCA_029216955.1 of Iris pallida. Lineage (NCBI taxonomy): Eukaryota > Viridiplantae > Streptophyta > Magnoliopsida > Asparagales > Iridaceae > Iris > Iris pallida. The sequence goes on from JANAVB010015600.1 coordinate 28,650,826, forward strand.
CCAACCAGGAGATCCAATACGTACCACATACAACAAGACAAAAAGATGAAGGCCGAGAGAGACATGAAGACTTATGATGGAGATACCAGCTACTTAGAACCTACAAAGCGTCGCAACACTCAGACAGTGCTTATTCAGTCACAACATCAGCTATATCATCAGAGATAGATTCAGGCCACATTCATTGTGTAAGAGGATGGGACATCATGATTCGCAAGTGTCGCAAGAGGCTCGGACTCTGTTTATACTGCAAAACTTTTGCCCACCGAATGAAGGATTGTCAGTAAATCGTGGATCACAATGGCCGAAGAGCAGCAGGATCTCAGCAGCCAGTACGCCAGCAGCCGCATATTTTTGCCAGAGCCCTGCATTTCAGCCCCAGCGGGAGATTCAAATTCGGATTCAGATTCAGTCGACGATTATTTGTATTTTTTGCCGCTGCTCAGGACACCACTTCGACGAGTGCCGCAAGAGACCGAGATTATGCTTGTACTGCGGATTGTCTGCCCAGCAAGTCAAGGATTGCCCGGAGGTCGTTGATCGTACTATCCAAGGAGGAGCACGAGGAGCACTAGTATCACAGAAGAAGGACCCGCCTCTCCAGAAATCAGCAACATCATGGAGCACTGCCGCAAGGACCAACCTATGTTAGGACAACTGAAGAAATTGAAGAGATTCCAGTCCCGGAGGAATACTGAAGACAGACTGAAGACCGAAGGTTTTTATCTTGCATGGTTGGAGAAAACCATGGATCGTGATTCGCAATCCCATTTTCTTTGGATTTTTTTTTAGCACCTAAAACTCCTTTGTTTTCTATTCAAGGATTGTTAGACTTTGTTTTCTATTCTGGAACCTTGATTGCTATTTGAGATATATTTTTAGAGATTGTTTCCTATTTTAAAATCTTGTTCGCGACTCTGTCCTTGTTCGAGATAAAGTTTCCTATTCAAGATCTTGTTTCCTATTCAAAACCCCAGTTTCTATTCGAGATTCTATTTTTTGCTCGAGGTTTGTTCACTATTAGATACCCTGTTAACTATGCATGATCATGTCTCCTATTTGGCATCTATTCGAAAATTCTGTCCCTATTAAGAACTTGTTACAATTCGTAAATTTTGTTTCATACTCGAGATTCAGTTTATATTCGGAGTTTGTTGGAATTTGATTCCTATTCGATAATTGCTTATTCACCATTCAAGACATTGTTTGAAGATTTCGTTTTCTACTAGAGATTGGACTCATTCCTTATATGATATTTCGTTTCCTCTTTGTGACATATTTTTAGAGAGATTGGACTCATTCCTTATATGATATTTCGTTTCCTCTTTGTGACTTGTTTTCTCTTCGAGAATTTGTTTCTGTTCACAACTTTGTTTCGATCTTGTTATTATTTGAGATTTTCACCTTGTTTCATATGCACAATTCGAGACTTGTTTTCTATTCATAGATTGATACCATGTTTTCTATACGCTCTTCATAACCTTGCTTTCTGTTCGAGATTTCTATTCAAGATTTTGTTTCATGTTCGCGGCTTTGTCGATGTTTGATTTTCTATCTAAGATTGTTCCCTATTAAAATTTCTTTTCCATTCGATGTATTGTTCAAGGCTTCGTTGCCAATCAAGATTCTATTATACTTTGATTCCTGTACAAGGTTCTAGTCCTTATCCCGAGACTTTGCCCTTCATCTGATACCTTGCTTCTATACCATCATCGAAAATTTGTTATATATCCGGGAATAGGTTTTCCTATACATAATTTTGTTATCATTCTAGATTTCATTTGAGATTTAGGTTATTATTCGAAACTTCGTTCCCTATTTGCAGTCACTATTCCTTGATTGGATCCCTTGTTGTTTCTTAGTATCTAATAAACCCTTGTTTCTAAGAGGCAGATAGCATCACCTTTTATCTTGACATAGACCACCAGAACTCATTTTGAATTCTTGAAATTTTAAATTCCCATGGATAAAGTTGAGAGACTATTCGATAATCTACTGGGACGTGGCAGTTGCGCGCTGCAATCATTATCTAGACTACGGATACTAGGGTTCACTGCAGCCAGCAGCGCACTGGCGAGGCAGGAACTCTAAGTTGAAGTAATTTCAGACACCCATAGGTTTTCGAGTATTGTCGAGACTTGTCATATTCTTTATATCTTGATATCTTGGGTGGTTTCGACAATGATTGTTGGAAAATGGATAAGGTTGACAGAATATTCGGTGACATATTGTTATTTGAGTCACGGAGCCGAAAGTCCACTGCAGTCAGATATATACTGGCGGGGTAGGGATTATAAGCAAAGCGATTTCAAATACCTATATGTTCTCGGGTATCATGGAAACTATATCCCTTTTTATATGATTATTGGTTTTCAAGAATCACATATCTTTGCACGTTCATCCTGATTTGATACTGTATCTCCTGAGTATTGCGTACATCTCCTCAATCAACCCTTACTAAATTTTTCTTCTGGCACTTTATCGTTAGATCATTGAATTCCTCAAATTGTATATTACCAGATTTTGATTCCGTATTTTGTTGTGTCTTGTCTAAACTTCAATCTTAAATTATGTCTATTTGATCATGTTTTCCTATCTTGTCGTGGTCCACTTCTATTAAACTATCGATTTTTTTTCGTACTTAATAGTTTGTGTCTTCATGATTTTGCTCCTCTAAGTTGTAATTGAACTTCCTTCCATTCGTGCCTATTTAATTCTTGATCACTGTTAGATCGTGTTATTTCAACTTCTTGTGCGTGATTATTGTATTTAATCTCAAAGGCTCAGGGCGTTTCAGAGTTGTACAGGATCGGCAGAAGCACTGGACGGACAGCAACAGACGGCAACTGGAGTTCACGGTTGGAGATAGAGTGTTCCTAAAGATCTCGTCGACTAGGGACATCATCAGATTTGGCAAAGGCAAAAAACTCAGTCCGAGGTACATTAGGCCTTCGACGTGACGGCGCGGATCGACGAGGTGGCATACTGACTAGCGTTTCCAGCTAGCTTGGAGGGAGTGTACGACGTTTTCCACGTGTCCCAGCTTTGACGCTATATTCCAGACCCGAGCCATATGGTGGACTACTCAGAGCTAGAGGTGGGTCCGAGCTTGACCTACGAGGAGCAGCCAGTGGAGATCCTTGATCGGAGGGAGAAGCGCTTGTGGAACCAGGCTATTCCACTTGTCCGCGTCATGTTGAGACACCACTCTCCGGGAGAGGCCACATGGGAGCGCGAGGACGAGATGCGGTAGCGATATCCTAATTTGGGTGCTTGACTGTATTGCTTGGTTTGAGATTTTCTTAATTCAATTAATGATTGTGTTTAAACATTTTGTCGTAATTTTGTTTTGAGAACTCATTTTGTTCCTTGAATTTCGATGACGAAATTATTTTAAGGGGAGAAGATTTGTAACTCCACTTTTTCCATTTTTAGTAAAATTTAAATTTTAGTAAAATATTTCATTTCCTTTTTCCTATAAATATATACTATATGAATATTTCGGAGGGAAAGAATTTGGGAGCAGGAATATTTTCTAACTTTCGAAAAGTGGTTACAACCAATTTAGTGGTCCCCTCACCTTTGTTTAAATAATTATAATAAAGTTTTTAATTGTTTTTTTATAGTTACTATAATATTTGAAAAGGGGGAGGGGAATAATGTAAATATTATATGGTGGAAGGACTGGTTGGCAAATTAGTTAGATCGGAGGGTTTTGTGCAAAATTGCATTCATTTTTCTTTTTACTGAACTGAGGAGGAGGAGAGAGAGCGTAATATCACTTTTTTTTCTCATTTCTTTGTTTTCGAGCTTTCTCCAATCCTCCTCTCGGCGAATCTTTGGCGGTGATGGCGACCACTCCGGCCACGGAGGCGATAGCGACGGCGGTTGTTTCCACGATGGTGATGGCGGTAGCGGTGTAGCTTCCTACAGCGACGGCGATCTCCGGTGGCGGACAATTCTCTCCGACGTCTAGGTTATGACTATCCACGGTCATCGACGACTTCATCTTCCCCGATGATCCGAGCGTCGAGCTCGGCGCACACGACGGTTCCCGGAAGTTCCTCCGACGACGTGCGAGTATCTCTTTGACGACCACTGGGCGTGGCCACGACGACGACGGCTTCGGCAACCTCTTCTTCTCGTTGCTTCCACTCTTCTACAACGAGATCGTCGTCGGTCAGGACCAGTAAGTTCATCGACCCTTAATTCTTTGAGAAATTAATTGATGGATCATCTGATCAATTCTTGATAGTTTATTGGATTTCGAAATGGAGAATGGGAATTCAATCACTCTTTCTCTGGATGATTCGAGTTGATCTCTGGAAATTATTCTGGTCATCGATCCTTAATTTTTAACTCCCGGGAAATCCTGCTGAACTCACGGTTTAATTCCTTGTTCTTGAATGATAGGTGGTTGATCGTTTGCTCCTAAGGATTCGAAGTTAGATCTGGACTCAGTAGTGTCTGTAGCCGACACAAGGACAACCGTGCAAAACTCAGGTAACGTCATATCCCTCCTTGTATTAGAGAATATTTGCTCTGTACTTAAGTTTGACGAAGGGGTCGGGCAGGTCTGTGATCGACTGGGGGGTTCAAGCGTTTGTGTCCATCGATAGGATCGTGTCCAGCAATGTTCTGTGTTAGTGTTGGGTGCGAGGGATCAGTTGCAGTATAGCAGTAACAGGGGATTGGAACTTCAAAATTTGATGCATGAGGATTTGGCTACTATGTCTGATACCTAGTTTTGTTAAAGTTGATTGGTATACTTCTATTTGATTTTTGGTTGAACAATTGTTTTGTATATTTTCTACTTCTGGCTTTTTGTTATCAATAGTTGTATAATTCTTTGCTATTTTTGAAGTTATGATTCGATTTAGTTGTACAATTCTCTTCATTAAAACTTTGTTGGTTTAGCCTGTGTGAGTTTTCCGCCTTCTTTCTAATTCTTCGAATTCAAATATAATCATTGGATTCAAAGTATGCCGAGTAGACCTTTATATAATGCTGCTAAGTCCATAGCTGGGTTGGGAGTCTACTTGAATTTGATAACAAGTTGTTGTATATTCCTCTTCCAATCAACCGTTGTTGGTATTTTGTGTCAATTTCTATTTGAATTAGTCTGAGTTCCTTGTGTGTGAAATTGCCAAATTTGATATGTGTGGTTGAGAATATGGAGGTTTGACAAGGGCTGGTTAATGTGGAAGTTATGGCCATTTTGAGTACAGGTTGACTTTGTGTAGCTGTGACAGAACTAGGGGTTGGCGAATCTGTTTTTGAACTTTGGTTTTTGATGTTGGCTGATAGTATGGTTCGACCCAGGAGAGGGCTGGGTTTTAAATGTCATATTGAGATAAGTAAAAGTTTTAGTTGTGTATTGATGGGAATAAAAATTGGGTTCATTGAAAGGTTGATTGTTGGTTTGGCTTGGGCTTTTCTCTTTGTATCCGAGTTTGAAACTTGAATTATGTGTTGAACTTGTGGAGTTGGCTATGTGTAATTTTACTCTGAAGTAAAGTTGGACTTGGCATGGTTAGGCCAATATTGGGCCAGTATTGGCGTGGTTGAATCAAATAGTGAGTTATATGTGCTTAGTTCCACTATACTTTAAACCTTACCTATTCGAGGCAAGGTATAACTATAAATGCCTATAGAAATTAATTCTTCTATTATTTTATAAATTGTGATTTAGCTTAGACTAATATTGAACTAGCTAATATTAATTTAGACAAATTATGTCCTAGCTTTTTGTAAAGTACCTCCTCCATTATGTATATTTTACATTAAAATTATTGGTATTATATATAATGGCAGTTAAATAGTCTACTAGTTAGTTCTATTTAATGGAAACTAGATTAGTAATAATATTGGTTAGAGCTTAACCAACTGTACCTATTATCCAGGTGGACATCCAGCTTTACTATCCACCCATACTTGATCACCCTGAGCAAGGCAAGTATATTCCTCTGATTTGTCCATTTTTCATGTCTTCATATTCATTCTTGTATCTCTTGATGACACGATATATCACGATATTGTCTCGTTTCATGTTCCTTGTATCATTTGTGTCTGGGAGGGAAAATACTATAGATATGTGATCAAACCCTGTTACTACTCATGTGAATAGCTTGGGTCCCGCACCGTGCACGCGGGGCCAAAGCCGTACCATTTCATTATCATTGCATCTACCCAAGCCAATCACAATCTAGAAGTATTTCAAATATTGCACATGTCAGGATTCAGTTTGTATTTCAGGATTTCATGGTTGTATTTCATGTTCAGGTTGTACTTTTCATGCTCAGGACTCTTACCATGTTCCCTGTTTACTTTCAGTATTCCTATTCAGTTTCATGTCTTGTTTTTATTTTCGGTACTTTACATTTATTCCTGTTTTCTTGATTCATACCATGATGTACATGTTCATTTCTCTGGATATACTAGCTCCGCTCCTGACTGGATAAGTTGCAGGTATACTTGCAGGATACCATTCTACCATATGGGCCAGAGCCCGGGATCTTAGCTGAGCAGGATGGTTCATGACTTAGCTTGAGGTTTCAGGTTTAGACTATTAGCTTTACTCTTAGATATTGTTTTTAGAATTCATGTACATTTTATTCTTGATGACTCGTACATTTACATACATAGAATTGTGGATTTTGGTGATCATTCTGGGATACGTTTTAGATGCTGTGATTGTACACTTTCATGATTATCTGTTAGATTTTCCTAGTTTGGTACAGCTTACTTCGTCGTGTCTAACGACGAAGGCTGGGCGTGTCCGACTCGTGTCCGATTATTCGGGAGCGGGTCGTGACAACTCATGATATTTCTACATGCTCTAGAAAGCTTCCTTAAAAATATATAGATGCGAGAATAATACCTAGAATAATCCATGAAACATGTTAGTTCCAAAAGGTTCATGTAAGCACTCTGAGACACGATAAACAAGGAGGCTTATTTGTTCCTTATCACCCAAGAAGTTATAAACTCTCTCTAGTACAATGAAGTTTTCAATCTTCCAATCTCTCTTTTGCTTGCTCCGTATTGTTCTTATTTTTGCTTTAGCAATTCAGTTAAGCGTTTAGAAAAGGTTGGGATGGATCTTCGAGTAGGAAGCTTGTGCACCATGTGGGTCAAAGTGTAGGCAAAAAACTAAGTCTATGACACTAAGCTTATACTTCTCCTCCTAAGGGGTTAGATATCACTCCCAATACCTGAAGGCCAAGCTCCAAGCATCATGCCTCTGGCAAGAAGTGGAGAAGGTAATGAAGGAAGAGAAGAAGAAAATAGAAAAGAGTAAGGGATAGAAAATGGAAAGGTATATATAGATGAAGTGAATTAATCATGGTTGTTGGATCAACGATCCAAGCCCCTTCCTGCCCCTCCCTTTTTAATCTCATCCACTCAAAAGGAAACCATTCAACCATTGGTTAATATGATGCTTCAAAATCAAGAAACCAATGGACGAAAGAATGCATCGAACACTATTCAATGGAGGGAATCATAGGTAGGCAGTGTACTGGCAGTATTTATAATATGATATACCAGCCTGATGGTCAAATTCCTATATATTTTGAAAAAATTCTAGGGTTCTCCGTTCTATGTACGGGTCCTAATACGGGTGTATGGCCTTGCCAATAGATATTCTAGTAGTAGATGATAGTCTCTTACATCAAAACAAAATCCAAATATGAAATACGATAAAGGAACTATGCTGAAATACAAAACAAAGTATAATTGATTGGCTATCGGAAAAAACTTAAATAACAAAAATTCAGAAATATAAAATCTGAAAACGAATATGACAACTCTATCCTGAGAAAATTTTCGTGCTAAGAATTTTACTAAAGCTAGTCGAATAGACACGCATGCTAAAACACGCTCAGAAAAAACATAACTCATCAGAAAACAAAATATCATGTGAACATGTAATAATGAAAGCAGAAATAATAAGTAAGTGCATACATATATAGTACTTAAAGAAAGACAAAGAACAATAGGTCATATGGATATATATACCCCTGAGTCAGTTGAGTAGGCATACGTCATCGTTGGCCTATGTTGACTCACAAAGTGGACAAGGGTCAAGCCTTGAGGTAAGTCGGTACCAATGACCAAGTCGACGACGACATGGCTCCGATTCAGGATGCACCTTTATAGTCGGGATACATGATAAATATCGCAAATCATGAGATACAGAGGCAGAAGAGTTGGACAAGAAACTTCCCTTCACTCACTGAATATGTTGAGTCGGCCATTACACTCCGAGTATAAGTGGAATATAAGGTCGTCGATAGAACCTAAGATACCCTGCAGGATATATCATGCTCCAAAATATTGGGCGTGCGGGAGTGTTTGCTGTAGTATCCCTGTCACTCCCGTTTCCAGTTATACGTATTTTTCAGGATACGTATACAGATTTCTAAAAATTGTCAGTGGCCCGTGTTTTGACTTATCTTGCTTAGCTTAGCCTTGGTTTAATCTTGACTTGATTTGGTTCAACTTGATTCAACATGACTTGGCTTGGCTTGGTTTGTCTTGGTTTGAGATGATGAGGGTTTGTATAAAAACCAACTTCTCTCTCTCCTCCATAACTCTTTCATTTACTCCTTCTTCTTCTCTATTACTCCTCCCACCTACCAAAGAAATCCTAGGCAAGTGCAATCTTGCTTCATGATGGATCTCCCATTTTATTTTTTATTATCTTCTCCACTTGATTCTAAGCCTCTTTAGAACTTGGCATTTTCAATTTTGATGGATAGATTTTTGTAGATCTAAGTTTTGATATTTTCTTATTTATCTTGGTTTTGATCTATTAAAGCTTGGTACTTCCTAAAACTAGTCATCCCAGGCTGTAGAAAATCTCGTTCTATGCATTTTAGACCCTTGGAAGTCTCAATTCGGACTTATTTTGAGCAAGTTATGGCATTTTGAAGTTTTCGGGTTCTATGGGCTCTTCCTTCCTGTTTGGAGAAGAAGAACAAAGCCTGGCGCAACCTAGCCCAGGTGCCCTTTGGCCCTGGCGCGACCTAGCCCAGGTGCCCTTTGGACTGGGACAACCTGACCCGGCGCACCCCAGTGCCCGGGGCACCCCAGTGCCCGACGCATCCTAGTGCCCGATGCATCCCAGTGCCTGGAGCAACCTAACCCGGTGCACCCCAGTGCCTGGCTCAAGAATAAGACTATTAGTTTAGTCCGTGTTTGTAATGACTGTGGTTCATATTGCGTATCTTGGTATACGTATACATAATTTTACCCGTATTGCATGTCTTCCTACTTAATTTATTCTAGCATTTCATTGATTGATTTATTCTTGGGTTGGTTCGGCTTGGTTTGGTTCATCATGAACCAATGGTGAACCCTCCTACCTACCACCACCCTTCTTATTTAATCCATTCCCCTCATTCTCTCTCTTCATTTACTTTCTTCTCCACTATTACTTCTTCAACCACCAGGAGAGTGAGAGAGAGAGCTTAGGCAAGTACATCTTGCTTTATGGGGGAACTCAAGATTTATTGTTCTATTTTCTTTTTTGTAACATTCTAAGAATCTTTAGTGCTTGGCATTTTCAATTTCCATGGCTAAATTCTTCTAGATCTAAGTTTATTTTATTTTCGGATTTCTTGGGTTTTGATCTACTTAGCTTTGTTATTTCTAAGTTTTGATGGTTTCATGTTGTGTAGCATTTTGTTCTACCCCAATTTGACCTATAGAAGTTCGGATTTGGACTCCGGATGAAGGGTTTATGGAGCTTAGAATTTTGGATTCATGGTGTTCTTCTTCTCGGATCAGTGAAGAAGAAGAAGAACAGTACAGCCGTATAGCTGTCCTGGCCACATGAAAATACTTAACCGCATGAGTCTTCATGAGGCAAGCATTTTTCAGCCGCATAAGGCCATGGACAGCAACCCAGCCGCATGAGGTCTTGACTTGACTCAGTCGCTTGGCGCATTAATTCCTCAGCCGCATAAGGATTGACATTCTTCAGCCGAATAAGACTCCAATTGAAACTCTGCCCCATGGCTCTGCCTTTGATTCAGTCGCATGAGAGGGCTTGGCCCTTAGCCGCATAAGCACTTGCCTTTTTAGCCGCATAGAGCCGCATTAAGTCCCAGCCGCATAGGGCTCATTCTTCCCGCTACCGCATAGGACTTGATCCCCGCGAGCCGCATGTGGCCCGTTCTTTCAGCCGCATGAGCCCCTCCTTTCTGCAGCCGCATAAGCACTTGCCTTTCCAGCCGCATAAAGCCGCATTAAGTTCCAGCCGGCTAAGGCCTTGCCATCCCGCTGCCGTATGAGCCCCTCCTTTCCGCAGCCGCATAAGCTCGAATTCCCGCTGCCGCATGCGCCGCCCGCTCCCAGCCGCATGAGTGCGCAATCCCAGCCGCATAGGCGCGCATGTCTTCTGCCGCATGACTCCTTCAATAGTCGTGCCTTTTATTATTATTATTATTAAATTGAAATATCACCTTTATGCTTATAACATATAAATTCTGGCATAATTCCTGAACACGATAGTGGCCCGCCGTGGCGCACTCTTAGCAAGTAAACTGACATGATATATCAGAACATGCTGTTACGACAGCTAGCCTGACATGACAAGTACGAATGACCTGGACACCGTGGACAATTGTGTTTATACAAATAAACCAGTACTGTCTCGCATCATGTCTAGGATGGGGATCCCTGAGTACTACGGTCAGGGATACCTACTGTAATTGACTAAGGCTAATAACTAGAATAATTCAGTAGACATGAAGAGATTCTCAGCTACAAGCAATCCCGTTATCTGGGCGCATTCAGTGGACTTATAGCCTACCGACGAGTAGGGCACATATCCAGCACACAGTCATGTGGTGCACCCTTTATAAATGGACATTCGACCCGGGTAACCGGATGGTCTACAGGGCTTGTGGCTGTTAGGATAATCTCATCGCATCTTGCTAGTAAATAGGCATGTGATAACCTTAGTTAGTTAAGAGTATCAAGTCGTACTTCTTGATTGGCCGTGATTGACTGAATGGAGTTTATTCCAACGTAGTCTTATCTTGATCCTGTATAAGACTGTGACATGACACGATTGATTGTGCCTGTCTCAACAATAAATGATCGGGGGTCCAGTTCTGTTCAGGCGAAGGGTTACAACCCCGGTCCTTGTGTCACGCCCCGCTTCCAGAATACGGTGAGCCGAGTACGTAACATCATCCCCAGGCTACGCGACATATGAATACACCAGTACCCACATTCGCGATTGTCGCCCGTAAGGTTCTAGGATAGGTTGATCACAAGTCACTATCTTGCATAATAAAATCAATATTGTTCTACAATGGACATTCTAAGCTATAAATAGGAAAATGAACTACTCTACTCAATGTAACAATTAACCCAAAATGATATAAAAGTATACCTGAATAATGATATAAAAAGTATTCTGATTCCGACATAATTGCCTTCAAAAGTAAAATCTCGTTCTTGTTCTCCAGCTTCCTTTCAGCTTGTTGTAGCAGTTCCTTGGAAGTATGTCTACAAATCTAGTAAACAATACTAGGTCGTCAATACGACGAGCAAGCCCTCGGTCAAAGGAGAGAGTTAAGAATACATGATGATAAGATAAATGAATGCAAGAAGCAGCATACTTGAACACATGAACTTATACTGCAAGATATCAGACAAATAGTACATAGCTCTCCAAAGTAATGATACAAGGAACATATAAGACCTTTCTATACCTGAATGCAAGTTAGAGAAACTCTTCTGGATCACACACACATGCCTAGTATCTCAACAATAACCCTATTTGCCTGGGATCAGGCTCGTACAAAATGGGTGGTACTTAGATTATCCATCCGTTTGTACTATCACATATTGATGTGATTACAAGCAAGATAGCTTCATGAGTTGTTTCTGAATCATCTGGGTCGAATCATGAGCTATAAAAGAAATTTGTATGACTTGAACTTTTCCAAGAATATCGAATCCATTAATTAGATAGCTGAGCTGAACTCAGGAACTGGATGTCTAATGAATTAATATATATTCTGAGCTGAAACTCAGGGTATTGTGCAATGGATAGCTGAGCTGAAACTCAGGGCCTGGATGTCTAATTGCGATCAAGAAAGTGAGCTAAGCCTCACCCCGGATATTCGTGCGGTCGTACGAACACCGTATCAGGGACTGATCAGTACGAAAAATAAAAATCATATTGCAAATCAGCCGGGTGTGATCCAATGGTTTCTCTCCCATCCCAATGCAACCTATTCTAGACATTCGGATTCCATATAAACTATCCCTTAAACGGGAGTCTTAAAAGTCAAGTCGTATTCAAGTAATAGTTTCGTCTTTTCCGAAACTACGAGAGTCCAGGAAAGTATTGGAACCAAAGCAAAATTCCAAGGTATCTAACTAGACAATGATTTCCAAGAATCCCTCCGATGCCATAGATCAGATATGGTTGGTTCCAATGAACTAGAACTCAAGTCAAAAGTTTCTAAAAAGTTCGAATTCTCGAAAGAAGACCATCTCCGAGAATTTCCAAAAATTTCGGAAGAGTCTCCTATGTATTTACTGATCCAGAAACATTTACAGAACAAATAAACACAAAGAATAAACAGATGGGCTCGTCGACCCCTTCGGTGGAGCAACCCTCAACACCGACAACACGCAATATATAACCGGGTACGTCGACCCCTTCGGTGGAGCAACTCTCAACACCGGAAAACACACATTCATTTATATATATATAATTTAAATAAACTTTCTTACCATTGTAGGCAAACTAACAAGCAAACAAGCAATTTTATTTTGATTATGGCAATGTGCATTACCTAAAATGCAATCAAATCTCAAGAAATACACTTATTAGTAATACGAAGATACCAAGATGTAAATTTCTCATTGATGACATAAACTAAGTAATTTGTTTACTTGTGATAATGGTTAAATTAATCTAAGAGTTCAATTTTGATTTTGCTTTGCTACAATCCACATTTAGCCTCCTAAAGATACCAAAGGAGTTTTAAAATTGAGGTTAAGTAATCGTAGGGTCATCCTAACATATATATACCCCTAATGGCCATTTTTTGACTAAATAATGGTGTCAAACATGTCTATTTAGCATATTTCTATAATGCGGACAGAATTGAATTATTACGCTAAATTACTACTTGTTAATCTTACAAATACAAGGTTATCCTCAAATTACAATACCATATCAAGGAATGTAAGTTCCATGTAAATAAAAAAAAATTGTGTATAGGTTATGTCCTGTTGTGTCTATATATATATATATATATATATATATATATATATATATATATATATATATATATATATATATATATATGTCAAGTATAGATATAATTCTTGGATTGGATCTACATAATACTACTTGAAATTAGAGCTGAAATGTCCATACATTCATATGTGTATTATTCCTAGATTTTAATTCATACACACAATTGCTCGTATATACACTCACATATAATATCGAGTCGATGTGTCCAGTCATGTATTGTGTCCTAATCATTTATTCACAAAGTACTTATTTGTCTACATATACATATATACATATGTACATCAATTTCAATTTCCAATTACTCATATCCATAAATTGAATTTAACCATAACTTACTTAAATTCCAAAATTAAATATCTATCATTTTAATTCATGCAATTTAGAAAATTAGGTTTTTGAACAATTTCTAGGAGAAAAAGAGAGATGGATGACTTGCTATCAATTGATAGTTTTATAAATATATTCAAGGAACTAACAAACATCATTAGTAATTGCTCAACCTTATAAAAATAAAATAAAATCATAGTCTATAATTATAAGATACACATATTGTGTATAAACTTAGAATGATCGTAAACCTTATACTTATATATAAATAAACATATAGCTATGAATATACTACCAATAAGCATATAGATTGCAATAAGTATGTATATAAGTAGACAACTTCAAAATTGCTAGAAATCAATTTGAATGAACTAAAGCAATTCTCTACACCGGATACACGTGCATTTATATATAATTAATCAAAACTTTGTATAAGTACCAATCAATTTATTACACCATATTCATTATATTTCTAGTTGTTAGCATTTTGAAGTTACAAAAAGACGATTTAATGTATCACAAATTGGTTTTTCTTAGGTATAGACATAAAGAAGATGCATTATAAGTATCATAAGAATCAAAACTATCAATACTTTCTAAACTACGACTATATTTATATGTCAAGCTTATTATTATAAGATTTATTTTATTAAAATTAATTCACACAAATTAGGTAATTTATACTATTTTCTGATACATGCAAATATTGTTATTGCCTTGGAATAAACTAAATTAAAATTTTGCAACATACTGGTTTGGAAGACAATTTTTCCATAAATTCACAATTTATCTAAACTTTCAAATTTTAAGAAAAATCACTTGTAACAAGTAAATTTTCTTTTACTAACTTAAACATCTTTGTATGGATAATTTGTGAAACTATACTACTTTACAATACAACCCTAAGTGAGATTTCAAATTGCACAACTAAGTACATGCAAGATTATGATTTAATATAAAAAATCAACTATTCAAAATAAATAAAACATTCATGATGTCTCTCTATTAAAATGCATGGTTTTCAAGCAACATATCATATCTATGTGTGTATGCGATGTCCATCGTACAACTTAGTATGAGGAATAACATTCTAAACTTTCCTCTTACTAGTTCTCCTATTATATACCATGTACGTGATCTAACAATATCCTAATCCATGATTCTCATGTAATTAATTAAATCATAAATTCTGTCCAAAATTGTAAAATAATAAAAATTAGCAATATGGAATTTTTATATCAAGACAATATCTCAAGAAAGGGAAGAGGGCTTGCCTTGCTTTGATTTCCAAATTGAAACTAGGGTTTTGTTTTCCCCAAACTTCTTCAATGAATTCTATTCAGAAATTTGAGAATAATTAATGAATTATATAGATGGATAAAATGACCTAAGTTTTCTTTGAAAATGTTATAAGAAAATTGGAAGAAGGGATTATACCTAAAATAGGATGAGGAAAAAGGGAAGTGGTGGTGGTGGTGGACGGCCATGAAGGGAGGCCGGCCGACGGGTGTGAGTCCGGCTGCGGGGTGTGCGGACTTGAGAGGAGTGAGGGTTGGAGACGAGAAAGAAGGGTTGGAAGAGATGGAGAGAGTGAGAGAGAGTGCCGAGAGAGTAAGGGAGAGTGAGAGATGAAGAGCAGAGGAGGAGACCGAGAGAGAGAGAGAGAGAGAATGGGGGGTGCTGCCATCTCTTTCCCTTTTTCTATATAAATTCTCTTCTTTTTTTTTAACAAATATCTAGAAGACATATTGATTAGAGAATAAAGTAAAATTACTTATTTGCCCCTAGTCTTCATGCATGGTTACAAGTGTGTGGGTTAGGTGCATGGTTGGTGGGGGAAAGAAATGCAAAAAATAAAAAATTTGCAAGAGGAGCTAAATGGAAAACATTTTTGTTATTAGATTTTTTTTTTTTTGACAAAACTATGATTAAGAATTTTAACCCAAAAATATATATATATATATCAATATGAGAAGAATTTTATATAAAATTTATATAAACAATAGAAATAAAACATAGGTTATGGTACCTTGTTTGGTTTAAGGGTTGTAACCTGGCTCCCGGAGCAGTTCTATGTCCTTTCTTCGTTTATTGTCTTATTGTATCCCATGCCATGCTCGTCATGTTTTAATTTACTTCAACAGTATGATTTATTACTTATGCTGGCCTTAACAATAAATGATCAGGGGTCTAGTTCTGTTCAGACGAAGGGTTACAACCCCGGTCCTTGTTTGGTTTAAGGATTGTAACCTGGCTCCCGGAGCAGTTCTGTGTCCTCTCTTCGTTTATTGTCCTTACTGTACCAATAGTATTTGAGACGGGTTTCTATTCAGGTGAAATGTTACAACCCCGGTCCTTGTTTGGTTTAAGGATTGTGACCTGGCTACTTGAATGGTTTCTTCATACTCAGTTTACTGTTGTTATCTCTATTGTTATCAGTTCTTTATTTACTATTTATCTTTAATATTCTATTGTGATATGCTGGTTTTAATTTCTAAGTGAAGCCTCCCTTTGTGGTACTTGCTCTTTCTGGGGTCTGACCCAGCTGGTTTTGTATGGCCAGATATCGGAGCAGCTCCAGAGGATCTACCTACCTTCTAGCCAGATGGTGACCACCAGACGTAACCCTGGCAACGAGTGGATTTTTTTGTTCTTCCACTTTATTGTAAAAATTATTCTTTTGAGGCGTTTAGCCGACGAGCACTTGTTAGCTCGGTTGTACCTTTATTTACTGTCTGCCTACGGGCTGTGACATGATTAACAGATCCTAGGATTGATCATGTATGACTAAACTCTTGCTAGTCCCGATATTTTGTAACAACTAGCTTCATAATTAGCTGAATATGTAATGTTTGGGACGCCTTACTATTGTATATTTGGTGATCTTACATCTTGTAACACTTACTTACTTGCTTGTGATTGAGACACTAGGCTTGTTCATAACCATAAGAGACTATTGGCTTGTAGTTAAATCCTCATATATCTAGACAGTCGTGACCGTATAGCGAGGTGGGTTGCACTTCAATATACGTAGCTGGCTATGTCTGCCCCCGCTCTCCAGTATTCTAGTTCTGGGGCGTGATATGGTTTAAGTGGTGGCCCATGCAGGTCTTGTAAATCAAGATATGTGAGGGTTTACCGAATAGATGTCTCAATTAGTACTCTCCCTTGATCTCTGTTCGTATCCTCTTGATTCCTGAAAATCTTAACCTGTTCACATGTTTGTATCGTTGATCTGTCCTGGTCCTTCCTTATTGTTCCCTATGTCATCTTGTTCAGCGGCATTGTTCCTAGACCTACCGATCAGCAAGACGGAGTACCTCCTGTGGACCAGCAGCA
The DNA here is from genome assembly GCA_029216955.1 of Iris pallida. NCBI lineage: Eukaryota > Viridiplantae > Streptophyta > Magnoliopsida > Asparagales > Iridaceae > Iris > Iris pallida. The sequence continues at coordinate 28,667,786 of JANAVB010015600.1, forward strand.
ACCTGGAGATCAAGCCCAGCATTCAGGTGTAGCCTTCAAAGTCATGCCTACTGGAGGAGAGTCACCAGTTCAGCCCGTCCAGCGTGCAGAGCCTGAGGATGGCACTTTGGTGGGACTCATCAGGTCCATATTAGCCTCCCAGGATCATTGCGGAGATACCTTACACCAGGTGGTGGCAGATGCTTTGACCAGAGGAGGTCATCAGGGTAATAGCGTGGCCAACAGCTTCAAGCACTTGAACCCTCCCTTCTTTGACGGCAGTGAAGATGCCATCACTGCAGATGCATGGCTTTAGGACACCGAGGTGATTCTAGAAGCAGCCAGGACTCCAGAGAATGAAAAAGTGGTCGTGGTGTGCCTACAGCTATTGGATCTCGCCCGCAGCTGGTGGACGGCGCAGGCCGATGGATTAGTCGCCCTATTTCATGGACAGTATTCAGGAAGAGATTCCAGACCAAGTATTTTAATATTGTAGCTCGATACGATCTACAGACGAGGTTCACCAATCTGAAGCAGATGGACAGGACGGTCGATGGATATGCGGCCAAGTTCTCCAGACTTAGTCGGTTTGCTCCCACCTTGGTGGCGACCGAGTTCGATAGAGCCCAGCGGGTCCAGCAGGGGCTCTACCTAGAGATTCTATTGGCAGTAGAGCAGTTTGAGCATCAGACTTTTGATGCAGTATTGAGAGCAGCTAGGAGGCATGAGTATACCGCCCAGAAAATCGTAGATAGGGCCGGAGGTCGGAAGAGATCTCACAGCCAGATGAATCAGTCTTCAGCACCAGCCCCGGCAGCCAGGGCTTTGACCATTGGAGCTCCGAGGCGGACGGCCTCAGTGACGTCGGTTCAGTATTCAACCCCGACGCACCCTCAGCAGCAGAAGCAGAAGCTGTCTTACGCAGTGGGATGTTCACACTGCGGGAAACCAGGGCATGTGATATCAGAGTGTCGCAGAGCATAGGGTTTGTGCTTAGTTTGTGGTGCCCCGGACCACAGGGTTGGGAACTGCCTAAACATGGGGGGGGTTGTCAGCCTTCTCTAGTCCTTCAGTTAGAGGACCAGCACCAGTCCAGCAGCAGTAGCAGCTGCAGTACCCGCTCCCGAGGCCATTGTCGATGCAGGCCCAGGCATTCCAGCAGCAGAGACCGCAGCAGTATGCCCAGGCCCAAGCCCTGATCCAGAGAAGGCAGAGGAATTTTCAGCAGAGAGGACCCATACCCAGAGGGCATGGTCAAGTGCTGGCTTTGACCATGGGAGAAGAAGGAATAGCACCAGGTGAGGTAGTGGCAGGTACTATTCTCGTCAACACCTTTTCAGCTTCAGTATTATTTGATTCTGGTGCCTCGCATTCATTTATGTCCGTACGATTCATACCACGGGTAGGATTGGAGCCCGAGTCATTATCAGTAAGGCTCAATATACTTACTGGTAACGGACTTGTGGGAGTAGATATGGTATTTTCCTCGAGTCGGATCGTAGTTAGCGGAAGAGAATTCCCCGCTAGATTGATAGAGTTTTCGATGGACGAGTATGATGTGGTCTTAGGGATGCATTGGTTGAGGGACCAGTATGCTAGGATAGACTACCACATTGCCAGGGTTATTTTTAGCATTCCAGGCGAGCCGGAGTTTTCTTCTCCCGAGGCGAAGTTGAACCTTCTCCTCCAGTGTTGCGGATGGCAGTAGCAGTAGTACAGTTACCTCGTATAGTCGAAGAGTTTCTAGATATTTTCCCAGAAGAGCTTCTAGGGATGCCCCCAGAGCGAGAGATCGAGTTTACCATCGACTTGATTCCTGAAACAGCCCTAGTATCAGAGAGAGTCTACAGGATGGCGCCATCAGAGCTAGAGATATTGTACATGATGATTGAAGAACTCAGAACCAAGGAATTCATTCGTGCTAGTGGATCACCTTAGGGAGCCCCGATGCTTCTTGTGAAAAAGAAGGATGGTACGTCTAGATTATATGTAGATTATCATATCTTGAACTCAGTGACAATCAAGAACAGATACCCTCTCCCGAGGATAGATGACTTGTTTGATCAACTCAAGGGGGCAGCAGTATTCTCGAAGATTGACTTACGGTCAGGATACCATCAGATCAGAGTCAGAGAGCAGGATATCCCGAAGACAGCTTTCAGATCTAGATATGGGCATTAGGAGTTTCTTGTGATGCCATTGGGAGCAACCAATGCGCCGGCCGTATTCAAGGACCTCATGAATCGTATCTTTATGCCTTATTTAGATCAGTTCGTGATTGTGTTCCTAGACGACATCCTGGTCTACAGCAAGAATGAGGCGGAGCATGAGCGACATCTCCGAGTTGTCCTCCAGGTTCTCAAAGAGCACCAGCTGTATGCCAAGTTCAGTAAATATGAGTTATGGCTCGATCACATTTCGTACTTGGGACATATCATCACCCGATGAGGAGTTGAAGTTGTCACGAACCGCTACCCAAATTGTTGGGCCAGACCGAGCCATGCCCAGCCTACGCTTGAGATAAAATGTAGTAAGCTGTTCTAAAGACAACAGTATAAGACTAAATGTGCTAACAGTTCTATAAGTGAATAAAAGTCATAAATGCTCCAAACACAAAAGTCGTCTCATATAGAAATAAGTCCAAAGTACAAGTGATCTGAAATGTAAAACTGAATACATGTCCAGTTACAAAATATGTAGCCTAATACATGACTACTCTTAAATTGTCTAAAGCAAAAAGACAACTAGGCGAGGTTTCCCGCAGGAACATCCTCGTAAAGCAAAGCCGGGTCCTCGGCAGTATCTCCATAATATGTATCGCAGAGTAACTCCTTCTCAGTAAGGATACCTACAACGTTATCCTATCAGGACGGGAGCAAGTACTGATTCTAGCAAACTAAGTATACGAAGCATGAACAGAAATATAATAAACTGGAATCATGGCATATCATGGGTTAATTAGTTCTTTTTAGAATTAACAACATGTAGTTTAAAAGTTTAAAACCGTAGCATGTACGTAAATTGGTCAATAGGTGAATAGGATGTACAGCGGTACATATCAAGTTTTTCTGGCATGCACATACGTGTACGAACGGCATCGGTGTATATCCATACACAAACGCGGGATCAGAACATACGGCAAGGTCACATATAGAATGTCACCGAGCACGGTAAATATATACGGAGAAGGGGGTCATGTTCACGTACAATACTAACAGTTTTCCCTTGACCCGTTATTTAAACATGTGAGAGATATGAGATACTGTCTAAACATGGTAGAGACTAAAAGTAATACAACATGTAAAGTTCTAACTTGCTACCCCAAGGATCAGTATTTAACATGGTTGGTAAATCGCAATTTATTGTTATAGCAGTATGTAAAGTTCGTAGAAAGTACTTGCCTCTAGCAAAGCAAAGCAAAACAAGCTGCGATAAAAGTGCTATAGATGTCCGGTAACTCGTCACTATAGAAATAAATGTAATAACTTAGTTTTTACACTAAGCTAAAACGCTAAGACACTAATTGGTGAAACACGACTTGTGACTGGGCACCTAGCCGAAATAATGACTCTGGCATAGGAGACCAATGTGGGGTGACACACTACTTTAACTAACTTTCCAGGGTCTTTACACTAGTGAGGGGTGAGGTCCAATACGGCTAAAACTCAAAATAACACAAAAAGTTACAAGTCGTGATTAATCAATAAATAAATCAAACGATCATTGTGTTTTAACAATTTTTAAGATAGACAAAAAGCTTAATTCTTACATAAAACAAAGTACCAAAATGATCCTTGCTAATTGTAGAAATTTATTATAATTTTCTAGAATTTATTAACCAGTACAAGTATTTTATAAAAATCAGTTTTCCTAAGTATATAGAAAATGAGTTTTGGTTTCATATGCCAAACTAGTGGCAAAACTGTAAATTAAATACTATAAAATTATACTAAATTAGCTAAATTAACATAGTATCTAAATACTATTTTTCCAGAATTTTAACAGTACTTTAAGTATTTTTAGAAATCCAAAAACAGCATTGCACACAATTGAAATTAAATAATTAATTATCTGCGTATTTTGTCCATGTATCTAATTTGAACCAAAGTTCAAATACAGGACCCAAGGCCATGAATCAAGTCCAATATGACTTGTATAGGTCTTGAATGTGTGAAAACACATTTGGGCCCAAAAATCCATGCTAGGCTTGGACACCAAATGGTTGCAGTAATTTAAATACACTAAAATATAAATTGGTAAATAGTGCAAAATAAATATTAATATTTTAATAAGGCAAATTTATACATAGTAGTTATAAAAATGTGATAAGTATATTTACATAGGAAAATAACTTACACTAAGTATAGTGAAATACATATATAAAATGGTATACATATATAATAATATATATACACATAAATATATAGATATTTACATAAAGGATATATATATGTTTAAAAAATTACATATATATACATATGTATAAGAAAATACTTAACTATAATATATATATATATATATATATATATATATATATATATATATATATATATATATATATATATATATATATATATATATATATATATATATATATATATATATATATATATATATATATATATATATTTATATATATATATATATATATATATATATATAACTATAAAATATATATATATATATACAAATATTGTATACATATACATATAATAGTGTATATATATATATATATATATATATATATATATATATATATATATATATATATATATATATATATATATATATATATATATATATATATATACAAGAAAATATATACATATATACATATGTGTACATAATACATATATATATATAAATATATATATATAAAACAAAAAGAAAAAGAAAAAGAAAAAGAAAAAGAAAAAGAAAACGAATTAAACACAGCAGTAAGGGGCTCGAACCCGAGCCAGTGCTGGGGGGTGAGTTTAGGCTAGGTCGGGCTGGCCAGGGGGTCAGCCCGAGGGTTGTGTTAGGTTTAGGGTTTTGTTTAATTTATTTAGGTTAGGTTTAACATTAAACATAAAAAAATAATAAACTCGATCTTGTGTTAGGACAGTTAGGGACACAGAATTTCTACGTGTCCGGGTCGATTTCAACACGCAGGACACGAGTTTCACGTGTCCAGTTCCACACTCGTGCTCGCCAGGACACGGCGAACAACATATGTGGACACGAGTTTCATACGACACGATTTAATACTGCTACTCACGTGTCCGATCATCAAAGGAGGATTTCGAAGGTGCTGGCGGGCGGAGGAGCGGTCGGGACGGCGGCGCTCGGGTGGCGACGCGTTCGCCTTGTCACGGCGAACCCTTTGGTGGTAGTGGTAGGGGGTGGCGTTCGTCGTAGGGCGGCGCTGGGGGTGTAGCCGGAGTTAGGGTTCCGGTAGGGGAAAAGTGGAGGAGACGGCGGCGTGGGCGGTCGTGGTGGGGTTTTAGGGTTAGGGTCAGGACTAGGAAGAGTGAAGGGGTTTAAGTAGGGGCTTGAGGCGGTCGGGGGCAGCCGAAAATGGCGAGGGCAGGCTGCGCTGGCGGTCGTCGGTCAGCGGAGTGGGTGAGAAGAGAGAGTATGGTCGTGGGGGGGTAGTGTAGATTTACAGTGGGGTCCCTAGATTTAGGTTATTTACCAATAGGTCCCTAAAGCTACTGAATGCAAAATAGGATTTGCAAAACGATATTAAAAATATTTAAGTATTTGTAGAAACTATTTAAAATATTTAAAGTAATTACAAATCTACATTAAAACAATTCTAAAGTTTACAAAATGGTATTAAAACATTTAAATAAATTACAAAGAGATATTTTTAATATATAAAACTCATTTAAAAATCATTTAAAAATTCTAAAAAAATTCCTAAAAATCCTAATAATTATTTTAAGGCTATAAATGACTTTAAAAACTAATTAACACTTAATTAACTAAAATTTAAAAAATAGGGGCTTACAGAAGTGGATCCTCAAAAGATCGTGTCTATTGAGTCGTGGCCAGTGCCCCGCACAGTTGCAGAAGTTCGCAGTTTTTTTGGCTTAACCGGCTACTACCGGTGATTTATTTCATACTTTGCTCGGATTTCAGTGCCATTGACCCGGTTGACCCGCAAGGATGTGCAGTTTGCTTGGACAGCAAAGTGCCAGGATTCTTTTGAGAAGTTGAAGTGAGTCTTGATGACGGCTCCTATTCTCACGCTTCCAGATGGAACCGGAGGATTCTCAATATATTGTGATGCTTCGGGCAGAGGTTTAGGATGTGTTCTGATGCAGCATGGGAAGGTAATAGCTTATGCGTCACGACAACTTCGTGATCATGAGAAAAATTATCCAACCCATGACTTGGAGCTGGCAGCAGTAGTGTTTGTACTTAAGCTTTGGAGGCACTACTTGTATGGAGATAGGGTGGAGATTTTCACCGACCACAAGAGCCTGAAGTATGTGTTCACCCAGAAGGATCTTAACATGTGTCAGAGAAGATGGCTGGAGCTTCTTGTGGATTATGATGTCAATTTGCAGTATCATCCAGGGAAGGCCAATGTCGTAGCAGATGCATTGAGCAGGAGAGCCGGAGTTTATCTTCTAACAGCGTAGCCAGAGCTGTTAGCCGATCTTCAGAAGATGGGAATAGAAGTTGTTCTCCCTTCCAGTATGGCATTGATGACCAGTATGCAAGTTCAGTCCACTATAGTCGAGAGGATCCGGATGGCGCAATCAGCAGATTCTAAGCTTCAGCGGCTCAGAACAGAGTTTAAGGCAGGACGAAGACCAGAGTTATGCATTCATGAAGACGGTACACTTTGACATGGTAAGCATCTTTATGTACCCAGTGGAGATATCAGACAGAAGATCATGGCAGAGGCCCACAGTTCGTAGTATTCCATTCATCCCGGTGGCACGAAGATGTACCGTGATATCCGCCAGCACTTTTGGTGGAATGGCATGAAGAGGAAGATATCCCGGTTTGTCTCTCGTTGTTTAGTTTGTCAACAAGTTAAAGCCTAACATCAGAGGCCAACTGGACTACTTCAACCATTGCCAATTCTAGAGTCGAAGTGGGAGTATATAACTATAGATTTTGTGACTGGATTGCCTAGATCCCCGACAGGCGGAGACGCTATTTGGGTTGTCATAGACCGGCTCACGAAGGTGGCTCACTTCCTCCCGTTCAGAGTTGGTCAGTCGACGGCACAGCTAGCAGAGATGTATCTCCGGCAGATTATCAGATTGTACGGTGTGCCAGTCAGTATCACCTCAGACCGAGATTCAAGATTTACGTCACACTTTTGGCGTAGCCTGCAAGAGAGTTTGAGGACTCGTCTCCAGTTCAGCTCAGCATATCACCCACAGATAGATGGTCAGTCAGAGCGTACCATACAAACCTTGGAAGACATATTGAGATCTTATGTGCTCGACTTCGGTGGTTCATAGAAAGATCACCTGTGCCTGGTGGAGTTCTCGTACAATAATAGATTTCAGGCCAGTATCCAGATGGCACCATTCGAGGCACTGTATGGCAGAAAGTGCAGATCCCTGCTAGCTTGGGATGATGTTGGGGAGAGGCAGATGCTCAGTCCAGAAATGATTACTCAGACCGTTGAAGTGGTCGGAAGAGTCAGAGATCATCTTCGAGTTGTACAAGATCGCCAGCGCCATTGGGCCGATTCTCATCGGTGCCCTCTCGAGTTTTCTGTCAGCGACCATGTATTCCTGAGGATTTCGCCTAACCGTGGTGTCATTCATTTCGGCGTACGGGGAAAGCTTAGTCCTAGGTATATAAGGCCGTTCGATATTCTGGAGTGAGTAGGTGATGTGTCCAATCGTCTCGCTCTTCTGTCGTCGTTGCGTGAGGTACATGACGTATTTTATGTATCCCAACTACGACGGTATATTTCGGACCCGAGCCACATCCTGGATCATTCGGAATTGGTTGTTGGTACCAACCTTTCGTATGAGGAGAGGCCCGTGTCTATATTGGACCGGAGAGATAAGACACTCAAGAACAAGACTATCAAGTTAGTCCGAGTTGATTGGGGTCATCACTCTTTGGGTAAGTCAACGTGGGAGCGTGAGAATGATATCCGATCACGATATCCCGACCTATTTGACTCATGAGATATAATGTCTTTCTTATGCCTCATGGCTTCGATTCCTTGCTTGCATGATCGATTGCCTAATTGCTTGAGTAGTATAGCTTGCCTATGATTAATATAGCTTGTCCTTGCATCTCTAGCCTCTTGATTAAATTCCGAAGACGAAATTCTTTTAAGGTGGGTAGAGTTATAATGCATGTGGTTCGTATTGCGTATCTTGCTATACGTATACGTAATTTGACCCGTATTGCATGTCTTCCTGCTTAATTTATTCTAGCATTTCATTGATTGATTTATTTTTGGGTTGGTTCGGCTTGGTTTGGTTCATCATAAACCAGTGATGATCCCTCCTACCTACCACCACCCTTCTTATTTAATCTATTCCCCTCATTCTCTCTCTTCATTTACTTCTTCTTCTCCACCATTACTTCTTCAACCACCAGGAGAGTGAGAGAGAGAGCTTAGACAAGTGCATCTTGCTTCATGGGGGAACTCAAGATTTATTGTTCTATTTTCTTTCTTGTAACATTCTAAGACCCTTTAGTGATTGACATTTTCAATTTCTATGGCTAAACTCTTCTAGATCTAAGTTTATTTTATTTTTGGATTTCTTAGGTTTTGATCTACTTAGCTTTATTATTTCTAAGTTTTGATGGTTCCATATTGTAGAGCATTTCGTTCTGCCCCAATTTGACCTATGGAAGTTCGGATTTGGACTCCGGATGAAGGGTTTATGGAGCTTGAAAGTTTGGATTCATGGTGTTCTTCTTCTCGGATCAGTGAAGAAGAAGAACAGTACAGCCGTGTAGCTGTCCTGGCCGCATAGAAATACTTGACCGTATGAGTCTTCATGAGGCAAGCATTTTTCAGCCGCATAAGGCCATGGGCAGCAACCCAGCCGCATGAGGTCTTGACTTGACTCAGTCGCTTGGCGCATTAATTCTTCAGCCGTATAAGGATTGACATTCTTCAGCCACATAAGACTCCAATTGAAACTCTGCCGCATGGCTCTGCCTTTGATTCAGTCGCATGAGAGGGCTTGGCCCTTAGCCGCATAAGTACTTGCCTTTTTAGCCGTATAGAGCCGCATTAAGTCCCAGCCGCATAGGGCTCAGTCTTCCCGCTGTCGCATATGACTTGATCCCCGCGAGCCGCATGTGGCCCGTTCTTTCAGCCGCATGAGCCCCTCATTTCCGCAGCCACATAAGCACTTGCCTTTCCAACCGCATAAAGCTGTATTAAGTTCCAGCCGCATAAGGCCTTGCCATCCCGCTGCCGCATGAGCCCCTCCTTTCCACAGCCGCATAAGCTCAAATTCCCGCTGCCGCATGTGCCGCCCGCTCCCAGTCGCATGAGTGCACAATCCCAGCCGTATAGGCGCGCGTGTCTTCTGCCGCATGACTCCTTCAATAGTCGTTCCTTTTATTCTTATTATTATTATTATTAAATTGAACACGATAGTGGCCCGCCGTGGCACACTCTTAGCAAGCAAACTGACATGATATATCAGGATATACTGTTACGATAGCTAGCCTGACATGACAAGTACAAATGACCTGGACACCGTGGACGATTGTATTTGTACAAATAAACCAGTACTGTCTCGCATCATGTCTAGGATGGGGATCCCTGATTACCACGGTCAAGGATACCTATTGTAATTGACTAAGGCTAATAACTAGAATAATTTAGTTGATATAAAGAGATTTCCAGCTACAAGCTATCCCGTTATCTGGGCACATTCAGTGGACTTGTAGCCTACCGACGAGTAGGGCACATTTCCAGCACATAGTTATGTGGTGCACCCTTTATAAATAGACATTCGACCCGGGTAACCGGATGGTCTGTAGGACTTGTGGCTATTGGGATAATCTCATAGCATCTTGCTAGTAACTAGGCCTGTGATAACCCTAGTTAGTTAAGAGTATCAAGTCGTACTTCTTGATTGGCCGTGATTGATTGAATGGAGTTTATTCCAGCGTAGTCTTATCTTGATCCTGTATAAGACTGTGACATGACACGATTGATTATGCCTGTCTCAACAATAAATGATCGGAGGTCCAGTTCTGTTCAGGCGAAGGGTTACAACTCCGGTCCTTCTTTGGTTTAAGGTTTGTAACCTGGCTCCCGGAGCAGTTCTGTGTCCTTTCTTCGTTATCAGTTCTTTGTTATCTCTATTGTTATCAGTTCTTTATTTACTATTTATCTTTAATATTCTATTATGATATGCTGGTTTTAGTTCCTAAGTGAAGCCTCCCTTTGTGTCACTTGCTCTTTCTGGGGTCTGACCCAGCTGGTTTTGTATGGCCAGATATCGGAGCAGCTTCAGAGGATCTACCTACCTTCTAGCCAGATGATGACTACCAGGCGTAACCCTAGCAACGAGTGAGTTTCTTTTTGTTCTTCCACTTTATTGTAAAAATTATTCTTGTGAGGCGTTTAGCCGACGAGCACTTATTAGCTCGATTGTACCTTTATTTACTGTCTGCCTACGGGCTGTAACATGATTAACAGATCCTAGGATTGATCATGTATGACTAAACTCTTGCTAGTCCCGACATTTTGTAACAACTAGCTTCATGATTAGCTGAATATGTAATATTTGGGATGCCTTACTATTGTATATTTGGAGATCTTATATCTTGCAACACTTACTTACTTGCTTGTGATTGAGACACTAGGCTTGTTCATGACAATAAGAGACTGTTGGCTTGTAGTTAAACCCTCATGTATCTAGACAGCCGTGACCGTATAGCGAGGTGGGTTGCACTTCAATATACGTAGCTGGCTATGTTTGCCCCCGCTCTCCAGTATTCTGGCTCTGGGGCGTGACATGGTTTAAGTGGTGGCCCATGCAGGTCTTGTAAATCAAGATATGTGAGGGTTTACCGAATAGATGTCTCAATCAGTACTCTCCCTTGATCTCTGCTCCTATCCTCTTGATTCCTGAAAATCTTGACCTGTTTACATGTTTGTATCGTTGATCTGTCCTGGTCCTTCCTTATTGTTCCCTATGTCGTCTTCTTCAGCAGCATTATTCCTGGACCTACCGATCAACAAGGCAGAGTACCTCCTGCGGACCAGCAGCAACCTGGAGATCATGCCCAGCATTCAGGAGTAGCCTTCAGAGTCATGCCTACTGGAGGAGAGTCACCATTCAGCCCGTCCAGCCTGTAGAGCCTGAGGATGGCACTTTGGTGGGACTCATCAGGTCCCTATTAGCCTCCCAGGATCGTCGCGGAGATGCCTTACACCAGGCGGTGGCAGATGCTTTGACCAGAGGAGGTCATCAGGGTAACAGCGCGGCCAACAGCTTCAAGCGCTTGAACCCTCCCTTCTTTGACGGCAGTGAAGATGCCATCACTGTAGATGCATGGCTTCAGGACATCGAGGTGATTCTAGAAGCAGCCAGGACTCCAGAGAATGAGAAGGTGGCCGTGGTGCGCCTACAGCTATTGGATCTCGCCCGCAGCTGGTGGGCGGCGCAGGCCGATTGATTAGTGGCCCCTATTTTATGGGCAGTATTCAGGAAGAGATTCCAGACCAAGTATTTTGATGTTGTAGCTCGATATGATCTACAGACGAGGTTCACCAATCTGAAGCAGATGGGCAGGACGGTCGATGGATATGCGGCCGAGTTCTCCAGGCTTAGTCGGTTTGCTCCCACCTTGGTGGCGACCGAGTTTGATAGAGCCCAGCGGTTCCAGCAGGGGCTCCACCTAGAGATTCTGTTGGTAGTAGAGCAGTTTGAGCATCTGACTTTTGATGCAGTATTGAGAGCAGCTAGGAGGCATGAGTATACCTCCCAGAGGATCGTGGATAGGTCCGGAGGTCGGAAGAGATCTCACAGCCAGATGAATCAGTCTTCAGCACCAGCCTCGACAGCCAGGGCTTTGACTATTGGAGCTCCGAGGCGGACGGCCTCAGTGACGTCAGTTCAGCATTCAACCCCGAAGCACGCTCAGCAGCAGAAGCAGTCTTCCGCAGTGGGATGTTCATACTGCGGAAAGCCAGGGCATGTGATATCAGAGTGTCGCAGAGCACAGGGTTTGTGCTTGGTTTATGGTGCCCCGGACCCTTGGTTTAAACTTGACTTGATTTGATTCAACATGACTTGGCTTCATCTTGGCACTCTTAACTTGGTCTTCGTTTATCTTAGATTATCTTGGTTTATTCTTGGCTTGGCTTGGTTTGTCTTGGTTTGAGATGAGGAGGGTTTGTATAAAAACCAACTCCTCTCTCTCTCTCCTCCATAACTCTTTCATTTACTCCTTCTTCTTCTCCATTACTCCTTCCACCTACCAAAGAAACCTTAGGCAAGTACAATCTTGCTTCATGATGGATCTCCTATTTTATTTTTTTATTATCTTCTCCACTTGATTCTAAGCCTCTTTAGAACTTGGTATTTTCGGTTTTGATGGATGGATTTTTGTAGATCTAAGTTTTGATTTTTTTTCCTTTTTTTGGTTTTGATCTATTAAAGCTTGGTATTTCCTAAAAACAAGTCGTCCCAGGCTGTAGGAAATCTTGTTCTATGCAGTTTAGACCCTTGGAAGTCTCAATTCGGACTTATTTTGAGCAAGTTATGGCATTTTGAAGTTTTCGGGTTCCATGGGTTATTCCTTGCTGTTTGGAGAAGAAGAACAAAGCCTGGTGCAACCTAGCCCAGGTGCCCTTTGGCCCTGGCGCAACTGTGAGACTCGTCTCACTGTATTGGTATTTATATACGGATACGTATTTTGTACTGTGTTTTGTATTTTCTTGATTTTCGGAACGCTTTAAATTTTTCCAACTTATAGATTTTCTCCTTGACCGGCATATCGTCAGTGTACCATTGTATGCCGACGGCATGCCTGTCACTCTCGTTTTCTGATATACGTATTTTCAGTGTACGTATATGGAATTCTGGCCTTTGTCAGGTGTTCCGTGTTTTGACTTGTCTTTCTTAGCCTTGCTTTGGTTTAATTTTGACTTGGTTTAATTTGGTCTAGTTGGTTTGAGATGAGATGACCTAAAATTTTCTCTCTCCTTCATTATTTCATTCTCTTCATCTTCTTCCTCTTTCATTTTCTCCTCCAACATAAGGCAAGTACATCTTGCCAAATGTTGGACAAATGTTATTTTGTTTGTTCTAAACTCTTCCTTACATAATTATATGCCTCAAATCTTGGTTTACTCAAATCTTGGTTTTCTTGGATTTTGATCTTGGTTTACTCAAATGTTATTTAGTACTTAGCATTTTAATTTTGGTGGATAATTTCTTGTAGATCTAAATTTACTCAAATCTTAGTTTTCTTGGGTTTTGATCTACCAAACTTTATTATTTTCAAGTTTTAATTGTTCCATGTTGTAGAGAATTTGATTTTACTCAAAATGGACCTTTGAAAACCCGAATTACGACTTATTTTGAGTGATTTATGAACTTGGGAAGTTCATGGGTTCCATGAACTCATGTTCTCGGATTGGAGAAGATGAGCAGTGTTAGGCGCATAGCCATTAATATGCGTCCAAGCCACACTTCTTCCTGCTTAGGGCGCATAGCTCTTATTATGCGCCCAAGGCCTTCCCTGCTTAGGCGCATAGGCTTTGGCATGAGTCTAAGGCCCAAAGCTCCCATGCTTGGGCACATAGTCCTTTTTATGCGCCCACTGAGTCTTGGAAGATAGTTTCCTTGCTTTCTTTCCAAGTGCACCTTGTCCCTAGCATGTGGGCGCATGCTCTCCTTAGGCGCATGCCCTTAGGTGCATAGCCTTAGGCGCATAGTCCTGGGCGCATGCCATGCTCTTAGGCGCATGCTCCTAGGCGCATGCCATCCCTTGTGCGCATACCATCTCTTGGGCGCATGCTCTCCTGGGCGCATGCTACCCTGGGCGCATGCAGCCCCTGGGCGCATGCTGTCCATGGCACCCCTTTTGACCCCTTGTGTCATTTTTTGTAAGGATAATTCTTGCCACTTTTATCCATGCTCGTTCCCATGGCCCTTAGTGTAAGGTTATAGATCTTTGCTTGGCTTCAAGAATCTTTTTATTTCACTTCAATCGGAGTTCATATGCGATCGATGATTTCAATCATAGTTTTGACCTTTGGCATATTTTCTGTACTTCAACGTTTTGAGGTTTTCTTCGACTGCAATAAATTTTCTTAACATGATTAAATGATTTTGTACAGCTAGAGAATAATTGTACCCACTTATATTCTTAACACTAGCACAGATTCAATTGTTGTTTTATGCCAAGTAGTTACTTTTATTTATTTCTTCTTCCATGCCATGATATGTCTTTTATCTAACTTTTTCTACATGCGATCCTTATTGTCATGTTTGCTTAATCTAGATATTGGCCCGTCAGAGTGCACTCATGATTTATGTCTTTTTTTGCTTAATCTAGATAGTGGCCCGTTGTGGCGAACTCATGTTACATGTCTTTCTTTGCTTACTAGATAGTGGCCCGTTGGGGTGCACTCATGATTTATGTCTTTTCTTTGCTTAATCTAGATAGTGTCCCGTCGTGGCGCACTTATGTTACATGTCTTTCTTTGCTTACTAGATAGTAGCCCGCCGTGGCGCACTCAAGTTACATGTCTTCTTTGCTTTCATAATAGTGACCCGTCGTGGTGCACTCTTGAACATGTCTTCTTTGCTTATATGATAGTGACCCGTCGTGGTGCACTCTTAAACATGTCTTTCCTTGCTTACATAATAGTGGCCCGTAGAGGCGCACTCTTGACAAGTACTCTTTACAATGACAAGTAAACCTAAGCATGACATGCTTAATCAAGATGTTGTTACGACGGCTATTTCCCTCTTGCTAATGTAACTCTTTTGGACACCGTAGTTAAGTTCTTTGTGTATGCGTGCACAAGCTACATGTCTCGTCTTGCATCATGTCTAGGATATGGATCCTTGATTACCACAGTCAGGGATTCATACTGAATCTGACTAGGATAACGACTAGATTGATCAAGTAGCTCATAAAGAGATTTCCTAGTCATATGCAATCCTGTTATCTGGGCACTTTAATTGGACTTGTAGCCTGCCGACAAGTAGGGCGCATTTCCAGCACGCTGTCATGTGTTGCACCCCCAAGTCACCTATTACAACTCTCTTAACCTGCGGAAGGATAACTCAAATAGTTTACACGGCTTGTGACAGCTGGAACATCTTATTGCATCTTGTAGTAACTAGGCTTGTGATAACCCTAGTTAGTTAAAGTATCAAGCCGTACTCATTCCTTGGCCGTGATTGATAGATGTAGTCCAGTTCAGTCTAGTTTTGTCTAGGCAGTATTCGTATGTTTATTTCAGTGCATTATTATTTATGCTTTACTTTTGTCGATGAATGATCGGAGGCTAAGTTCTGTTCAGGAGAAGGGTTACAACTGTAGTGCCCCGACCCGCAAGATGCCTTATGATGGATGGTTGGTTCGATGAAGCCTTGTTAGACTTGGGATTATGCGAAGGATCGCTTGGAAGACTATGCGATCGTGGCGGAAATCGTCCTATGAATGTGAGTAGTGTTGAACCCTTCAAAGATCCTTTAGCTTCACGCTTAAAAATAAGGATGAGTATGCTATGTTTCTTGTTAAGTTGTTCAATAACACCTTGCATGGAATTTGGAAAGATAATGAAAGATAATAATCACCTGAACGTAAACTGTTGTGGCTAAATAAATTGTATGCTTGTACGCTGTTGCGATGAATTACATGACAGGTGAAGGCAAAGTCCCAAATACTTGGGCGGTAAGTATATCGAGCGTTGGCTCAATGAATAGATGGCAATACAGATGTTAAGACCCAAGAACTGGGCAGTGAGTATGCTTGAATTGCATTCAAATGAATGAATGCCAAACAAATGCTAAGTCCCAGGAATTGGGCGGTGAGTACACTGAGTTTGGTTGGAAAGATGTATGGTATCAAAGATGTGGCAAAAGGATTAGGTAACAACATTCTATTATCCTGTCGCCGATGTAGAATGTTGATTACGCCAAGACCCTGGATTGGGCAGATGATAATGTGAGCATTGGCTCAAGGCAAGATGGCTAGATGGCAAGATGGTAATATGAATGAGAATGGTGGCTGAATTACTTAGTTTTCCTTATCATGCATTATATATTTTCTTCTTAGTTAAGTTGCATATAGTTGCATGGTCATGGACAACTTATCGATAAGGTGGTTTCTCGAAACGGTATTCCTGGGCCATGGAACCCGGTTCGTCCTAGAGGAAACCAATGCCGAAGTAGTGGCAGTGCTGAAGTAGTAGCACGGTATACAGGACTTGCAGTGGGGCTAGCTACCTGCACTGGCAAGGGCGCTGTATATCTGTAAGACGGTCCAGGATGGCGTGTCGCCAGTGACCTTCATATAGATAGGTCAGGTGCTAATGATGTCTTATGCAGGCAGAGTAAGTTATTACTCAAATACAGGGAAGGATGTCGGCTTTGGTAAGAATCACCTGAACGGTGATAATCATATTGAATCATGATATTGTTCCTAACAATGTCTTATGCAGGCAGAGTAAGTATTATAAATATACTGGGATGGCTACACGACCGTGGGTAAGAATCACCAAAGGGTGATAACTGCATGCTTTAAATTATGTTGGCTATGAGATTTGCATGCTTTACTTCTTGTCGGCTATAACATGAAATTGACCCTAAGGCAACAAGAAAGACCACTGTTAATAATGTTCTGTAACATGATTACTTAGTGTTGTCTTATTAGGTGAGTTGGGCCAGCACCGCTCGCCAGTACATTGATGATGTACTGACCCACGTTGTGGGCAATATTACAGGTGTTTGCTTGGGGGAAATCCTGTGAATCAGTGCTTGGCATCGATGAATCGGATGGGTGTGAAGAAGCTCTTCTTGCAAGACGATGTCTTCTGCTATACGGGACATAATGTATGGAACATGGGAACTCAGTTATACCAGTAAGATTGTAGCCATATTGGCAAGTTCATCGTAAAGAAGTCGGTATATTCATTTGTAGCCTAAAGGGCAAGTGTATACATTCAGTTGGCTATTCAAAAGTCTTGTAAACAGTTGTAAAATCTGTATTCCGCTGCGAGTCTTGTAAACAGTTGTAAACTCTGTATTCTGCTGCAAGTCTTGTAATCCATTTTGATTATCAATAAAGAGATATATTTCTATATAAATTGTGTGACTTCAATTTATCTGCTTGGTTCCGCTGCGTTGTCGATGTTTTCTGAGAATTACCAGGAACTGAAATGGTTTTGCCTTGTACAAGTGCAATCTAGACTTGTACGACATCACGCCCAGTGGCTAGTTTTCGATCCTCCGGGATCGGGGCGTGACATAATGGTATCAAAGCACGGCTTTACGTCCTTGGATTCCTATTCGATTTGTTTCGAATCAATGTTGCTACTAAGATGATTCTAAGCTGCTTCCGCGATGATTCAAAGATTGCTTCCGAGATTATTCAAAGTTGCTTCTGCGGTGAATCAAAGTTGCTTCCGTGAATACTCAAAGTTGCTTCCGTGATGAAATCAAAGTTGCCTCTATGATGATTCATAGTGCTTCTGCGATTACTCTGTGTTGCTTCCAAACTATTCTATGTTGTTCCCTTAACTGAAAGTCCGTTGATCATTCTGACCTCTCACTGGGTGTTCCATACAATAAGTCTAAATATGTGGGCTGTGATATGTGTGCTTTGTTGAAATTCTAAAAAGATACCAAAAAGATTAACAATGATGCGATGCTATAATAAGTTGTGACGTATGCTGGATGTCTTATGTGTGGGATTCTTGAAGTCGATTGTTATGCAGCAATCGACCGTGGGTGATGGCATGGTTTGTTGGAACAGAATGTGCATGGATTTCAGTGAATGGGAATCGACAGAATCTTGAGTCGATATTTGTGGTCAGCATAACCACTGCAGGATGGATTGTCCATATTGGACGTTGGTTCGATGAGAGAGAATATTGTGTTGGGAATGGCTTGAGCTCTGAGTGGTATATTACATATACCCTCGTCGTGATAAGATGTCCCTTGACCCTTGATGTATTTATGATTTTGTGATTGCTTTACCTATAAGGTAGTGGGTGGTATCGAATCGTAGCTGAGCTTACGATTGATACATGTTGGCAGGCGTGTTCCTTGATTGTTAAGTTGGATGACCGTTATGAGATTTTGATGTGTTCAGATGAACCATCGCTAGACCTTGTCGGTTAGCATTAAGTTGGGTAATAAGAGAATTGAGAATATGAAATGATGCCTTGGTTGGGAAGAAAACAAAATTTCAGATTCAGGCGAAGACTTGAATCAGTTGGGTAAGGAGGATGGTAGGCTTGGTAACGATAGTGTGGTGTTGCTATCGAATGATTTTGCGGGAATAACTATGGACCGAATATTGAATGATGTTGGAATTGAGTATAAGAAAAATACATGTTGGATATCGAAAGAATTGATGGTAACGTTAGACGCTTAACGGGATGTTACGAATGATTTAGAAGATGCAGAGAGTTGCATCGACGATCGAAAAGTTAGAGAATGGGCTTGAGGAATAGATGAACTTAGCACGATGTGCAGTTGGGCTTGAGAGAAATTGATGTGTCCCGAATTAACAAGTTATGTCCCTTAACTATTTTGAGGCATAGGGAATGAGTACTTGTCCCTTGATGCATGAAAAAAAATGGATGTTCCTTACGAGAGTCGAATGGCTTGAATACAAATAAGTATCGAGGTGCAGCGATATGTAATAGACCATGTCGGTAGATGATGTTGTCGCATGAATAACAAGTTTGGTGGAATATAGAATTGTTGGATTATGACTTAGCTATTGAGTTATGTTATATCTACTAAGATGATCGATATATGATGCGAGATGATTGGTACTATGGAGATTGGATCGGTTCATGAATAGTAAATCTTCTTATGGAATCACAAGGTGATAATACAAAGCGAATATTGATGGTTAACGTGAATTGCTAAAAGATGACCGTGTTGGTGCTAGAAAATTTATAATGATGCCTCGGAAGAAATATGATTATGTAGTTGCCTTATTTTATTGGTTAAGAGAGTACAGACCGTATCGATGATCTAAAAATGTGGGAAACGAATATGTCGCGAAGAGACCGTAGAAAGAGATCCTACGTGATAAAATATTGAGGTAACAATATTGGATTATGATTCAGAATAGTTGACCCGATTGAATAGACATATGAGTACGATATGAGGATGCAAGTCGAATTGAACAAGTGATGCTATGTCTATGCAAATGGAAATTGAAAGTTGAATATTCTATTGAGGAGTTTTATATGATAGCTTCGAGATTGACCCATAGAATTATGGGATAGAATTGTTGGATAGAATTGTCGGATAGATTTGGTCGGTTGCGGGTAAGTCTAGAATGAGACTTCGTGGGTATGACTCGAGTATGAGTACGGGTAGAAAGACTTGACCCTAGATTGTCGGTTGGTTGCCTAGAGTGTTGGCTAGTTGCCTAAATTGTCGGTTGGTTGCCTAGATTGTTGGCTGGTTGCCTAGAGTGTCGGTTTGTTGCCTAGATTGTTGGTTGCTTGCTTAAGTCTCAGATTGGTTGGCTATGTTCTTCAGTTGTCTGTGATGGGTATAAGTTCATAAGATTGGGGTGGCGTCCCATGTCCCTAAGTTGGTCAGACCATAGAGTTGCCCTATATTGAGAATTGGTTGCCTCTAAGATAAGAGATAAGTATGTCCATGATAGCTACTCATCTCATATGGGTTAGCTGAATGTCTGGTTTAGCTTAGATTAGCTGACCGTAGAGACTTGATTGTATGCTAAGTTGACTATTGGAAAACCGTAGGATGTCCCTATTGGTGTTGCGTGAGTATAGTTGGAATGAATAAAATGTGTTGGAAGGTAGGCTTTGGAATGGAATAGATATTTGGGAAATTTGATGTTATAATGTTGGACGGGATGACGGATCATGTTGGTTTTGAACTTGGTTGCCTTTGTTAAAATGTTGGGAATTTCTAAAGCTGGTTGGATTTGACTGATTAAAATTGAAGTACGAAAATTGTTGGTAGTGCTTTGAGATAGTTGGAATAATTTCATTGACCGGATCAAGATTGAGGATAAGTGTAATGACGGAATTGGATAGTGCATGTAGCCGAGATCGGCTAGAGCGATTGTGAATAGGAATGACCCTCAGAATTAATGTTGTTGGAATATGACAGTTGCCTATGCGAGAGGATAATATGTTGGCTTGATCAATACGAGAAAATGTTGGAGTACAGTAAGAAATGTTGCTAGAGTGAAATTGTGGTACAATTTGAAGGATGGTACGATTTGGAAGATGGATCATGATTGGGAAATTTACAAGTTGCAAACAAAGTATATGGATGCGAACGATGATGAATACAAAGAATTGATCGATGAGAATCGGATGTCGAAATAAAATGTGGCTATAGGATTTATCAACTTTGGTGGCATGGATGACAATGAACTTGAAAGGAATACTTGATACATCTAAGTTTGAATATTTTGAAATGTTGGACCGGTTGAGAAAAAATTTATCGGATTGGAATTGGCGACATCTATCGTCTTAGTAATTTGTTGGAATATTGAATAAATAAAGTAGGATTATACGAGACGCTCAAAGAGAATTACTGATATTCGGGAAAGGAAGGTACACCGTAGCCCGTTCGTTTTCTCTATCACTCAACTTGGCTGAAATGCATGTATTTCTGGGACGCCTAAAATATGTGTATGATTCCAACTAAGTGGTATGCTGAATTCAAACGAAGCCGCGGGGATTGTCATGTGCTAAGGATTTGCACGAGTGTCGGAGGAAAGATCAAAGATGGTAAACTATTTTGAATCAATTGAGATGCTATGTCGAGACGGTGTATTACTTGAATCAATCGAGAGATTGCAGAGAAATATTAAATGGTGCAAGTTGATCGTTAAGAAGCTTCATGAAAAGTCGGTTGAAGTTTTGGGGATGAGTTTTGTTTTAAGTTTCGAGGACAAAACTTTTTCTGGGTGGTATATATTGTAGTGCCCCGACCCGCAAGATTCCTTATGATGGATGGTTGGTTCGATGAAGCCTTGTTGGACTTAGGATTATGCGAAGGATCGCTTGGAAGACTATGCGATCGTAGCGGAAATCGTCCTATGAATGTGAGTAGTGTTGAACCCTTCAAAGATCCTTTAGCTTCACGCTTAAAAATAAGGATGAGTATGCTATGTTTCTTGTTAAGTTGTTCAATAACATCTTGCATGGAATTTGGAAAGATAATGAAAGATAATAATCACCTGAACGTAAGCTGTTGTGGCTAAATAAATTGTATGCTTGTACACTGTTGCGATGAATTACATGACAGGTGAAGGCAAAGTCCCAAATACTTGGGCGGTTAGTATATCGAGCGTTGGCTCAATGAATAGATGGCAATACAGATGTTAAGACCCAAGAACTGGGCAGTGAGTATGCTTGAATTGCATTCAAATGAATGAATGCCAAACAGATGCTAAGTCCCAGGAATTGGACGGTGAGTACACTGAGTTTGGTTGGAAAGATGTATGGTATCAAAGATGTGGCAAAAGGATTGGGTAACAATATTCTATTATCCTATCGCCGATGTAGAATGTTGATTACGCCAAGACCCTGGATTGGGCAGATGATAATGTGAGCATTGGCTCAAGGCAAGATGGCTAGATGGCAAGATGGTAATATGAATGAGAATGGTGGCTGAATTACTTAGTTTTCCTTATCATGCATTATATGTTTTCTTCTTAGTTAAGTTGCATATAGTTGCATGGTCATGGACAACTTGTCGACAAGGTGGTTTCTCGAAACGGTATTCCTGGGCCATGGAACCCGGTTCGTCCTAGGGGAAACCAATGCCGAAGTAGTGGCAGTGCTGAAGTAGTAGCACGGTATACAGGACTTGCAGTGGGGCTAGCTACCTGCACTGGCAAGGGCGCTGTATATCTGTAAGACGGTCCAGGATGGCGTGTCGCCAGTGACCTTCATATAGATAGGTCAGGTGCTAATGATGTCTTATGCAGGCAGAGTAAGTTATTACTCAAATACAGGGAAGGATGTCAGCTTTGGTAAGAATCACCTGAACGGTGATAATCATATTGAATCATGATATTGTTCCTAACAATATCTTGTGCAGGCAGAGTAAGTATTATAAATATACTGGGATGGCTGCACGACCGTGGATAAGAATCACCAAAGGGTGATAACTGCATGCTTTAAATTATGTTGGCTATGAGATTTGCATGCTTTACTTCTTGTCGGCTATAACATGAAATTGACCCTAAGGCAACAAGAAAGACCACTGTTAATAATGTTCTGTAACATGATTACTTAGTGTTATCTTCTTAGGTGAGTTGGGCCAGCACCGCTCGCCAGTACATTGATGATGTACTGACCCACGTTGTGGGCAATATTACAGGTGTTTGCTTGGGGGAAATCCTGTGAATCAGTGCTTGGCATCGATGAATCGGATGGGTGTGCAGAAGCTCTTCTTGCAAGACGATGTCTTCTGCTATATGGGACATAATGTATGGAACATGGGAACTCAGTTATACCAGTGAGATTGTAGCCATATTGGCAAGTTCATCGTAAAGAAGTCGGTATATTCATTTGTACCCTAAAGGGCAAGTATATACATTCAGTTGGCTATTCAAAAGTCTTGTAAACAGTTGTAAAATCTGTATTCCGCTACGAGTCTTGTAAACAGTTGTAAACTCTGTATTCTGCTGCAAGTCTTGTAATCCATTTTGATTATCAATAAAGAGATACATTTCTATATAAATTGTGTGACTTCAATTTATCTGCTTGGTTCCGCTGCGTTGTCGATGTTTTCTGAGAATTACCAGGAACTGAAATGGTTTTGCCTTGTACAAGTGCAATCTAGACTTGTACGGCATCACGCTCAGAGGCTAGTTTTCGATCCTTCGGGATCGGGGCGTGACAACAACCCCGGTCCTTATTTGGTTTACGGGTTGTAACTTGGCTTCCAGAATAGCTCCTAAGTTATCTTTTTATTTGTCGTCCTATTCAGTACTCACATGTTCTACATGATCCTTATGCTATACAATGATTAAAAACTAAGTTCTGTTCAGGAGAAGGGTTACAACCTCGGTCCTTGTTTGGTTTAAGGGTTGTAACTTGACTTCCGAAATAGTTCCTAAGTCATCCTATCATTGTCGTCTATATAGTTCTCACATGCTCACATGTTCAGTTATCTCACAAGCTTTATGTGATCCCTATGCTAAGTCAACATGCTCTAATGACCCGGTTGGCTTACATGCTTGCATGATCAATTGATTTTACATATTCTCAAGCTTCAGTTTACTTAACATGACTATACTGTACATTATGTCACATGTTAATTACTTTACGTCACATGATGCTTTACTTATTGTCTTTTCTATTCTCGGGATAAGTGCATTGGTAGTGCACGAGTCTCGATCCACATCTACTTATTTGTGTCTCTAATCGTTGATATGTTAGTTATGCTGGTTTTAGTCCATAGTTTGGCTTCCTTTGTGGTACTTGATATTTGGGGTCTGACCCAGTAGTTTTGTTTGGCCAGATCTGATAGAGGAGCCCAAGGGATCTTTAGCACCATCTACTCAACGGTGACCATCCGAAGCACCAGAGTTCCTGAGTGGGTTTCTTATCATTCTCCTACTTGATATGTACATTATTCTTTTGTGGCGTTTAGCCTCCGAATACGTGTTTAGCTCGTATTTTTTGATCTTGACATTTAGCCTACGGGCCAAAACATGATGTGCGTATTCTAGACTATAGCTAGAGCTTATCATGTGTGACTATTACTCTTGCTAGTTCTACATTTTTATATGACTAGCTTCATGATCATCCATGTATAAATGGTTTTGGATGCTTTACTATTGTATGTCTGATGATCATACTTCTTGTACTTTGTATAATTGCATATGATTGAGATACCTAGGATTGCTTGACCTAGGATCGACTGTTGGCTTGTAGAAGTAACCCCCATGTCTTGACAGCTTATACATGATTTTGGAATACTGGCGTACTTTGGCATCACGTAGCTGGCCTTCTCCGTCCCCACCTGCCAGTATTCTGGTTCTAGGGCGTGACAGCAACCTAGCCCAGGTGCCCTTTGGCTTGGCGCAACCTGACCCGACGTACCCCAGTGCCCGGTGCAACCTGACCCAGCGCACCCCAGTGCCCGGCGGGTTCCCGACGCACCCCAGTGCCCGGCGCACCCCAGTGCCCGGCGCACCCCAGTGCCTGGCGTACCCCAGCCTGGCACAACCCTGTTCAGGCGCCACCTGTCATTTCCTTGGCGCTACTTGACCAGCACCACTTGTTGCCATGATACCCCTTGTCCCCTATGCATCTTCTCCTAGTTCTTGCTGTATATGTCTGTGATCTTGCATGTAACTTGTACTTGACCTATCTTGTGATGACCCGGCTCGATAACTTGTTGAGCATAACATGAATTGCCAGTATCGATCATGACATGAACATGACTTGACATGAACACGGCATGATAATCTTGATGGTGTCCCGTCGAGGCGCACTTTTGACAAGCACTCTTGACATAATAAGTAACTTGACATGAACACGACATGATAATCTTGATAGTGGCCCGTCGAGGCGCACTCCGGACAAGTAATCTTGACAAGTAACAAGTTGTCACGCCCCTGAACTAGAATACTGGAGAGCGGGGGACAGACACAGCCAGCTACGTATATTGAAGTGAATCCTACCTCGCAATACGGTCACGACTGTTTAGATGCATGAGGGTTTAACTACAAGCCATTAGTCTCTTATGGTCAAGTACAAGCCTAGTGTCTCAATCTCAAGCAAGCAAGTAATGTAACAAGATGGTAGATCATCAGACATACAAGGTAAGACGTCCCAAACATTACATATTCAGATGATCATGAACCTAGTCATACAAAATGTGAAGACTAGCAAGAGTAGCAAGAGTTTAAGTCATACATGATCAATTGAACCAAAATAAAAAATATATCGGCTTGTCGTCGGTACTCCGTCGGTTATGTGTCGCAAATTCGTCGCTAACGCCGACGGAAAGAATCCGTCGCTAATGTGCCGTCACTAATTGACTGTATTTTGGTAGTACAACCCTAGGATTTGTCAATCACATTACAGCCCTTAGGCAGGCAGGAATGTAAATTCAATACGAGCTAACACTTGCTCGACGGCTAAACACCTCAAAAGAATAATTTACAATAGAGTGGAAGAGCAAAATAAACCCACTCGTTGCCAGGGTTGCGTCTAGTATTCGCCATCTGGCTGGAAGGCTGGAAGATCCTCGGCTGCTACTCCAAAATCTGGCCATACAAAACCAGCTGGGTCAGACCCCAGAAAGAGCAAGTGCCACAAGGGAGGCTTCAATTAAGAACTAAACCAGCATGTTAGATCACACGACATAATAATGACAAAAAAACTTGGAGTTAAGAATTCAGGGGGATAAACGATATGATAACTTAAGAAACTACTCCGGTAACCAAGTTACAACCCGTAAACCAAATAAGGACCGGGGTTGTAATCCTTCACCTAAACAGAACTTAGTCTCTGACTGATTATCGATAAGGTAAAGCATAGACAGTAAATGCACTGAAGTAATCATAGACTGGCACAAGACTAGACTGGACTCCATCCATCAGTTACGGCCAAGCAATGAGTACGGCTCGATACTTTAACTAACTAGGGTTATCACAAGCCTAGTTACTAACAAGATGTATTGAGATGTTCCAACAGCCACAAGCCCTGCAAACGTAATCCAGGTTATCCAGTTGCAAGTTGAGAGAGTTGGATTAGGTGACTTGGGGGTGCAACACATGACAGTGTGCTGGAAATGTGCCCTACTCGACGACAGGCTACAAGTCCAATTAAAGCGCCCAGATAACGGGACTGCCTATAGCTGGAAAATCTCTTCATGAACTACTTAATCAATCTAGACATTATCCTAGTCAGATTTACTATGAATCCCTGACCGTGGTAACCAGGAATCCATGTCCTAGACATGATGCAAGACGAGACATGTAGCTTATGCAAGCACAAACACCCACGGTGTCAAGACAAGAGTTACTTAGCAAGTCAAGATAGTAATCGCAACAGTATATCAAGATTTATCATGTTAGGTTACTTATCAAGATTACTTGTCAAGAGTGGGCCTCAGCGGGCCACTATCAAGTCTATTCATGTCATGTTTCTTGTCAATAGTGCACTACGACGGGTCACTATTAAGAGTTATCATGTAAAGTCACATTGTTATATCGTGTTCATGTAAGTGCACCACGACGGGCCACTATCAAGGAGTTATTAGAGAGTGTATGTGCCATACCAAGATCGTATTTAAAGCTCATAGTACATGTGCAACATGGAAAATAACATTATAGGTCCTGTCAAGTAAAGAGTAAAAGTAAAGTCACAACTCACACTAAGGACCATGGGGACAAACATGGATAATTGCAAGAGATGGCATAAGAGGTCAATGGGGTGACATGAAGAGCATGCGCCCAGGGCTATGCGCCCACATGCACGCGCCCATGGTCTATGCGCCCACATGAGTGAGGCAGGGTGCATTGGAAGATAAGTCTGAAGACTATCTTCACTGGCTAAGTGGGCATATAGCAATAGCTATGCGCCCACAGGATGGAGTCAGGGTATACTTGGAAGATAAGTTTGGAGGCCATATTTCATGACAAGTGGGCGCATAAGGAAAACTATGCGCCCAACTAGGGAACATGGGTGCACTTGGCCGCATATAGAGGCTATGTACCCATATTGAAAGAACTGTGGGCACATATAGAAGCTATGCGCCCAAGCAGAATAGGGCATGAAGCTTGGACGCATATAAAGGGCTATACGCCCAAGGCTGAAGCTACTGTGGGCGCATAAAATGCTATGCACCCACACGGTTCTTCTTCTCCAACCCGTGAAGATGAGTTCATGGAACCCGTGAACTCTCCAAGTTCACAAATCACTCAAACCAAATCAAAATCCAGATTTTTAAAGGTCTATTTTGAGTAAAATCAAATTCTCTACAATATGGAACAATCAAAACTTAAAAATAAAGAAGTTTGATAGATCAAAACCCAAGAAAACCAAGATTTAAGAAAACTTAGATCTGCAAGAATTAATCCTCCAAAACCAAAAATGCTAAGTACTAAATAGTCATAGAAGCTTGTAGGGAAGACAATAGAACAAATAAAATGGAGTTCCTCCATGAAACAAGTTGCACTTGCCTAAGGTTTTGGGAGAGAATTAATGAAGAAGAAAGTGAATGAGGGAAATAAATAAAAGTAAATAAGGAGAGAGAAAAGGGGGTTGGGTTATAAAGGAGGTTTATCATGATGAACCACTTGGCCCAAACCAAGCCAAAATAAACCAAACCGAGCTAAACAAAGACCAAACTAAGAGAAGCCATGCTAGACAAGTTAAAATATGGGTGGGGAATCTGTATACGTATACTGGAAATACGTATAACAGAAAATAGAAGTGACACAAGTAACCCGACATGACATGATAATCATAAAAGGCTGTTGCGATAGCTACTCTGACTTGCTAAGTAACACTTTTCTGGACACCGTGGTTGATTTTCCTGATTATGATTGTACAAGCTACATGTCTTGCCCTGCATCATGTCTAGGACATAGATTCCTGGTTACCACGGTCAGGAATTCATAATGGATCTGACTAGATTGATCAAGTAGTTCATATAGAGAGGTTTTCCCAATTACCGGCGATCCCATTATCCCGGCCACACCTGAGTGGACTTGTAGCCTACCGACGAGTATGGCACATTTCTAGCCCACTGTTATATGGGGGCACTTCTTAAAATCATAAGTACTAAAGCACACTGCCATGTGTTGCACTCCAAGTCACCTAATGATTCACTAAACTCTTGATAACTCTAAGCGACCTCGCCTGAATAACCTGGATAGCTGCAAGACTTGTGACTGCGGGAACATCTAATTGTATCTTGCTAGTAACTAGGCCTGTGATAACTCTAGTTAGCTAATGATAGTAAGCCGTAGGACTTGATTGGCCGTGCATGAATGCTTGCTCGTGATTAGCATGGGAATTATATTTCATCTCTTAATGCAAGCTAGTGTTTTATTCTAACCCTGTCTTCTTATCATTTAAGCATGTTCATTTATTTATTCTTCTATTTATTATCTACTGGTTTTAGTTCCTTAATGAAGCATCCCTTGTGGCACTTGCTCTTTGTGGGGTCTGATCCAGCTGGTTTTGTATGGCCAAATTTCGGAGTGATACCCGAGGATCTTTCTGCTTATCAGCCAGATGGTGAACACCAGACGTAATCCTGGCAATGAGTGGGTTTCTTATTTTGCTCTTCCACTCTATTATAAATTAGTCTTTTAAGGTGTTTAGCCATCGAGCAAGTGTTATCTCGTGTTAAAACTTAATTTCTGTTTGCCTAAGGGCTGTAACATGATTGACAAATCCTAGGGTTGATCATGTATGACTTAACTCTTGCTAGTCTCGCATTTTGTATAACTAGCTTCATGATCATATGAATATATAATATTTGGGATGCCTTACTTTGTATGTCTGATGATCTAACATCTTGTACATTTATTTGCTTGCCTGAGATTGAGACACTAGGCTTATTCTTGACCATGAGAGACTGATGGCTTGTAGATAAACCCTCATGCATCTAGACAACCGTGACCGTATTGCGAGGTGGATTGCACTTTAATGTACGTAGCTGGCTATGTTTGTCCTCTGCTCTCCAGTATTCTGGTTCCGGGGCGTGACAGTCCCGTCCCTTTCGGTTCAACTAAAGGAATCAAAATACAACAAGTTTGGACTTAGCCATGCAATGGCTTGCTCAAATCCTGCTCGATCGAGGCAACTCCTCACTCAAATGGGTTGCTTAGGTAAATTTGTCTCAGTTTGGCATTCACAATAATAATTGGATGTTTTCAACTGCATTGAGTAGGTATGCAAATAAAATAGACGAACCCATATAACTAAAGAAAATAGTCCCGTATTGAGTTAAATGAGTACAGAACTTAGAATTATCGAGTTTCTACTTAGATATCATCCCAAGATGGCTTTCAAATTAACACTCGGTCCTTTGTCCCGTTGCTTGGGAGAAGAAAAAGTCGGTATATGTTGCCACAAGACTTCATAGTCATGGGCATCGCATGATATAAATGCTTGATAAAGCATGCACTGCCCCACCGTCCAATGCTTGGCATAGCATAATTGTCCCACAAGTCTCAATACAAGTTTCCACAGTGCAAGGCTTGGTATAGCCTTTGCTCGTTCCACGGGTTAAGTTGTATCGCAGTTTATGGCATAAGTCAAGACACCCAATGTCACTCCTCGCTCCTGTAGGAGCGATCGTCCTCGCTAAGGAGTGATACTGCACGAGCCTAGATTGCGCTTGTGCAAGGCAGTTTCATAACGGACGATTACAGCGGATGCGACGGGGTCATCGCACAGAAATCCCAAGCAAAAACATTGAACCTGCAGCAAAAATTTAGAAGCAAAACACAAGTTACTCAAAAGTGCTCTTTATTGATATTGAACAATGAGTTTACAATGGGTGCAAGGCCATGATTACAAGTCTCTCAAGCTCACTTTTTTCTCATTTATAAGTCACTCAGCTCTCTCTCATCTCTCGATACAATGCTTGAGCCAGCGGAAGCTTCGAAAGTCAATGTCCATACATTATGTCCCGTATAAGTCTTAACTTCATGCGGCCGGACGCTTTGAATCGCCAAGGAACTGCATGCCTCGACGCAACCAAGCAGGCCCGTGCCACAAGCTTCTACCTGTGCTTGTACATGAAAACTATGTGGGTGTCAGTACTCAACTGTACTGGTGGAATGAGCTTCTCGCCCACCCATACAAAATCGACACATTCATTTACTTTGTGTAATATAGTCCCTTTGTATTGTCTTTCTAGTCTTGTCTTAGAATCAATTTTAGGACAGATGTCTTGGCTTATTTCGTGTCTCAAGACCATCCCGTGCTTGCAACAACAACGTTAACTCATACCTTGCCTCTAGACCCCTCTCGTGCCAACAATGTTAACCTATCAAGTCGTGCTTGTCTTACGGCCCATAATCAGAGACGTAACTACTCGTTAAGACTCCATTTCTGCACGACCGTACTACCTCTTTGAGGCAGTGCCTCGCCACTTACTGATTTACCCATACTTGTGCTAGGACAGTACGGCTGTGCCTCATATTTGAGGTCGTGCCCTGCAATTTAACATAACTTAACCAAACTTGCCCTACGACCCTTGCAGAACTTAACTCAAAACGTCTAACCCAACTTGTGGAACTCGTGTTAAGAACTCAAGTACGATGCCATATCTTATGCCGAAGCACGTGTCTTTATGCATAGACAATCTTAGGCTTCATAATACCTTATGTGCATACCGTGCACACATTCCATAACTCCACTCGTGTCGTGCATACGCTTTCTTAGATTTGACTGACACCGAGCATGCGAATTCGTCGATTAGCTCGCCAATTATCTATATGAAAGGCCACTGGCATGACAAGCCATCGTGGACATAGCTCGGGTAGGTGGCGGGTCCTTCAATACAAGGTAGCTAGCCCCATGGAAAGCCCCCGACTACCCACGCGGTATAATTCAGCGTTGCTATAACGTCTTCCCCCTAGGTCGACTGGACCCGGTGTCCCGACGAAATACCAGTCGAGGAAGAAATCCTTATCGACAAGTTGTCCAACGACCACGCACATACGAGACATCTAGACTCACGTAAATACATGGCCTAATTTTTCGTATAACTGGAACTATACTTAGCATCTCGTGCTCTAAACCACACTTTGCATGTGCATCGAAACTGTGAGACTCCCAACCGAGGGACCGCCTCATACTTTGAAAACGTGCATAGGAACCATGAGACTCCCAAACGAGGGACCGCCTCAGCGACAAACGGTCGCGTGAACTTACTTCTACGAAACCGAGGGAACGACTACTACATAGCCTTCCAACTTAATTTGCACCAAACGTCTCTAATACTTGAAACAAAATGTGTTCCTTAAGTGCCATAGACCGTGGCTAACTTTTCATCGTGCCGACCGTGGCTCGTGCCTTAAAC
Organism: Iris pallida; assembly: GCA_029216955.1. Classification (NCBI taxonomy): domain Eukaryota; kingdom Viridiplantae; phylum Streptophyta; class Magnoliopsida; order Asparagales; family Iridaceae; genus Iris; species Iris pallida. The sequence continues at coordinate 28,698,982 of JANAVB010015600.1, forward strand.
CAACTTACGTTCTTGGGCAACACTATCGCCCAAGTCATACTTTATATGACAGGCCTTGAAATCGTGGGACTGAATAACTTGACAAGCGTAGAAAGAGCGGGACAGTACTTAGAACAACTTAGGTCGACCGGCATAACTTTGCCTAACTTAATCGAGCCTACAACTTAACCCAAGGGACGAGCAAAGGCTATGCCAAGCCTTGCATTGTGGAAGCGTGCATGCTTTATCAAGCATTTACGCGGGCGACGCCTATGACTTAGCCTAACTCATAGTTTGTGTCGAATACCAACTTTCCTTCTCCCAAGCCACGGGACGAAGGACCGGGTATCATTTTCAAAGCACGTCGTGCACCAACTCTAAGCCGACCATTGTCACGCCCCGCTCCCGTAGGAGCGATCGTCCTCGCTAAGGCGTGATGCCGCACGGGCCTAGGTTGCTCCCGTGCAAGGCTAAGTCTAGAAACGGCCGATTTGAGCTAGGCCACAGAGTCGCACAGAGTGTCCCCATTTACAGCGGAAAGTAAACGAACACAAAATTGAAGTGAATTCAAACTCTTTATTGATTTTCAAGAAGTTTACAAGTGGCGCTAGGCCGATATTACAAATCGCTCAAGCTCTCTCTCTCTGAAACATAAAAGGCGTGCCAAGTGGCTTACAACATGGAATGATTCATGGCGATATTCCGATACATTATGTCCTGTATATGGTGCTCCAGCTCCTTGCAATGCTCCGAGGCTCCAGAGATAGCTCCGCGTCTTAGCACGTTCGAGGAGAGCTCCGCACCCGCCGGCGTCTCCTGCATCCTGCAAGTAGACTGTGGGGTTATCAGTACATTGTTATGCACTGGTGGGGAGGCTAGCTCGCCCACAACGCTATCATTATCAAATACGTTCCATTTACTTTTGTGCACCGTCTATCATTCATTGTCTTTCTAGTCTTGCCTTAGGATCAGTTTCATGGCATATTTCAAGACCTATCTCGTGTTGCCGAATTTTGAGTGTGTGCATGGAAATGAATGCACGACTTACCCATACTTACCGTCCGGCCTTCCCTGTCCAAAGTAAACCAAGTTAGTCAAAATTCAATATTTCAACTTAACATGATTCACGTAAACATTTTAGTTCCACGGGCGTGTTCCTGTCTTAGATTTTAATACGTCGTAGGCATATTTTCAAGTTCATTTACACGAAGTACTCCTTATCATTTGGTGCATTACATTTTAAGCCTATACATAAGGCGCTTCATTCAATTAACTTTAGACTACTTTGATTTCAATGTAAGGGCTTGCACGTGGATCGCCACCAGCAAAGCCCACTTAACTCTATATGCACCGGTCGCTGGCACCACAAGCCATTTTGGACATCCAAGCCGTGGTATTTCTCAACTAGCGTAGGGTGAGGACTGGCACACACCCCGTTAGTCTCTTGAAATACTCCTGCACTTACGTCCCCCGGGTGGCCGAGTCCGCACCCAGGCAGCCCGTAAGCCATGACTTTGATCCCGCCTAGGCCGGCATATCCCCCCTTTGATCATGCCGCAGAATCCCTTTTTCTTCACGATCACAGAATTCGCCACCCCTCGCTCGTGCCGTTTGTCCACGACCATTTCGTATTATTATCGTCATAGGCTAACCCTTAGCCGCAATGCGTTATCGACCATGTTGGCATCCGTGCAGCGCGGGTAGCGAGCCCCGATGCACGTGCCAGTCACACCTGTCGCTAACCATTTCTTTCTTTCTTTCTTTTATTCATTCTTTCTTTTCTTTCTTTCACTTGTTCGTTTGTTCATCGATTCATTCACGCATTCATTCTCTCATTCGTTGATTCATTCATTCACTTATTTGTTCATTCATTCATTCATACATTTTGCAACTCCCCGTGCGGGAGTCGCCTTGGCGACCCATCGGTCCCATAGTCTTTCAATGTTGCTAAACTCTACTCGGAACGACTATGTTGATAGTCTTTCTGTTTCATTATTGTAAATCATTCATTGTTTCATTGTTTGAACGCGTCAGAGATGTAAACGTAAGCTTGTGCCTTAGCACGAGCGTGGAGCGCGGTACGAGAGTTCTCACAATTTTCATGTTCCTTTCTATATTCTATACAAGCATACAAGATGGGATTAATCCCTTAGCTAGGTGCGTTGGGTCACTTATTAGCATGCGCGGTGTTATCGCCTAACGATTTCAGTGATAGTGTCCGTATTATTATGTGTCTAGGCTAAGCAAAGACGGGTTCATCGGAGCCACCCACCATAGCGATGTTCGCATCGGCCGAGCGACACTCCGAGTGTGCCTTTGAAAGTCTAAGTCTGGATTCATCTTGACGGGCCAATGTAAGCCTTACATCGATTCTTCATTAGGTCGATGCCAACTTTTTGGGTCGATGGCTCGTTTGAGTCGTTGAACTTGCCGTTTGAATCGGCGTTCCGCTAGAGCGGAACGGGGTACTACATAATACACCACTCAAAACAAGTCTCGTCCTTGAGACTTCCTGAGTGCAGGTCATCCTACCATTCCTTAACTTGCGTCGTCGTGTTTCTTAGGCAATCCCTATCGAACGGCTCTATCGTTCTATGGCACCGAACTATACTCGATACATTTCCAAGTTCCGTGTCGCATACGTTTGGGTCGATTTCTATTGGATAACTTTTTATTCATTTTAGAGTTGATGGCACTTATTCAATTCAAGTGTTTCTTCGACTCTGTTACTTTTTTGACATATCATGGGACTGAAACGGTCGTACGAGGTGCGTTGTAATTCGTCAAATACGAAGTCGTAGGCTGAGGCAAACTCACTTTCGTTTATGCGCATCGCAACACCCACTTGCAGCTGCATTCGAGTTCATCATATCGCTGAGTTTGGATCGTGCACGCATCCAAGGCGTCCTCCGAATATGTACATTTCAACCAAGCTTAGCGACTAGCGAAGTCGGACAAGCTACTCGTGATAGTTTTGATTTGCCGATCGTTTTGCTAACTTCGATTTAAAACCGAACTCATGTGTGTATCACATATCGTTTATCTCGGTCCTCGAGATGATTCGATTTGCTTCTCATGCGCTCTTGCCAACAAAATCAATATGATTTCTTCTTAGCGGAGTCGACCAAGTCTAAGTAATTTTCGTCCGATTCGAGACCAAGTATTGTACTATCATCGAGTACATCTTCCGACCAATGATTCAATTCGTTATTCCAACTTTACTTGCGCATCATCCATCCCTATCATTCCCTTCGTTTGGGGCCAATTTCGTCGTCGTTCACGCACACTCCCAGTTCCCCGTCCTACTCTAAGTCTTGTTTCCCCAAGTCTATCGTCCATCCAGACGATATTGTAAATGCCATCGCACAGGTTCAATCACTCGGCATAGGATCGTCCGCCTATCCGCTAGGTCAGCTCACAAGGTCATAGTTACATGTTAGGTCCGTGGCTCGTCGTGCAAGGTCGTTGCACGACGCTCTCCCCAAATCCTATGGTCAAGCCATTTGTTCGCTTGTACGGGAGTTTCTACCCAAGTTTGTTTCACTCACATTTCTAAACATCGAGCAAGATCACCTAATTCGCATCAAGACTTACGTTGCACATATTCAATTCCGTTCAATCACCAGTTCTAACCAATTCATGTATTCGATCACGAGGTCATCCAGCTCGACAATACATTACGCCCCAATCTCATACGAGTCCGATTATCCACGGCGGTTCATGAATCACCATGCAACGCTCCCGCAGAATAATCATTCTCATCGGGGCGTAACTCTTGTTTGAGTTTTAGACTAACCCATTCTCGATACGCGGATTGGACCTACTCAATCCTCAAGTTCAATTCTTCAAGCACACAATTTCATTCTCGAGTCCACTTTTGCGTCAAACCACAAGTCGAAGCAATCAGATTGCCACGCCATCCAAGTTCAATCACTCCCGCTGTATGAATCACCATATCAGCGCTCACGCGAAGTGATCCTCATAATCCGATACGACGCATGTGCGAGACTGGAGTTGCACTCGCATAAGACAAGAACGTCAACGTTATGGTTGTCAACGAAGCAAATCCAAGCATTCATATTTTTATCTAAACCAAATCAATTCGATAGTCTAACCGTCATACGTTCAACTAGAAAATCCTCGAGCTAAATCTATCTTTTCCTCGACACACATTTTTAACATCCCAAGTATAGCATCCAACGGAACAATAACATTTGCACGATCGTCATTCGCCGAGTCAGAGTACCCCCGAGTTATCGTATATCGATCTTTGATACGCCTCAATACCATTGACGATATGCGTAACCTGACGATCTTCCTTTGCAACCGATTTCGAGTCATACGACTGATGCTATTGTCCGAGTTGGATAATCCACAATTTCTTCGATATTCAAGATCAAGTTCGATCGCTATTCCTCAAGCTCGTTTCAAGATCGTTGTTCAAAACTCAAGTCACATTTCATTTGAATCAATCCCAAATTGTACGCGCGATCCTCTAAGTTTTCGCGATCAAGACCATTCACTTTCATTCATCGTTCCGAATCGTTTTCTAATATGCGTTGCCCATTCACAAGTTGTCTGAACGACATCTCATTCGGGACATTCGAAGTCACGATCAACTAAGCATGACACGTTCTAAGGCTTTGCGCGATCGCATCGCCTCGTCGACATACCGTTCTATCCGTATATCTTGTAGTCTCGTTCGAACAATTTCTATAACGTCCATACACCACATAGGGTTCGAGCCACTCGACTAGTCGTCGTCCCTCATTCTTATTCTTCTCCGAACCTATCACATACACCACTTGGATTCAAGCCATACGATCTAGTCCTCAATCAAGTTCGCGTCAGGTGCTAAGACATCCTTCAGATTCGTTCGACGAATCTCTAGCATAATTGTTCACGTCGCCTCGACGTACTAAGTCGTTCAGACTAATCCTCAAAATCCAAGCTAATCTCTCGTGCACGCCTAAGCGTTAGTTTGATAGCGTTCCTATCGATATACACTCTAAGTGTATCTTCGTTCCCGACCGAGCGGTACTTGATATCGCTTGCAACTTGATTGCACCAGAAGTCGAGGTGCGCGACACACGGCACAACTTAACCAAAAGGCCGTGTGCATAGCTATCCCGCTCGAACTATACTTTGGTCTCGTGTACTCGTTTGCTGTCAACGTAAGCTCATTCAAGCACGCACTGTGTTTGCTAACTCTTGGCATCGGTTCCTTCCAACTCAAGTCCGTCGTGGTGGCACAAAGGCCTTCGCCTATCGATCACCATATATATATATATATATATATATATATATATATATATATATATATATATATATATATATATATATTATCACTATATATATAAATTAAAAATATATATATATATAAATTAAAAATTATATATATCTTGATTTAGATATTGATCGTGTATATATATATATATATATATATATATATATATATATATATATATATATATATATATATATATATATATATATATATATATAAATAGTGATAATATATAAATAGTGATAATATATCTTGATTGTATGTATACATATTATATGGTGTACACATAGCCATCATACACATATTGTATATATATATATATAGATATATACATATATAAATAAAGAGAACTATACATAATGTATATATATATATATATATATATATATATATATATATATATATATATATATATATATATATATATATATATATATAAGTATAATAGAAAAAGGGAAAACGAAATAATAAAAAACAAAACAAAACCAAATAACCAACCAACCCCACAGTCCGCACAGGAAGCCGAGCCCACCCTCTAACTCCACTTCCCAATTTTTTTTAAATAAAATAAATTCATTTTCTATAAAAGATATACTTGTTATTAATTTTAATTTATAATTTGGAAATATATTGAATGAATTATTTTTGGACAATTTTTCAAATTGGAAGTTGTTGTAACAACTTTTATATCTTTTTTCCTTATTTTAAAAACTGTATTTAAATATATTATGAAATTATGAAAAGGAAGAGGGTTTATTTGAAAAAATTTCTATTAATAAGGGTGCGGGTTAAATACTGAAAAGGGGCGGGGTGAATTTGCTTAATTGCCGAGAGCGGGGGGGTTATTTGCAAATGTTCCATAATTTTCGTGTTATAACGTCGGTTCGAGAGAGAGAAAGAGCAACACTCATTTCTCTCTCTGACTCCTCGATTCCTCCACCAGTTTCTCGAGTCTTCCGCCGTTCTCGAGTGTTCTCCGCCAACCCTTGGGTTCCCCAGTCCCGCCGGCGACTTCGATGATGATGGCGACCATGACGGCGACCTTGATGGTGGTGACGACTTGAGCGGAGCGGCGACCCCGTCCTGACGAGGCAACTTCGACCCTGTTGAAGCCGACGACCCCGATGATGATGGCGATGGCGATGAAGACGACGACCATGTCTAGGCGAGTCTCTCTCGACGCCTAGGCGCTGCTTCGACCGAGCCTTCTTTTCCAGATCTGACTCTTCTCTTCTTCTCCGACGAGCTTTCGAGGCTTCGACTTCTTTGAGGGTAAATCCTAGCCTTCTGTCTGTAGATCTAGGTCAGATCTCTAGATCTGACCGTTGTCTTTCCTCTTTGCAAAGATCTATGATGAGATCTCGAGGAGCTCTCTGAGATCCGCGGATCTGTGATGAACTTGACTAAATTTTGAGGATCATTCCGACTCTGTGTTGATCTCAAAAAGATTTCTGAGATCTTTAAGATCTGTGATGAAATCTTTATAGATCGTTGCATGCTTATTTAGATCTATGATGTTCTTCATAAGTTATAACTAGATCTTGTTGATTCTGTTAATGTTATGTATGTGTGGGGGATTTATGGATATGCTATGGTTCGGTAGTTGATCTCTGATTTTGAAGATCTATACTAGATCTAATGATTTGTCAGGATCTCGAAGTTGTTCTGCTTTCTTATAGATCTGTGACAGATCCGTAGATCTGAGCTTTTTCTTCTGTGATCATTTGAGATATGTTATTATGCATGCAGAATCGATTTAGATCTATGGGTTTAAAACTCAGATCTGAGAAATTGAGACAAGTTCTTCATAAGACTTGTAGATCTAAGAATTTGGGTTCATTTCTAAGAACTGAGATCTTGTGTCCTGACACTCTTGTGTCGGACACTGCATGCATGATTATATTATTTTTTTCTGTGATAGAAGTTGTTTACTCTTAGTAACTTTGGTTTCTTTCTGTTCGAGCTACTCTGGTGTTCGTGTCGATTTGGACTTGGTGTCGTGTCCGAATTGGACGGTTGGATTATTGACTACTGCTTGGTGTACCTATTGTTGAAGTTGATACTTGTACCTGCTGTTGTACCCGTATCATACCTGCTGATGTATCCGACGTGCATGTCGGATACGAAGGAGATGACATGTGACGTGTGTACCTGCTGCGCTGTTGGACTGTTGATGGGCTGACCTTGGGTTGGACTTGAGTTGGGCTAGCTGTTGGATTTAATTATTTTATTCATTATCAAATTTGAATTTTTATTGTAATAATGGAGTGGGCTGGCCATAGGGATTTAGTGTTGGGCCACTGGGCTGTAATATTTTGTATATATTTTGTGTGTGTGGGCTGGCCATAGGGATTTAGTGTTGTGCCAGTTTGAGTTAGTTCTGTGCTGGGCTTATGGTAGTTGGAACTATAGTGTTTTGGACCGAGTTGGGTTGTTGGGCCAGAATTTGGGCCAGTACCTTGGTTGGACTATAGCAGTATATTTACAATTTAATTTAAATAAATCTTCTTTTGTTTACTTTCAGTTTAAAACTTTGTAATTAGATTTCAGAAGTTGAGCTTTTTATTTTAAAAAGGTTTTTACTAAACTCTGGTAATTAACTCATAACCAAAACTGTCTTTCCAATGAAAGACAGCCCTTTTGATTAAACAGTTAATTATTAAAACTGGAATTATTCTTCTTAACTAGTTAACTTGCTAGATACTTCCTGCAATTGCAGTTGGATTCATTAGACATTTAGTTCATTGGTAAATATAATAGATAGTAATATTTTAGAGTTGATAGTTTAGATCTTAACCAACTTGTAATCATTATTAACATGAGATCATCCAGCTCTTTTACCTACTCGTACTTTCCTGGAGCAAGGCAAGTACATTCTATGGTTTTGATCAGTGCATTTTCTTGTTCTTTATTGCTGACACACTGCGACACGTTCATGATCTTTTCTGGCTTGTTCTTTCATGATCTTACTTGTATCTTGGGGTGGGGAAATACTCTAGATATGTAACCAAACCCGGATACTTATTCATGATCTTTAGCTTAGGCCTCGCACAGTGCACGCGGATCCTAAGCCGTACCATATATGGTCTTTCAGGATCTTTTCATGCTCTCTCATGGTCTTACCCAAGCCGGTCACATATCATAGAAGTATTTCAAATTTATAACACATGTTCAGGATTTTGTTCTTACATTAGTTTTCTATGATCCTGATCTTGATTTTAGCTATAGTCGTGATCTTTCCTGCATCTTTATATAGTCGTGATCTTTCATGTATCTTTATAGCAGTAGTTCATGTTCTTCCTTTTCTTTACATATCTTGTTCTTCTTGTTCTTTCAGCATTTACTTTCCATATCATGATGTTATTGTTCATTACCTAGAACTGTACTTTGTTCCGCTCCTGAATAGGATATGTTGCAGATGAGATGGAGGCCTTGTGCGACACTTACTTTGGTCAGGATATTGCTTTTCCTGCTGAGCCAGCTGGAGCTGCTTGTGACCTAGAGGCTGCAGAAGCCTAGTGTTTCTTTAGTATTTCCTATTATCTTTCCATGTATTGAGACTAGTAGACTCTTTTCATTAGTTTGAATGTAATAATTCAGATATTGTACTTTACTCTGGTTGGGATACATTTATATTGATGCTATGATTTCATTCATGTTCATATTATCTGGTTAGTTTCCCTAGAATGGTACAGCTTACTTTGTTGTGTCTAACAACAAAGGCTGGGCGTGTCCGACTCGTATTCGGTTATTCGGAAGCGGGTCGTGACATGTTTTTAGTGGTGGCCCATGCAGGTCTATCCTAATGGTACCTAGGACTTAGCGTACTATTGGGGGACTTGATTTACACTAGGGAAACTTAATCACAGCATAAGAAAATCGAGAAATAAGGGTATATCAGGTTTATCAGGATTATCAGGTATTTTGTTATTATAAAAATATTCTAGGTTTTAGGGTTTTTCGTTCAATAAGTTTTCTATTTATGCTGGATGGTCGCTACGAGGAAGACTGCAGATCAGCCTGGAGTTGCAAGCAGTTCTGGAGTTACAAGCGGCACGGAGCAGCCCGCACTCGACGTTCCGGCAGATCAGCTTCCGTCTGTACCTCCTATTTCTCCGTTGCTGCCTCCGACGATGACATTTGACGGCACCCAGGTGATAGAGATGTTTCAGCATTTTTTGGAGGCCCAGAACCATCAGGCAGCGTAGTTCAGAGCGACTGTCGTCGACGCGCTTAGGACCAGAGAGCCGGCAGCACCAGCACCAGTGGCACCTCCAGCACCGCAAGGACCGAGACCAGGGACAGCCAAAGAGTACCAGAATCTTTGCCCGATGGACTTCTGGGACGACGAGGGGATCATCTATACAGATGAATAGCTGGAGAATGCAGAGAGTACCTTGACCATGGCGAACATTTCGAAGGACCAGAAGGTGTCAGGGGCTAGCATGCGACTCTTCGACTTGGCAAGAGCTTGGTACCGGGAGGACCTCCAGTTGACGGAGCCCCGAGTGTCTTGGACAGATTTCAAAATACTGTTCAAAGAGAAATTCTTTCCAGAGGTGGAACGGGATGAGCTGAGGATGCAGTTCGAGGCGCTGCAGCAGGGGACGATGACGGTTGCGCAGTACACTTCAGAGTTTACCAGACTCAGCAGGTTCGCTAAGAACCTGATTAGAGAGCCAGAGGACAGAGCATGGAGATTCAAGAAGGGTCTCACCAGAGAGCTGCGACATGCGGTGGCGATCAGTCAGGCGACGACGTATGCGAGCATTCTGAAGATTGCTCAGGCTGTAGAAAAGGAGGCGGACCCCAAGCTGAAGAGGGACCGGGATATGGCCAGCAGCAGTCTCCAGGCACTAGCGAAGAGGGTTCAGACTCAGACCTAGACGAGGCCACAGCAGCAGCATCACCGTCCAGCCAGAGCTCCTGCACGTCAGCATTAGAGACAGCAGCTGGCGACCCCTTGTACCTATTGCCATCGCCCCGGTCATCATATCGACGAGTGCCGCAAGAGGTTGGGACTTTGCCTTTTTTGCGGATCAGATGCACATCAGATGAGGGACTACGCTCAGGCTACAGCTAGACTAGCAGGAGGACTCCGGGGAGCTGGAGGACCACCGCCTGCTCCATCCAGAGCATTGCCTGCTGCACCCCAGAGAGGAGGAGCTCTACCACCCCAGCAGCAGAGGTTTGCACAGCACCAGCAGCAGCAGAGGGTAGGAGCACAGCAGGGACGTGCTTACGTCATGGCTGCAGTTGAGGAGGACGAGGCAGTGCCAGATGTGATCACAGGTTCTATACTTTTACATTCTTTTTCTGCCATTACATTGTTTGATTCTGGAGCCACCCATAGCTTTGTATTATATGAGTTTCTGCATAGACACGGCTTCACACCCAAGCCCACTAGGCAGAACTGTCGGATTATGACATGAGGAGGGTTAGTGCCAGTTAATGAGGTGGTGGAATGCCCTATCACTATTGCTGGGAGAGAGATTCGAGCTCGACTTCTAGTGATGCCATTGCTTGGATTCGATATGGTCCTCGGCATCGACTTGATGAGTGAGCAGTTTACCGTAATAGACTACCATGAGGGGAAGGTGATCTTCAGCCCGCCAGGAGTTCCACCGTTCGAGATCAGCAGACGAGTTGCAGAGAGGCCAGAGGGAGTCTATTTTGGAGCTGTTGCAGAAGACCAGGAGTTGCCGCATCCACTTATCGCGAAGTTTCTCGACGTCTTCCCCAAGGAGCTGCTAGGATTGCCGCCAGATCGAGATGTGGAGTTCAGCATCGACCTATTGCCTGGATCAGCGCCGAAGTCCCAGCATTGTTACAAGATCAACCCGAAGGAAGCTGCAGAGTTGAAGACACAGATTGATGAGCTGGAGAGCAAAGGTTTTATTCGGTCCAGTGCTTCACCATGGGGAGCGCCGATACTTTTTGTAGCACCCAGTTTTCCAAATAAGGGTAATTTTGAAATTTTGTGTTTATAATTATTTTAATAATGATATTTAATTCATGATATGATTTTTGGTAATTTTAAATCATTTTAAAATTATTTAAATCAATGACTTGTGGTTTTGACGTTTTGCTAGTGAAACCCTAGAGACTGTTTGACCTAGAGCCTAACCATGTGATTATGATATTTTAATGTCATTTTTGGCCTAAGGATATTTTTTTTGCATTTGACCTCTTTGAATTATTTTGCTATTATTTTATTATTTATGATATTGTTTTGGAATTATTTGAGTCGGGTTCGAATTTCATCTCAATCTGACTTGTAACGGAGACCCGGGAGTAGTTTGACTCTAGTGGGACCCACACACTAGTTAGGCATGGCCCACATGATATTAATTTTAGTCCACATGATAGAAATATTTTAGTTAGAGGTTAGACTAATTATTATGGATAAGGTTAGTGTGATTAGAGACTTTAGAATGACTAATTTAGCCCCAACCAATTAGCCCTTTTCTAATACTCATAGAATAGGTTAGTAGGGGCCTTTGGACTTTTCCTAATAGGACAAAACCACCTTTATGGCCAGCCACAATAAGGATAGGGTTGAGCCTCCCATTTGTCATTATCCATCTATTTTTCTCTCTCTTGTTCTTCCCCAAATTCCTAGAGAGCAATCCCTAGCAATTTCTTCACCAAATCCTTCCATTTCACCACCAAATCTTCTTCTTTCCTTCTCTATTCTAGCCAAGGAGGAAGCTACCCAAGTTTGGGAGGATTCGGAGCTCGTTCGTGTCCTTTTGGAATCTCTACGTGTCGGTGTCGCTCCGGGAAGGTTTTTCTTCGATTCGATCTACCGGAAGGTATAAATCCCTTATCCTTTTCATTTCCTCATGCATATAGGTCTATTTTGAACCCATAAGAATGACCCCCATGGTTGTATCTCCATTTGTGTCTATTTTGTGTCCATTTGGAGGTCATAGGAGTGTCCTTTGTGTTGTGGATGTGTTCATGTTACATATATAGATTTATATATATATATATATTGTAATGAGAGTGTATCTATATTTATATATGTAATAAATGGTTCATGATGATTATATAATCAAGTTTGTGAGTGTGGTTCCTCATATTATTATTGCTATTATTGTTGTGGATAATTAGGATATATATTGTGTATTCTTTTGGCTCAAACTACCCAAATCCGTCATGATTTTTATCCATGTTTTTAATTTCATCCCTAACTTAGAAATGTCATAACTTCTAGCTCAAAGCTTGGTTTAATCTTCCGTTTTTTTAAAAAGAAGCGTATTGAAGTTAGCTTTCCAAAAATATGTATTAATAGGCCTAATTCTTTCTGTAACTTTCTGGAGATTTATTTGAGTGTCAGCTGTACGAAAGACAAATGCGTTCTCGGTGTTTTCGCGATTCCGGGAGTTTTCGGAAACGAAAACGCAATCCGTTTGAAGTTTCGGAAAGCTAACACATAGATCTATAACATAATTTAATTCTAGATTTTAATTCATGCTGAGATGGTACAGTATTGATTATTAGTAGGAGTTACTATTCGACATATGCATTTTGTGCACCCTTGTGTGTAATATAATGTTCTATTTGATTTTAACCCATGTTAATGTATATATATTATGTAATTAAATAGAGAATGCAAGCATGAGTAAATGTTTAAATAAATGATGTATGAGGAGTAAGTATCCTATCTAATGTAAGCATGTATAAGTATGGCTTGTAATGAATATGTAGGTTCCATAGTATGTAATGTATGGTACATATAGTTGTACAAAAAGAATAAATGAATGCAAGCATGAATGTAATGTAATAATAGATGTAATGTTTGCAATATACAAGTTAATGAGATGTAATATTCTATGTTAACACAAATCCTATATTACCTCATGTACCCCTTATACTATGTTGACACTATCACACTTGACACTTTGTTCACTTACACTTTGACACTCTTTGATATGTATACACTATGTATGCCCATTTAACCCTCACTTGCCCCTTTGCCATGTTCACATACACACACATAGCCTCTTACATAAGTATTTATGAATACAGTTAACTTAGCTATGTATGTATATTATATATATGTTAGCATATTGTGTTGTAATATATACGTTTATATAACCATTTGAAATGCCATGATTATAGACCTAATGTTGAATACCAATATATGTATGTGTATATATGTATAGGCATATATAGCTTAAAGTAATAGATTACCTAGTGTATATCCAATGTGAATTCTTGCCTATTTGAGTATTGAATAATTGCATGCTATATAGAGTTGGGTGTATATTGGCTTGTATAGCCTTGTATTGATGTGTGCTTGCTAAGATAGTCTTAGTTAGGCCTAGTAAGACTTGCTGGGTTAGGACATGACCTAGTTTGACTAGTGCAGTTGACCAGAGTTGACTAAGGGTTAACTTTGGCCTAGTTTGACCTAGATTCATGTAGAATGCATTGTAGTACTTTATATTACCCTTCTGGACATGTCGTGACTTGTGCTGTTCTAATTAGGAGCCAGATACCTCTCCTCGGACAATATCTTTACCTTGGACATTCAGATATCAGGCGAGTACATTCTCTGATCATTTCATATCTTGTTTAGGATTATATTCCTGCTTTAGATTACTTTACATGATGCTGACACGTTGGAAATATGGATTAGTACTATATGGATCTGGTTGTGCGATGTTATCCCCTTAGCGGATACATCGGGTATTCGTGTTCGTGTACTTTATCGGAAACATCGTGTACTCCTTGTATTTGTTACATTCGTGTACGAAACGTGTGAATCGTGTATAATCATGTTTTCACATGACCTTCGTGTACAATAACATAACGTAGCTGGATCCTTGTGTATTAATTGGGGCGGGGGAGTAGAAGTGGTTATGTATTCAATCCAGTAGATTACTCGTGTACAAACCTCTGTAGATTACTCGTGTATAACATTGTGTCGTCTACATAACCATCTTGTGCTCTGAATTACTAGCACTGTTAGTTCTCTATATATTGTAGCTATTTACTTACAGTCTCTCTCTTTTATCATATTATTCTTCAGATCCTGTATCTTACTCTCTAGCATGTTTATATTTCCTAACCGGTTATGATTTTGTTGAGATGTACTGTACTCGCTCATGTCCTGACTGGACCTGTTGATAAATTTTACAGATAGTCTGGAGGTTGCCTGCAGCCTAGAGGAGACAGTAGAGGTTGCATAGATAGCTAAGGTTTTTGCTTATAGTTTATTTTCAGTCATCTTGAGTTGTATTTATGGATTACTGTATTTGAGTTTTGAGATGTATTCTAAGTTTATATCTTAGACACTTAGACTTCTATCTGTTGTATCTCTTTTCGATTTCATGTTTTATCTATCTTCCTTTATGCTCTACCTTAGATGTGATTGAGTTTACATTCGGCTATGTCACCCCCATTCGGGGAGTATAAACTGTTTAGTCTTATACTGTTAGATGCATTGAGACCTAGGACAGCGTTCTACCGCCGACACTGCGGCGTAGGATGGGCGTTGTTACGTTCTCGTGCCCTAACTCTAGGGTGCGGGTCGTGACACGTTTTTAGTGGTTGCCCATGCAGGTCAAGTTTATGTAGTGGTATTCGAACTTGAGTACCACTACAGCCTGCAGTAGGATTAGGATATATTTTGAAGGTACTCAATCACAGTTAGGAACCCTTGAGAGATTCCTGGGATGACCCTTGAGAATCTTATGTTAACTTCGATTTGAAAACTCTCTTTTTCCTTGATTGTTTTATCTTTATTTTCTGTTGTTGAATTTGATGGATTATTGTTGAATTTGGGTTTGTATTTATTGATTTTGATGGAAGATTGTTGAATTTTGAATCTTGATGATTAGCTGTAGCATCCGAGTTTGTATTTATATAGTTGAAGGATTTTGTTCATTTTTGAGTTTGATGTTCGTTGATAAATTTGATTTGATTTTTGGGTATTCATTGTTGATTTAATTTAATTTTTGGCAAGATGAAATTATATGGGCTAGGTCATCTATGTTATGGAATCTAGTCTTCTATAGTCACATTAGCCAGCATGGTGGGGACATATAGTCTGACTCTGGATATATTTCTCAGGTGTGGGAATTTAAGGTTTTTGCAGCCAAGCTAGCTGTACCGCAAAAATGTTAAATACCATGATTCTAGAGATATGTGCATAAGTCAAGGGCTCTGTGATTATCGTAGCCTTGCTTACTAGTATGACGAGGATTTAGAGTACCATGATTGTGGATAGACGCATATGATTATCAGATTGTACCTTAAATATTTTCGAACATGTTTTCTCTACTTTGTTTAAGTCCTTCAAAAAAAAAGGAAATTATTAATTGTTTTGTTTTGTTTTGCTTCTCATTATTTAGCTTAGGAGTAACTTTAGCTATTTTATAAACCTTTGTGTAACTTCTTCTATGAATTTCTTCTTAATACAATGAATCGATGATTTTGCTAGACTTTACCTTGGATTTGATATCTTAACTCTGGATTTCAAAATGGTTCCTTCTTTTAAACAGATAAGCAAAATAGATTTTATCGTTATTCCCTTCTTGCTATTATTTTTGTATTAAATAATAATAAATTGTCTTGATTACACCAATCACCTGTTTTGCAATATTGGTAGGAATCTAATGTTGGTCTTGGTATAGAATCTGATTTTTATATTGGGACATGAGAATATATATATATATATATATGAATATATATAGTGGATACTTTCCTGACACTTATGCATGCTACACTTGATTTTCACCTATCTAAATAAATATTAATATGTCGTTGATGTTAAATTTTCAAAACTCCGATATTTCTGGTTTTCTGCTTTTCCAGTTTAAATTCATAAGTTAAATATAAATTTCATGTTATTAGTTATGTTTACATCACTGCACATGTATGTCATACCTAGAGTTTCATTTTTAAAAAAAAATTTTGTTGAGTTTTGTGTTTAATTTATCAAATCTGAGACTATGTGCATATTAACCCTTAATACTGGATTTTAAATGTTAGTTCAAATTCTTGTTTTAAATGTAATATTTAGAGCTGTGTACATTGTTGTTGTAGGGATATAATGTTAGGTTTCATATTCTTACATGATAGGTTGTGATAAACATTGAGTTGGTTTTGATGTTCAAATTTCTCCAAAATCCTGAAAACTGAATATATGTTAACATTTTCACATTGATTTCAAATGTTCAATTTCAGATTTAACATGTAATATTGAACTGTATGCGTAGATAAATGTATGGATAGTATGTTAGGGTTTCATTTCTATCATGTTAGGATGTATTGGGACCATTGAGATTGGTTGCGATGTTCAAAACCCTAAAATCTGAAACTGTGTTATGTTAATATTGCACTGGTTTAAATGTTAGCATCTTTTCGGATTTTGTATGTAAATGCTGAACTAAAACTGGGTTTAACCTTTCAATACTAAGCTATAACCCTGTACAAGGACACACACACCCTAACTTAGTATAAACTGTCATGTAACCTAACCCTTTTTCCCCTCTATGTTATGATTATATATCTAGATAGATATATATAGAGCTTAGGCATACATGTTATAATATATAAATACATAACTAAGTCTCTACCTTTTTATATATATATATGGTTAGCCATGCAAGTTGTGATTAAATAGATTGTATATTGTAGATTGTTAACTCATATGCCATGATTAGTGTAACTTGATAGTTATTGTTTGAAATCCAAATCCTCATATACACTTTCATGTATATTCACGTACACACACGCCTACTATCTAACCATATGAACACGTCCCCATACACACAGTGCTAGCTTTTTCCTCTCTAACGCTCTCTATATATATATTGTGATTGGATTTTAATGCAAGTGATTTTCAATTCCTTAATTTTTGAATTTGATTTTCTGTACCTTTTTTTTAAATAATTGGTAGTTGCCTTTATTTTATTTTGATAATGACCAATTTTTATATAGGATGGTAGACAGCCCTACAACCTTGATGATTGTTGTTCCCTTACCTTCCCAATTAAGACACCCTAGATTGTTTATGTGTTGATACCATAGTACTGTTTTGACCTAGAATGACCAGTGAACCTAGGTGAGACTTCCAACTGCTACGGTATGCCCTGACTTTGTATACTATTCCTTCAAATTGCATGATTTAGATAAAAAAAATTTAGACCTTAATTGTTGGAAAATAGGGACGTCACTCCATTAGTATCAGTTGTAGATATATATGGGTTAGTCCTTGATGTGGGGATGTGTGTCTATAAACATATAGCTTAGGAGATTTAGGAGAGATTATAGTATCAGCCTTGATAGGATGTACTAGTCTTTTGGTGAGTATAAATGTGTTATGAGAGATAGGGGCCTATATGTCTTAGTAATTCATCATTCCTATGGTAATAGAATGTATTAATAGATGGTTAATAGGAAGATAATAGTTTGAGCATACCTATAGCCTATGATCATTTCCTTTTCATCCTTAGTTAAGACCATTTTAAAATAGGTCCAGTCCCTTGGATATAGGTTCCAGTCCATATTTTATTGAAGTTCCATTACCGCCGTACAGCAGAGCAGTATTGGAGGTATTCCTAGATTGACACTATTTAGACGTCCGTTTATTATTCCAGTGTTAGGAAGTGTTACCTTAGATATTGGGTAGGTTAGAGGCTCTAGAAGGAGTACTATCGATCTTAAATTTCGAGGACGAAATTTTTCTAAGGTGGGTAGAGTTGTAGCACCCAGTTTTCCAAATGAGGGTAATTTTGAAATTTCGTGTTTATAATTATTTTAATAATGATATTTAATTCATGATATGATTTTTGGTGATTTTAAATCATTTTAAAATTATTTAAATCAATGACTTGTGGTTTTGACGTTTTGCTAGTGAAACCCTAGAGACTGTTTGACCTAGAGCCTAACCATGTGATTATGATATTTTAATGTCATTTTTGGCCTAAGGATATTTTTTTGCATTTGACCTCTTTGAATTATTTTGCTATTATTTTATTATTTATGATATTGTTTTGGGATTATTTGAGTCGGGTTCGAATTTTATCTCAATCTGACTTGTAACGGGGACCCGGGAGTAGTTTGACTCTAGTGGGACCCACACACTAGTTAGGCATGGCCCACATGATATTAATTTTAGTCCACATGATATAAATATTTTAGTTAGAGGTTAGACTAATTATTATGGATAAGGTTAGTGTGATTAGAGACTTTAGAATGACTAATTTAGCCCCAACCAATTAGCCCTTTCCTAATACTCATAGAATAGGTTAGTAGGGGCTTTTGGACTTTTCCTAATAGGACAAAACCACCTTTATGGCCAGCCACAATAAGGATAGGGTTGAGCCTCCCATTTGTCATTATCCATCTATTTTTCTTTCTCTTGTTCTTCCCCAAATTCCTAGAGAGCAATCCCTAGCAATTTCTTCACCAAATCCTTCCATTTCACCACCAAATCTTCTTCTTTCCTTCTCCATTCTAGCCAAGGAGGAAGCTACCCAAGTTTGGGAGGATTCGGAGCTCGTTCGTGTCCTTTTGGAATCTCTACGTGTCGGTGTCGCTCCGGGATGGTTTTTCTTCGATTTGATCTACCGGGAGGTATAAATCCCTTCTCCTTTTCATTTCCTCATGCATATAGGTCTATTTTGAACCCATAGGAATGACCCCCATGATTGTATCTCCATTTGTGTCCATTTTGTGTCCATTTGGAGGTCATAGGAGTGTCCTTTGTGTTGTGGATGTGTTCATGTTACATATATAGATTTATATATATATTGTAATGAGAGTGTATCTATATTTATATATGTAATAAATGGTTCATGATGATTATATAATCAAGTTTGTGAGTGTGGTTCCTCATATTATTATTGCTATTATTGTTGTGGATAATTAGGATATATATTGTGTATTCTTTTGGCTCAAACTACCCAAATTCGTCATGATTTTTATCCACGTTTTTAATTTCAGCCCTAACTTAGAAATGTCATAACTTCTAGCTCAAAGCTCGGTTTAATCTCCTATTTTTTTAAAAGAAGCGTATTGAAGTTAGCTTTCCAAAAACATGTATTAATAGGCCTAATTCTTTCTGTAACTTTTTGGAGATTTATTTGAGTGTCAGCTGTATGAAAGATAAACGCGTTCTCGGTGTTTTCGCGATTTCGGGAGTTTTCGGAAACGAAAACGCGATCCGTTTGAAGTTTCAGAAAACTAACACATAGATCTATAACATACTTTAATCCTAGATTTTAATTCATACTGAGATGGTACAGTATTGATTATTAGTAGGAGTTACTATTCGATATATGCATTTTGTGCACCCTTGTGTGTAATATAATGTTCTATTTGATTTTAACCCATGTTAATGTATATATATTATGTAATTAAATAGAGAATGCAAGCATGAGTAAATGTTTAAATAAATAATGTATGAGGTGTAAGTATCCTATCTAATATAAGCATGTATAAGTATGGCTTGTAATGAATATGTAGGTTCCATAGTATGTAATGTATGGTGCATATAGTGGTACAAAAAGAATAAATGAATGCAAGCATGAATGTAATGTAATAATAGATATAATGTATGCAATATACAAGTTAATGAGATATAATGTTCTATGTTAACACAAATCCTATATTACCTCATGTACCCCTTATACTATGTTGACACTATCACACTTGACACTTTGTTCACTTACACTTTGACACTCTTTGATATGTATACACTATGTATGCCCATTTAACCCTCACTTGCCCCTTTGCGATGTTCACATACACACACATAACCTCTTACATAAGTATTTATGAATACAGTTAACTTAGCTATGTATGTATATTATATATATGTTAGCATATTGTGTTGTAATATATAAGTTTATATAACCATTTGAAATGCCATGATTATAGACCTAATGTTGAATACCAATATATGTATGTGTATATATGTGTAGGCATATATAGCTTAAAGTAATAGATTACCTAGTGTATATCCAATGTGAATTCTTGCCTATTTGAGTATTGAATAATTGTATGCTATATAGAGTTGGGTGTATATTGGCTTGTATAGCCTTGTATTGATGTGTGCTTGCTAGGATAGTCTTGGTTAGGCCTAGTAAGACTTGCTGGGTTAGGACATGACCTAGTTTGACCTAGTTTGACTAGTGCAGTTGACCAGAGTTGACTAAGGGTTGACTTTGGCCTAGTTTGACCTAGATTCATGTAGAATGTATTGTAGTCCTTTATATTACCCTTCTAGACATGTCGTGACTTGTGCTGTTCTAATTAGGAGCCAGACACCTCTCCTCGGACAATATCTTTACCTTGGACATTCAGATATCAGGCGAGTACATTCTCTGATCATTTCATATCTTGTTTAGGATTATATTCCTGCTTTAGATTACTTTACATGATGCTGACATATTGGAAACACGGATTAGTACTATATGGATCTGGTTGTGCGATGTTATCCCCTTAGCGGATACATCGGGTATTCGTGTTCATGTACTTTATCGGAAACATCGTGTACTCCTTGTATTTGTTATATTCGTGTACGAAACGTGTGAATCGTGTATAATCATGTTTTCACATGACCTTCGTGTACAATAACATAACGTAGCTGGATCCTTGTGTATTGATTGGGGCGGGGGAGTAGAAGTGGTTATGTATTCAATCCAGTAGATTACTCGTGTACAAACCTCTGTAGATTACTCGTGTATAACATCATGCCGTCTACATAACCATCTTGTGCTCTGAATCACTAGCACTGTTAGTTCTCTATATATTGTAGCTATTTACTTACAGTCTCTCTCTTTTATCATATTATTCTTCAGATCCTGTATCTTACTCTCTAGCATGTTTATATTTCCTAACCGGTTATGATTTTGTTGAGATGTACTGTACTCGCTCCTGTCCTGACTGGACCTGTTGATAAATTTTACAGATAGCCTGGAGGTTGCCTGCAGCCTAGAGGAGACAGTAGAGGTTGCATAGATAGCTAAGGTTTTTGCTTATAGTTTATTTTCAGTCATCTTGAGTTGTATTTATGGATTACTGTATTTGAGTTTTGAGATGTATTCTGAGTTTGTATCTTAGACACTTAGACTTCTATCTGTTGTATCTCTTTTCGATTTCATGTTTTATCTATCTTTCTTTATGCTCTACCTTAGATGTGATTGAGTTTACATTCGGCTATGTCACCCCCATTCGGGGAGTATAAACTGTTTAGTCTTATACTGTTAGATGCATTGAGACCTAGGACAGCGTTCTACCGTCGACACTGCGGCGTAGGCTGGGCGTTGTTACGTTCTCGTGCCCTAACTCTAGGGTACGGGTCGTGACACTTTTCGTGCCCAAGAAGGATGGGACGATGAGGATGTGCATTGACTATCGTGCACTCAATAATATCATCATCAAGAATAGATATCCTTTGCCGCGGATTGATGAGCTGTTTGACCAGCTTAGTGGAGCGAAGGTCTTTTCCAAGATTGACCTCCGGTCGGGATATCATCAGATGAAGGTTCGGGAGCAGGATATTCCGAAGACAGCCTTCAACACCCGATACGGCCAGTATGAGTTTCTAGTGATGCCGTTCGATCTCACCAATGCCTTCGTAGTGTTTATGAACTTGATGAATAAAGTTTTTCATAAGTATTTAGACAAGTTTGTCGTAGTCTTCATTGACGACATCTTGATCTATTCGAAGACCGAGGAGGAGCATGTAGAGCACCTGCGGATTGTGTTGGAGATTCTGTGGAAGGAGAAGCTGTATGGGAAACTCTCAAAATGTGAGTTTTTCTTGGACAGAGTGGAGTTTCTAGGGCATGTGGTGACTGGAGAGGGGATTTCTGTGGATCCCAAGAAGATTGAAGCAGTAGAAGCATGGGCACCTCCCAAGTCAGTAGCAGAGATTCGTAGTTTCCTGGGTCTAGCAGGATACTACAGGAAGTTCGTGAAGGACTTCGCCAGGATAGCAGAGCCTATGACGAAGCTTACGCGAAAGGACGAGGAGTTCATCTGGAGCGACGCCTGCCAGTTAGCATCGTTTCAGATAGAGACAGACGCTTCATATCGTACTTCTGGAGGAGTCTACAGCAGAGCTTGGGATCACAGTTGAAGTTCAGCACCGCCTATCATCCAAAGACGGACGGGCAGTCTGAGAGGACCATTCAGACCTTGGAGGACATGCTACGGGTTTGTGCACTCGACTTCGGCGGTTCGTGGGAGGACCATTTGTATTTAATAGAGTTTGCCTATAACAACAGTTATCAGGCCAGCATCGAGATGACTCCATTCGAGGCGCTGTATGGACGGAGATGTCGTACGCCGTTATCTTGGGACGACGTTGGTGAGAGAGCGTTACTTGGGCCAGAGATGGTGGTAGACTCAGCTGAGAAAGTCAGACTGATACGGAAGCGTATCAGAGTTACACAGGATCGGCAGAAGTACTGGGCAGACAGCAGCAGACGGCCACTTGAGTTTGCAGTAGGAGACAGAGTGTTCCTGAAGATCTCACCAACTAGGGGCGTCATCAGATTCGGCAGAGGCGGGAAGCTCAGTCCGAGATTCATCGAACCCTTCGACGTGACGGCGCGGATTGGCGAGGTAGCTTATCGTTTAGCACTTCCATCTAGCTTGGAGGGAGTATACGATGTCTTCCATGTATCTCAGCTTTGACGCTACATTCCAGACCCGAGCCACGTGGTGGACTATTCTGAGCTGGAGGTGGGCCCGAGATTGACTTATGAGGAGCAGCCAGTAGAGATCCTCGATCGGAGGGAGAAGCGCCTGCGCAACCCGACTATTCCTCTCGTTCGCGTCATGTGGAGACACCACTCTCCGGAAGAGTCCACATGGGAGCGCGAAGACGAGATGCGGGAGCGCTATCCCACTTTGTTTGTTTGATTGATTGTATTACTGTTTTTGTGGAATTTTAAATCAATAAATAACTGGTGTTTGGATCTTTTGTGAATTGCTGAGTTTTGGTTTTGGTCCTTTAAATTTCGAGGACGAAATTTTTTAAGGGGGGGAGATTTGTAACTCCACTTCCCAGTTTTTTTAAATAAAATAAATTCATTTTCTATAAAAAATATACTTGTTATTAATTTTAATTTATAATTTGGAAATATATTGAATGAATTATTTTTGGACAATTTTTCAAATTGGAAGTTGTTGTAACAACTTTTATATCATTTTTTCTTATTTTAAAAACTGTTTTTAAATATATTATGAAATTATGAAAAGGAAGAGGGTTTATTTGAAAAAATTTCTATTAATAAGGGTGCGGGTTAAATACTGAAAAGGGGCAGGGTGAATTTACTTAATTGTCGAGAGCGGGGGGGTTATTTGCAAATGTTCCATAATTTTCGTGTTATAACGTCGGTTCGAGAGAGAGAAAGAGCAGCACTCATTTCTCTCTCTGACTCATCGGTTCCTCCACCAGTTTCTCGAGTCTTTCGCCGTTCTCGAGTGTTCTCCGCCGACCCTTGGTTTCCCCAGTCCCGTCGACGACTTCGATGATGATGGCAACCATGACGGCGACCTTGATGGTGGTGACGACTTGAGCGGAGCGGCGACCCCGTCCTGACGAGGCGACTTCGACCCTGTTGAAGCCGACGACTCCGATGATGATGGCGATGGCGATGGCGATGAAGACGACGGCCATGTCTAGGCGAGTCTCTCTCGACGCCTAGGCGCTGCTTCGACCGAGCCTTCTTTTCCAGATCTGACTCTTCTCTTCTTCTCTGACGAGCTTTTGAGGCTTCGACTTCTTTGAGGGTAAACCCTAGCCTTCTGTCTGTAGATCTAGGTCAGATCTCTAGATCTGACCGTTGCCTTTCCACTTTACAAAGATCTATGATGAGATCTCGAGGAGATCTCTGAGATCCGCAGATCTGTGATGAACTTGAATAAATTTCGAGGATTATTCTGACTCTGTGTTGATCTCGAAAAGATTTCTGAGATCTTTAAGATCTGTGATGAAATCTTTGTAGATCGTTGCATGCTTATTTAGATCTATGATGTTCTTCTAAGTTATAACTAGATCTTGTCGATTCTGTTAATGTTATGTATGTGTGGGGGATTTATGGATATGCTATGGTTCGGTAGTTGATCTCTGATTTTGAAGATCTATACTAGATCTAATGATTTGTCAGGATCTCGAAGTTGTTCTACTTCCTTATAGATCTGTGACAGATCCGTAGATCTGAGCATTTTCTTTTGTGATCATTTGAGATCTGTTATTATGCATGCAGAATATATTTAGATCTATGGGTTTAAAACTCAGATCTGAGAAATCGAGACAAGTTCTTCATAAGACTTGTAGATCTGAGAATTTGGGTTCATTTCTAAGAACTGAGATCTTGTGTCCTGACACTCTTATGTCAGACACTGCATGCATGATTATATTATTTTCTTCTGTGATGGAAGTTGTTTACTCTTAGTAACTCTGGTTTCTTTTTGTTCGAGCTACTCTGGTGTTCGTGTCGGTTTGGACTTGGTGTCGTGTCCGGATTGGACGGTTGGATTATTGACTACTGCTTGGTGTACCTGCTGTTGAACTTGATGCTTGTACCTACTGTTGTACCCGTGTCGTACCTGCTGTTGTATCTGACGTGCGTGTCGGATACGAAGGAGATGACCTGTGACGTGTGTACCTGCTGTGCTGTTGGACTGTTGATGGGCTGACCTTGGGTTGGACTTGAGTTGGGCTAGCTGTTGGATTCAATTGTTTTATTCATTATCAAATTTGAATTTTAGTTGTAATTATGGAGTGGGCTGGATCAGCCCACTGGCTGTAATATTTTGTATATGTTTTGTGTGTGTGGGCTGGCCATAGGGATTTAGTGTTGGGCCAGTTTGAGTTAGTTCTGTGCTGGGCTTATGGTAGTTGGAACTATAGTGTTTTGGACCGAGTTGGGTTGTTGGGCCAGAATTTGGGCCAGTACCTTGGTTGGACTATAGCAGTATATTTATAATTTAATTTAAATAAATCTTCTTTTGTTTACTTTCAGTTTAAAACTTTGCAATTAGATTTCAGAAGTTGAGCTCTTTATTTTAAAAAGGTTTTTACTAAATTCTGGTAATTAACCCATAACCAAAACTGTCTTTCCAATGAAAGACAGCCTTTTTGATTAAACAGTTAATTATTAAAACTGGAATTATTCTTCTTAACTAGTTAACTTGCTAGATACTTCCTGCAATTGCAGTTGGATTCATTAGACATTTAGTTCATTAGTAAATATAATAGATAGTAATATTTTAGAATTGATAGTTTAGATCTTAACCAACTTGTAATCATTATTAACAGGAGATCATCTAGCTCTTTTACCTACTCGTACTTTCCTAGAGCAAGGCAAGTACATTCTATGGTTTTGATCAGTACATTTTCTTGTTCTTTATTGCTGACACACTGCGACACGTTCATGATCTTTTCTGGCTTGTTCTTTCATGATCTTACTTGTATCTTGGGGTGGGGAAATACTCTAGATATGTGACTAAACCCGGATACTTACTCATGATCTTTAGCTTAGGCCTCGCACAGTGCACGCGAGTCCTAAGCCGTACCATATATGATCTTTCAGGATCTTTTCATGCTCTTTCATGGTCTTACACAAGCCGATCACATATCATAGAAGTATTTCAAATTTATAACACATGTTCAGGATTTTGTTCTTACATTAGTTTCCTATGATCCTGATCTTGATTTTAGCTATAGTCGTGATCTTTCCTATATCTTTATATAGTCGTGATCTTTCATGTATCTTTATAGCAGTAGTTTATGTTCTTCCTTTTCTTTACATATCTTGTTCTTCTTATTCTTTCAGCATTTACTTTCCATATCATGATGTTATTGTTCATTACCTAGAACTGTACTTTGCTCTGCTCCTGAATAGGATATGTTGCAGGTGAGATGGAGGCCTTGTGCGACACTTACTATGGTCAGGATATTGCTTTTCCTGCTGAGCCAGCTGGAGCTGCTTGTGACCTAGAGGCTGCAGAAGCCTAGTGTTTCTTTAGTATTTCCTATTATCTTTCCATGTATTGAGACTAGTAGACT
This sequence comes from Iris pallida, assembly GCA_029216955.1. Lineage (NCBI taxonomy): Eukaryota > Viridiplantae > Streptophyta > Magnoliopsida > Asparagales > Iridaceae > Iris > Iris pallida. Next base: position 28,725,294 of record JANAVB010015600.1, read on the forward strand.
CTTTTCATTAGTTTGAATGTAATAATTCAGATATTGTACTTTACTCTGGTTGGGATACATTTATATAGATGCTGTGATTTCATTCATGTTCATATTATCTGGTTAGTTTCCCTAGAATGGTACAGCTTACTTTGTTGTGTCTAACAACAAAGGCTGGGCATGTTCGACTCGTATCCGGTTATTCGGGAGCGGGTCGTGACACACCCGAGCAGAACAGAACCCGACCCCCCTCGGCCGCTTATATAGAGAGATCGAGAGAAAAAAAATGAAAAAAAAACCCTAACTCCTACTCCACATACCCACACGCGCCCCTCCCCTACGTGCATGCGCGCCGTCGCAGGCTGGCCGGGGGTCGATCGACGGCCGGCGGTAGGCCGAGAGCACCGCGAAAGGAAGACACAGCAGCAGCGGGGTGCAGTTGCAGCGACCAAACTTCACGGTAAGATCCCTCTCTCGACACTCCATCATTTCATGAACCGTAAATTGGTTTGGAAAGCCAACATAACTGTCTCGAAACTCCAGTAATTGGATTTCGTATAGGTTGCACGACTAGTCCAAGAGATCGACCCGAAGTCGGTCAAAAACCTGTAAAAACAGAATACGAATGAACTGACCTGAAGCTGTTTTGGAAGACACGTAATCGTCGATTCCTCGAAGGTTTAGGAAATCTAATTAAACACGTCAGTTGACAACATATATGAGATGGCAACCCCAATGATAGATTTATTTTTCATTGGTTATATTGCTGTTAAACTATTTTCAAAGTTTGAGAAAAACAAGTCTTTTAAAACTACACAACTCAATAAAAACCTTCGATACGACGTGCATCCCACCAATCCGAGCGACGTGGTCGCCAAGCGAAAGCATCGAAAGGTGCGTATCGACTTCGTGGACGTATGGGCTTTGACGGAATTCAAATTGGTTGCGTGTGCACGACAAATTTGATGCATATCCGTCAAAATTTACCGTATCGACCTCTGTGCAAATTTTCTAATTACTTTGTACACGTTCGTCAGATCGAGACGAAACTTGCGCCAACAGGACTGTATCATTTTTCTGGTCCTGTATGCCAAGTTTGGTCCAATTTTGAGACAGTTGATCGGATCATCGTTTTGCGGGCCCTACGATTCGATTCAACGGGCAATTTTGTGCACGGCCCACCGGAATCCAAAATTGGACATACCATTGGGTTCGTATCATTAAAACAAATCCGTAGACATGTATCTTGATGACTTTATAGACCTTTGATTCTGGCACACTTTTGGTACAAAGCGGGTCCAACGACGGACACCGTTTTGACCCAAAATTACAGTTTTGGCCCTGTGTCCAGAATTGGACTTAAGAACAGGCAATTCTAGCTAATTTTACTATTCTAAAAATATTAGTAATGTCTATTTCAACATCCGGAGATGTTTTGCATGTGTTGACTTTAGTGACTCGAGTGGTTGTACTATCGGTTTCACCAGCAAAGGACCTCAGGCAAGTACACTTTCTGATTGCTTTCGATTCATAGTAGCATTTTTATTTCATATTTATGCATATGTTATCTTACTTGTTGACACATTGTTACACGGATTAGTGTCATGGACATCTATATACATTATTTCTTGATTGTCATGTTTTCGTGTTTCGTGACTTGTTCGAGTCCATAAGTAGTAGTCGGAAGGGAAAATATCTTAGTAGACATGTGGACTATCCCTTACCCATCCTCCGTATCTTTCATGGAGAATAGCAGCTGCACACGACACGTACAGGGTGCCTGATTTACCTCCTAGCCGTTCACATGTCGAAACTGATATTTCAGATCACATAGATAGTTGTATTTTATTTGTTTTCCTTGTCTTCTCCACCAATTGCCATGTCATTAGTTACTTTCTAGTTTTCGTCTTTCATATATTTTTTTCATGTCTTGTTAATTCTATTGTAATTTCGTATTGCCGTCGGTTTGTGTGCTTGTTACATTCCTGACTGAAAACCAATATTTTTCATGTTTAGCCGCGATCACTCTTAGCACTGGGAAGGCATGGGTATACTGAGGTCAACCTAGATAGTTGAATTAGTTGTCTTTTCTATTTTGTGAGACATTGTATTTTCTAACAAATGTGAAGTTGTGAAACCTTGTAATTTGTAAAGTTGATTTAATAATGTGAATGAACAATAAACGTATCTTTTGTTATTTTAAGCATTTTGGCCGTGACAGCTTTCTACCGTCGACTCTACGGCGTAGGCTGGCTTGGACACGTCTCGTATCCGAAAAGCAGGTGTGGGTTGTGATAAGTTTTTGTGGTGGCCCATGCAGGTCAATTTTTGCAAAAGATTACGAACTCGTGATAGTACTTACGTTAGTCGTACTATTGCGAGCATGTGACTAGGAAATGCTCATTCACAATTAGGATTGAATTAATTTAGGAGAATGACTAGGAATAGGAGTCCTTTATTAATTTGATTATTAGGTAGTTAAGGATTAGGCCATGCAATTTATTCAATTTAGATGACCTGGAAGGTTTTATAGATACACTGTCACATTTTGATTCGACGGTATTTCTCAGGAGGGTAGATTCGTAACATCTTCCCGAAAGTCTGAAAAATATTCTTTATTTATTTGTTTGAATTAAAATATGATTTTTAGAATTTTATAAATATTCAGTATAGAATGTCTTAGTCACGGTTAAGTTTCGGAGCGCAAGATAACCAAGAATTTTGGCACTGAGAGTGTGGTCGAGTGCTTTGACTAGTGTTCTAGCCATGGTAGAGAAGACCGAGTCATAGGTTTGTACTAACTAGGAAAACTAGGCCAAATTGCGACATAATCCTAGGAATAATTTAATTATCTATTATTAAGATTATTGGCTTTTAGAAGATCCGGTTGTTCCAAATTAGCCCGAACTCAACCCAAGTCCTGGTGGTCATGTTGCGACCAACGTTGTCCATATAGATATATAGATGTGTATATATATTGATAGTCCATTTCTAGTATTGTGAATAATTTCTATAAATTTTATATTGAATGTAATATATGTATTATTGCTATTTAAATTTACATTTTCTTGGAAATAGGATAACCTTCTCTTAGAATGATATTTTGAGAATTTTGGGATTCACTTAGGCTATACATAAATACTTGTGTATAAGTATATTCATAATAGGTAGACATAGTGTCTTATACATATTTTTTCTCGATCTTGAATATTAGAGAAATATAAATATAAGTTTATATTTCTTTTGCCTTCTGTCATTTCTTTCTAATCATGATCATTTGTACAACTTTATCTTATGTCTTTTCTAAACATCGCCATATCATAAAGTTCGTATCACTTATATTCTTTCCTTGGACCTAAGGAATTTTTTTTTAAATAACTTCTCACTCAATTGTCTATTAATCTCGAGTTAAATTTTTGGATTCAAAAGTTTCCTCTCGATCGTTGAATCTTGAAATATTCATGAAATAAGGATTATAAGATTTTACTTATTTTGGCTTCGATCATTACCCTTCCTAATCAATTGTTTTCTTTTCAATAAGCTGATCTTATAGAACAGACACTTGCACTTTTTCTATCTTTATCAACTTGTATGATATTTTAAACTCCTTTGATATTCTTGAGGATATAGTTGGAATAATTTTGATGACTTGCGATGACAAGACAGCAGCGTACTATCGTCACTTATTTGAATTACCGAGACTGCGGGTTCACTGCAGCCAGCAGCGCACTGGCGTGGCATGACTGTAATGCCCCAGTCCCAAATACTTGAGACTAGATACGTATCATGCCAGCTGTATACATACGAGTAAATATACGACTCGTATATATACATAAGCTGTAAATATAGTAATCCAAGACAACTAAATCTCATCCACAAAGATAAATAATGATATAAAGCAACTTTGAGTTTGTCATGTACACAATAGTTGGGCGGAGACAAAGTCCACTACCAAATAAATTAAATTTGGAAAATAATACAAGGAAAGAATTTAGCAAGCGAGAGCAAGTGACGGGTCCAAGAACAATCATCACGGAGGAAGGAATGGCCTTAGCTAGAGTACCTGCAAGAAATCACAAAAACACACACCTGGAGAGATCACCAGGTCCTCAGAGGGACGTAACAAGACACATAATATCATGCCATTAACTGAATAGTAAGAGCTCAATAGAAAATATACATGCGTAAAGGTTCCTAACCATTCTATGTGATATACACTTTGAGAAGACAACGTTCTACGCAGGAGCTTAGGTGTTCAGTATAGATGGAGAGAGAGTAGTAGTAGGTAGCGCTTATAAGAGACACTATCGACTATGGGCAGAAAGTAGTTCTTATACGAGAACTATCGGCCCGGGGCAGTAAGTAGCGCTCATCCGAGACACTATCGGCCCAAATCTATGTGTGTACTGAACATGTAGCCCCTACGCTAATAACTGTCTTCCCCCTCCCCATGATACTATACATGTGTCGACTCCACGACACTGTTTAATCCTTATTAACTGTCAAAGTCTTCTACACAATCTATTAGTAGTTATATCTTAACGCATGCGTACGGGGGATCAGCCCACACGCAAGTGACCTCTATATGATACTCACAACTCTCACACACAACTCGTGTACAATCGTGATAAGTCAATGAGACACACTAAATTTGACGGTAGTCTCTTAACTCTAGCCAATTGTATAAAATATAGTAATTTGCATCTACATATAATTTAGAAAGAAACAACTTGAAAATAAATACAACATGCATGATATTGAGAAAAAAATTAAACAGTAAAGGCAAGGTGTCTTACCTGGTGTGACGCCGAGTGTGGTGCAATAATCCGGCAAGTTTCGATTGTCCAATAGCCATGTTCGGTGTGTAATGGTTCGAGGTTGCGGAAAAGTAGGAAAACATGATTTAGTCATAAGTAAAGTTGACAACTAGCAGAAATTTGAGGAGAAGAGTATTTATATTATTTTAGAAAAAATTTCTACTACTTTAAAAATATGTATTCCTTAGTCAAAAGAATTTTGTAGAAAATAGTAGAACTATTTTTACTAGTAGAATAATTTTTTAGGTAAATATTATGAGATATAAAAAAATGAGACATAATAATCATAATTATAATAATAAAACCTCTGAAAATTTAATAATAATTAATGTAAAAATACTTGGAACTATCTACCTTATATTTTTTATAGGAAATTAATAATAATCATAAGAGTATAATAAATAAACTAATAATATGATAATAATGATATAATAATAATAATAATAATAATAATAACAATAATAATAATAATAATAATAATAAAATGATAAATTAATATATACTATAATAATAATAATAATAATAATAATATGATCCCACCAAAACCAGCAGCATATTGCTGCTCTTCTTAAAAAATCAATCACCACTCAAATACAAAAAAATAAGAAACAAAGAGAGAGAGAAAGTAAACATTCAAGGGAAAAAAATCATAGAGAGAAGCAGAGGGAGAGGGGAAAATCGGGAGTGAGAGGGGCTTACAGAGGAAGGGGTCGGCGGAGTCGGCCGGGCTGGGCGCCGGCGGAAAGAAGGGTTCGGCGGTCGGCGCTAGCTCTGACCGCACGGGAGGCGGCCGGCTGCACGGAGGAGCATGGCGGGGGGCGCCGGACCTGCGGCGGAGTCGTCGGCGCATGGGGTCGACAGTGGAGGAAGGGGCGCGGAGCTCAGGCGGGTTGAGGCGGCGCTCCGGCGCACGGTGCGCGAGCCTGGGGGTTGACGGCGGCGCTCCGGCTGCTGGCGGGCCTGTAGGTGGGTTAGGTCGGTGCCGGTGGTCCACGCGCTGTCACGACGACGAAGGTGAGGCGGTGGGGGTTGTGTAGATCGGGGCCGCGTGCTTCGGGCGGAGGCGCTGTAGATTTTGGGCGGCGACGGCAGATGTGGACGGCAGCGGTCGGCTCTGGCCGCCGACGCTGGGGTTCTCGAGGGGTGATGGCACTGCGGAGAAGACGAAGGTCGGCGTCATGTTGTTCAGTGCGGCACGGATCAGGCAGTGGTGGTGCGCGATCACGCGACGGCAGCCGTGGGCACGCTTGCGCACGACGGCGTCGGTAGGGGAGAACGGCGACGCAGACCACAGTAGCTAGGCCCGGCGGATCTGGGGAGAGGCTTGGCGTCGCCGATGGCCAGGTAAGTTTAGAGTTAGGGTTTTGTCTTCTTTTATTTTGGTGGTGGTGGTGGAGGACGGCGTCTGGGCTGGATGGTGACGGTGGTGGAGTGTGGCGTCTGGGCTGGATGGTGACGGTGGTGGCCATTGGTGGCTGGGATGGAAGACGGATGTGGCCAGAGAACAGCAGTTGTGGCGGGGATGCTGGTGGTACGTTGGTGGTGGTTCTGATGGCAGTAGGAGGTAACGGTGACGAAGATTGTAGTGGAGTTGTTAACGGGGATGGTTTCGTGTCGTCGTGTCGAGGTGGTGTTCCGACTCGAGGTGAACGTCCGGTTTGTCGGACAGGATATTATGTATTTGTACTGGAAAACAATATAGTGGATGGGAAGGAAAACACGGACACGATGCACGGTGTCTTGGGTTGTGGAGTTATTTGTGGAGATGATTGGTGGAGAAATTAATGAATTGGAGGAGTACCTGCCTATTTATAGGATGTGGGAATTCCCAATTAGATATGGATTAGGATTTAAATTCCCCATAATAGATAATTCAATCTATAATTTAATTTAATTCAATAAATCCAATCCAAATTAAATCCAATTTAAATCTAATTAAATTTCTAGTATAAAATTAATGAGATACATCAAATTTTAAATATTCAACTATATAAATAAATTTATAAATTTAAATCAAGATTTAAATGCCACAATAAATTTAAAATATATTTTCTAAAATACTAATAATATTAATTTCAAAAATACATTATTATTTACAAATAAACTCAATAATAATTACTAAATATATATGTATGTACAAATAATGTTTACATAAATATACTTTTCTAATATACCATTTTATAGGAAAAATAATTTATTATTATAGTTGTACAAATGAAAGGCCTTTCATAATTAAAATCATAAACTTGAAAATGATAGCTAGAAATAATTATTACATATATTATTTTGAAACCATAAAAATAAAAAAAGTTTTTCTAAAATATGTACGCTCGCACATATTCGCACTCGTCGAGCAAAACGAAAAATAAAATTTTTGTGCACGACGTACAATACGACTACGCGACGTACAATACAAAAATTTTAAATCAGTACCAAAATCGATAAAAATATAGTAGAAATTTAGGGGTTTTACAATGACCCCTAAGTTGAAATAATTTCAAGTAAATGTGGGTAATCAAAAATTATAAAAATTATGTCCTGGTCGTATTATTTCATTCTTGAGTTGCTATGTCAAGATTAGATAGAGTTGAATGGGGTATTCGTTACCGCAACATAGCTTGAGTTGTGGAACCAAGGGTTTAATGCAGCTAGCTGTACACGGCGAGGCATAAATTCTCGATAAAATGACTTCGATTATGTTTACGAGTTTCGAATACCATAGAGACTACGTCTTATTGACATATAACTATTAAGTTTTCCAATTGGTTTGTGCTTATTCCTAGTCATAATCTTCTCAATAAACCGGTAATTCTCCCTTCCTTTCTTATCCTTCTATTTTCATATTGTCATCTTTTAATATAATTTCGACTGGATTCCTAAACCTACCTAGATTTTGATTCTAAACCCGTGCCTAAATAATTGTGGATAAATATTTAAACATTTTTGGATTTAATAATCCTCGAACAATTTCGATCATGACTAGACTCCTTCTATTATATTTCGATCGAGTCAATTCGTATCCTTTCCAAGGTTTGATTCTATGATCATGCCTACACAATCGTTCGTGTTAGAACGATTTCGATTGGATCATCCTTAAATACTTTTGATCACGACCAAACTATTTGATTCTATCTAGATCGTGCCAATTCGCCTGTCATCCTAGAATTCAATTCCATGATAGTGCCTAAATAATTTTTTTCAACTAGTTGTTCGTACCACAATGATTTCAATTTTGATCGACCTTGAACTATTTTTTTATCAAAACTAAATCATAACCGTGTCTATAATTTCAACTAAATCATAGCTAAGGCTATTGTAGCACCCAGTTTCTAAAATAAGGATAAATTTGAAATTTTGTAATTTTAATCATTTAATAATGATATTTAAACCATGTTATAATTTTTGGTGATTTTTAGTTAATTTAAAACTATTTAAAATCACGACTTGTGATTTTAATGATTTACTAGTGTAACCCTAGAGTTTGCTGAGCCCAGAGACTAACCATGACCAAGGGAGCCTAGCTATGTGATTAGGATGACTAATTACTAGTTTTTAGCCTAGGGGTATTTTGGTCATTTTGACAATTTTGTGAAATTGTAAATTGTGTAAATTAAATATGTGCTAGTTAATTGTTAAGACTTGACCTAGAAGTTTAGCCTAATCTAGATGTTAGTCATGACCATAGAGACTAAGTTAGAGGATTTCAACTAAGTAATCAAATTAGGTTAATATCTAGATATTTGTTAATAGGATATTTTAGGCTAAAGGTTAAGAAGGGTTACTTTAATTGTGAGCCTTTAGATTGGCTAGGAATTGTTGGAGAAGCCTTGACCACTCATCTTAAACCCTAACCCTAACCTAATGGCAGCCATCACACATTCCCCCCTCTATAAATACAACCCATTAATCATTAGCATCATTTTTAATTCATTTAATTGCCTCTTTTGTGTTCTTCCCTCAACTCCTCCCCAAATATCCAAATCAAGTCCAAATTGAGCCTAGTCTCTTGCATTGGACTCCCCTATACTAGAGGACACCATTAGTGGGCAGCTAGCAAGGATTCGGAGGCTCGGGATCATCGCAAGTTGTAGAAGAGCCCTCATTCAAATAGCTTTTAATTGAGGTTTCACCCTCAATAGGTAAAACCCATCAAACCTATTCAAATTCTAGTTTTCTTCCTATGGATGCATTCATTTAGGGTCCTCCTAGGTGTAGCCCAAGTTTGGTAGGATTTCGTGTCAGTTCGATACCCGTATCGGACACGTATCGGCGTTTTTAATAAGGTGTTCGATGAAATGTTTGTTAGAAATAAATTGTTTTAATTTTAGAATATAATTGAATAGAAAATTAGCTTATTATGTGTAGATCACAACCCAATTTGACTGAGTCGAATTCGGTGCACCCTCGTGTCCAAATTTGGACACGCACGTACGTACGGGGACACCGTGCGGCTGCCCTGCTGCTCGAGTGTCCTAGATGACACGACACAGCACCTCGACACACAAAAACTTGTGTGTGGGTGCGGACAATGACTGTCATTGAGCACACGAAATTTCAGGCAAAACTATCGAGTGGTTAGGGAGAAATCGGGGCTGCACCGATTCTCGACTAACTGTGCACACACGAAAATCCTTCACTGATACGCCCTTCGCACGTGGACACGCGACTTCGCGGACACGAATCAGTCACCTAGACACATACTCTGACACCCCACCTAGCTAATGACACGTGCACGAGACCCAAGGTGTCGTGTGTCGTGTCCTAGCCCGACTCGCATACGTGCACGAGGCTGCCTGCACGTTTTAAGTGTCTGTGTGTGTTCTATTTGTTAGGACACGTTCGTGTCCAGTTTTTGGACACGAAATCTACCCTAAGACACTTGTACACATGTGACTCTTCTTTGTTATGAACTGTTTTAAGTTTTCATATTGTTTAAATTTTGAAATTTGGATTTTTCAGTGTTGCACGATTTCTGATACAGTGTTGCTGTTCTTCACATGCTGTACTTCGAGGTTTGACACCTCGTGTCCAGCAATGTGGACACGAGAACAACCCCTAACTGACACTTGTGGACACACCCATCACCCCCAGTGTCGACACAATACTCCCCCACCCTGTGACACGACTGATGGTTGGTTTTTCTAAAGTTTGGGTTTCATAAAGAAGGAAATCACTGATACTCTAAGAAGCTAAAAACTGAGAATTGGTTTTAATTGATTAACTGAATTTGTTATAGGTTAATTGAGCTTAGGGTTAAGGTTGTAAATATAGGTAAGTTGCTTGTTTAAATTCATTTGGTTGTTAAATGAGTTTTCGAGCACGTTACAGTGATGTAATGCATGTAGACTACATTACCCTGTTGAAATTTCTGGACACTATTACACTGTTTTTAAAAAACTGAAACTGAGAACTCAATGTATTACCTAAGTTATTTTCATTACCTGAGATTGTTTCGAGTATAACATGATGGCTTAAAACTGGGTATTGGACTTAGAATTGAAAATTGAACTGAGATTACCAAGTTAAAATCTGAGAATTAAGTGTTGGTTTGTTTTAGAAAACTGAAATTTATGATTAACTGAGATTTGATTTCATTGTTTGATTTTCAATTTGTTTTTGAGTTTTGTTTACAAATTGATTGTTAGTATGTATATATTGTATACAGGGATTAAGGATGGGGTTCATTAGGAAGGGGTTTTGAATTTGATTGGGTTTTTGAGTATAATCTGATATTTGACAGTTACCCAATGTATCAGAACACCCTGTCTTGCCTTCATTGCCTTGCCTATGGAGATGGTTTGGGTATATGCATCCTTATTTAATATCCTTCCTTTTCTCGTTTTGTTTTAGTCTTTAAGTTCAGTTCTTTTAGGTTGTGTTTAGTTTTGCCCTCTTCATTAAGGGCCAGTCTTGCATTCACATTTGGGGTTCAGTCCTATCTAAATATATGTGTGTATATAGGTAATATATAGATGTGGTTTTTACCTAGATTTGAGGTATATCTATATATATATATTTTGACTTGTATGAATATCTATGTATAATACTTTTGAATTATATACATACTTATATACATATTGATTGTATATATAAATACTATCTAAATTGTATTGCTATATGGGGTTGGTAGAGTATTGGTATAAGCTTGGCTAGACCTAAATTGACTAGTTGACCTAGATTGTACTAGTTTGGCTTGGTGTGAGTTTGTATTACCAAGTTAGACTTCTAGTTGACCAATCTGGACTTGTTGACCTAGTTTGACCTAGACAGTTGACCAAAGTTGACCAAGAGTTGACTTTGACCTAGTTGACTTAGAATCATGTTGTTTGCATTGCACATTTCCATTATTTCATTTTGAGTACTTAAATAACATGTTTTACTCTAAATAGGACTTTGTGACACCAGTTCGGACATCCATTCATATCAGTCATACAGGGTGACAGGCGAGTACATTCTCTGATCGTTTCATACTTGTCTGGATTTACATTCTTACTCTAGATTACTGTACTTGATACTGGCACGATTGTTATCACGGATTGGTACTATATGGATCTTCTCTTGCGATGTTATCTCTATTGTGTTCAACAGATACATATTATTATGTGCGTTTCACGAACATATTGTATTTATTGTACATCCCTATTCATGTATACTCATTGTGCATATTGTACTCTCATTATCACATGAGCTTCATGGAGACTATTGTACAAGGTAGCATAACTGGATTGGATCCTTGTGTATTGATTGGGGAGGGTGAGTAGGAATGGTTATGTAATCAAATCTCATGGTACGACTATTGTGCGCTTCCATTGTACACTCACGTTATGATGGATTTGACCTATTGTTATTGTGCAACCTAAACCGTTTACATAACCATATTGTGCTCTAAATCACTAGTATTGTAGTTTTACTTATCCTATATATATTTCAGTTATAAATTCTCTCTCGTTTTCATATACATCTTCTTACAGTTCATGTATCTTACTCTTTTGCATGCTTATATTTCCGAACATGTTATGAACTGCGTGAGATGTATTATGCTCGCTTCTGTCCTAACTGGACCTGTTGAAAATATTACAAATGATGATGATGACTGCCCTACCTTCTATGGGGCACAAGAGGGTGACCTTCAGGAGCCCGAGGAGCATCTAGCTCAGTAGAGGGTGCCTAGCCTAGTCTAATCTAGTCTAGTATTTACAGCTTTCAGTTTGTATCGGATTGTTCCGATTGTTAGTTGAGATTTAGTTATATTTCAGGACTTGTATTTATTGTGTTGGACATCTACTTTGTGTGGTGTGATAACTTTATTTATATTTCAGTTCCTTTCTTTTATCTGATTCCATATCGTGCTCTATCTTTCCTAGACTTGTGATTGAGATATAGAGTTGAGATGTTATATTATACCTCCGTGCGGAGATGATATGTTTATATCATATTGTTGTTAGATGTTATAGACGAACTATACAGCGTTCTACCGCCGACACTGCGGCGTAGGCTGGACGTACCCACGTTCTCGTGCCCTTCCTCAGGGTGTGGGTCGTGACAGCTATACCGTCATTTCAACTACGGTCATGACTATTTTGATCATGATCATGCTCGTGCCAACTTCCTATTTTCATCCTGCTTGGATGACTTGCACAATTAGCCTTGATCGTAACCGCATCTTAGTAATATCTAAGTGTCTCTAACCATGTTTTGGCTTGACTGAATTTTGACAGTTGATCATGTTTTAATAATTTCGATAGTGGTAATCGTGCCTAAATGCCTTTTCTCATTCAGCTAATCCTATTTTAATTCTATCCATAAACATGCTTATGATTTGACCTTGATTAGATCCTTGACCATATAATTTGGTCATCTTTTCGTGCCTAAACGATCAAGCATGCTAAACCAAATTCTTTGGTCATCCTTAAACAGAATTTGATCGTAACTCAAAGAAAATATATTTTGTACAAAATTGCATTTTATTTTATGATTTTTTTTTATTTTATCCGCGATTACGCGTGACTATATTGATCAGCAACCCAATCATTCTTCCGATTATGCCTAGTGTCGTTCTTATTTATATCGACTAAAATTTCGTTACCGTACCAAATCGTGCTCTTTAAAATTTGGAAGACGAAATATTTTAAGGTGGGTAGATTTGTAAACCCACATCCCTGATTTCAAATTTTTTTTATTATTTTGTTTTATTTTAATAAAATTTGGTTAGAAAATAGATTTTATTTGTAACCACTATAGAATATATTTGGATGACAACAGAATTTTTGTCAAACTATTTTTGATTTAGAATTTATAAAATATCGTTTAAATTATTTACCAATATTATTTATCAATTAAATTCATTTTGTTATATTATAGTTAGTTTGATCCAGTCTTGGACTAACAAAGATATGTATTGTTTAAATAATATATACCATATTTCCAAGTCATTTGATAAACCTTTTATTCATTTAAATTATTATTGTATTATATTTAGATTCGATCAAATGCATTTTTTTATATTTTAACAAAATCTTGAATTATTTTTAAAATCATTATGGATTGATTTGGATTGTTAGATCCAATATTTATTTAAATCTTAGAAAGATTTGATCATCCTAGTCCTTAAATTCTAGGATGAATCATTCTAAGGTGGGTAGGTCGTAAGCCTACTTTCCGTTTTCTTACATTCTCCATTTAGTTTATTTTAGTTTAATTATTTTTCCAAATCGGGAAATAACTTTTATTGTATATATATATATATATATATATATATATATATATATATATATATATATATATATATATATATATATATATATATAAAGGTGAGGAGAGATCTGCAAAATATTGGAAGGGATTTTATTCCAGGATTATTTGAATTACTATTTTATCAAGAGTTATATTAAATTCAAATTAGTACTATATTATTTATAAGATATTGTATTTGTGAAAAATATACAGCTATAAATATCTGAATTATTATTAACAAATATTTTGACAATTGATTTCATTACGAGGATTATCTAAAGTAATAGGTATTATTTTAGACAATATTTTATGAATGATTTGGGGTATGATTGGGTCAAATTCCTAGATTTTCTTTTCCGGAGTTTTAGAAATTTCTTCATTTATTTATTCACATATTTTATTTGTCAGGATTGAAGGCAGATTTCGTCGATACTTTGTTTGTGATTATTTTCTTAGCAAACTTGTTTCAAAATTAAAATTGAGAGCATTTTAGGGCTTTTAGAGTTTCAAACAATTTCTTTCTATTTTATTCATCATTCGGTCAATTTCTTTTGTTATAAATTTCTACTACCTCTCACCAACCTACCAAGTCTGAATACCCTGGTATTCCTTAAATTCGAGTACGAATTTATTTTTAAGGTAGATAGATTTGTAGCTCCCCTTTCCCGAATTTTTTTAAAATATTTTATATTATTTATTTGATTTAAATGGGAATTTTTAGAATTCTATAAATAATTATTTAGTTAATTCTTACGGTATATGAATTTAGCCATGGTTGAGTTTTGAAGTACCAGACGACTAGGAATCATGGCACGAATAGTGTAGCAGTGTGTCTTGACTAGTGTATTAGCCATACTATGGGAGGCCTAGCCATAGCAGTGTTTGAACTAGGAAAACCAGGCCAAGTTGCGAGTTAATCTATATAGATATTTAATTTAGTTTTAATATTAACATGACTTTTTAGGAGACCCGGCCAGCTCGGACTTGACCCAAACCCAGCCTAAGCCCATGCAGCCGTGTGATATGCCCAACGATGTCCAGGAGGGTATATTGATATGTGTAGTTCATTTTTATAGTCTCATGAAGAAATCTCTATAAATGGTCTAACAAGTATAATATATGCATTAATTGCTAATTAAACCTATTTTTTATCTTGGAATTGTGCTAATATTTTCTTAGAATGATACTTGGACTTTGGGATTTACATAGGCAATATACATCGTGTATAAATATGTTCATAAATTGTACACGATGCATTTTATATAAATTCCTAGATAATGTTAATTATAGATTTTAGTATTTAAATTAATAATTATATATATCTTGATTGTAGATATTGATCGTATATATATATATATATATATATATATATATATATATATATATATATATATATATATATATATATATATATATATATATTAATTGCTAATTAAACCTATTTTTTATCTTGGAATTGTGCTAATATTTTCTTAGAATGATACTTGGACTTTGGGATTTACATAGGCAATATACATCGTGTATAAATATGTTCATAAATTGTACATGATGCATTTTATATAAATTCCTAGATAATGTTAATTATAGATTTTAGTATTTAAATTAATAATTATATATATCTTGATTGTAGATATTGATCGTATATATATATATATATATATATATATATATATATATATATATATATATATATATATATATATATATATATATATATATATATATATATATATATAGTGATAATATATCTTGATTGTATGTATACATATTATATGGTGTACACATAGCCATCATACACATATTGCATATATGTATATATATACATATATACATATAAAAATGAAAAGAACTATACATAATGTATATATATATATATATATATATATATATATATATATATATATATATATATATATATATATATATATATATAAGTATAATAGAAAAGGGAAAAAGAAATAATAAAAATCAAAACATAACCAACCACCCCCACAGCCCGCACAGGAAGCCGAGCCCACCCGAGCAGAACAGAACCCGACCCCCCCTCGGCCGCTTATATAGAGAGATCGAGAGAAAAAAATGAAAAAAAAAAAAAAAAAAAACCTAACTCCTACGCCACATACCCACACGCGCCCCTCCCCTACGTGCGCGCGCGCCATCGCAGGCTGGCCGGGGGCCGATCTGTAACCCCACTTCTCCATTTTTTTTTTCCATTATAAATATTTTTCCCTCCTCATTTGAATCTTCCTTTGGATAAATTTGAATTTAATAGTTAGTTATAATTAGCTTGGTCTCTACTTGCCTAACAACCTCTCCAACCATATAACAAACAAATTTTTCTAACTGTTTTCTAACATTCTTGTAATAATCGAAAAGGGGAGGGACTATTTTGACTAAATCCAATTGGTGGAGGGACTTGTTTGTTAAATAACCAAATTCCTTCCTTTTAAAAAAACTTGCTGTAGAGAGAGCGAGGAAGTTCATTCTTCTCTCTCAGTAATTTCGAGAGCTCTTCCCCCCACACTTCTTCTTTCCCAAAATCCAAACCCTAACCCTAGCTGATCGAGATGGCGGCTACCCCAGCCCGGCGGAGGCGGCGACTGACGACCGCTCCGGCGTTCGAACCTGATCTTCTGGCGACGGAGAACTTTCTAGGCGAGAGACGGCAGCGACTGACTCTGGTCTCCCTGGCGACGAATCGAGATCCAGATCGGAAGAGATCGGCCGACCTTCTTCTCCGACGGTCACTCACGCGACGGTCGGCGACTGATGAGCACCTCCACGACGAGCCACGGCGGTGGCAACTGCAGCGCGAGGGCTTCTTCCAGCGTTTCCTTCCACGACGAGAGCTGGCCAGCCAGGGCAGCAGAGCCTCCACTCTTTCCAACGACGACGACGGCTACGCCGATCACCATGGGCGTGACTTTCCTCTACATCGATCAACGACGATCCTCCCTTCCTGGCGGCGTTCGGCTGTACAATTCTTGACAGCAACGAAGGATCGTCATCTCCGGTGATCTCCTTTTCCTGTGGTGGCAGCACAAATCATTTCTTCCATTGATTGATCTATTTTCTTGTAAGTATCGACCATAAATTGTTCAGATCTGGGATTTGTTATATTTTTGATAAATTCCTTGGTCCTTGATTCCTTTTTCCTAATCTGGTCGATTGGATCGGATAGCAGATCGGTCGGGAAACTATCATTCGGATTCAATCAACCACGCGAATCCAGTAGAAGTAGAGATCTGATGTCGCATGGAAGTTCGTGAGCAACGCGGGACACAGAATTCGTATCCGACTCATGTAGCGATATTTCGGCCTATATCCTTTCTTCAGGTACTGCTCGATCTTTCTTAATCTCGCAAATTTTTATTTCGAATTGAATGAGTATGGGGTTGATCGGGGTTGAGTAGTTAGCTTGTGTCTTGGGTGAATATTCAGGTGTGGCTGTGTCCGGAAATGCAGTCATTGTGTACGGTGGTGCTAGTTAGTGTGTGATGTGTTGTCGTAGCAGTAGTTAGGAATGTGTGAACAGTTGCCGTGTCCAAGCAGTGACGTGCCCGTATGTAGCATTGAACTATGAAAGCTTGATATTGTGTCTGATCTGTTCATGTCCAGGCATGTGGGTTCACTTCCAAAGCGTGTGCGTGTTTTCAAGGCCAGGGATCGAACATAAGGATTCTCTGAGTTTAGATGCATTGGAATTTTTCTTTATCAATTTGAAATTCGATTTGGTTGTATTATTCTTTCATCTGATTGTATTTTTGTTTTGTTTGGGTGTGTGTTTCCTTCTTTTAATTTCAAATTCATTTTAAAGCGACCGTTGGTTAGAACTGGTTAGAACATATCGACTGTGTCCAGATTGGTGTCGGATGCAAGGTGGATGGTTGCAAACCTGTCTAAAGTTTGATAGATTTAGTTGAACCTATTATACTTATTCTGTGTTCCTTATTTTATCATTTTAAATTTGGAAGCTAACTTAGCCATTAGTCCTGAGTTGCATCAGATTTAGATTGTGAACTTACCAAGTATGGTGTAGTTGGACTTTGGGTATGTTTGTTGGTGGAAAGTCGAGTGCAAATTTTACAATTTAAGTTGGGTTGAGTTATGTGCTAAGTCTTTAGCAATTCAATAGACTCCTGTCTTGTTAGGATTATCTCTAGACTTGCTCGAACCTAGTCCAGCAAGTCTATTGGATAAGCCTGTGTAGCTAACTAAGAAGAGGGACTGTAGAGTGCGTAGAGGTATTGCATACAAACTCCCTTGATGATTAAGATTGTTCAAATGATTTTTAAACTTTGCCTGGTGCTAGCAATCTGATACCTCAAAGATCTGCAATACTCTTATAAATTAATATGATTGCTTCAGTCTAAGAGACTACTCAAGTTATAGTCTAGTAATTTCATGATATCCTAAATAATAAATCTACCTATAGTTGGTAATATTTTCTATCTAGCATAATAGTTAATTGGCGTATATCATATTAGTATCTTCTATCTAGACTCTAATATTTATCTAAACTATGGCATATTATTTTCTCACTAATTATATATAGAATTTGCAACCTAGATTTCTTACTAGCTTAGATTATAGAATTTGATATTAATAACTCTATAGTAAGGTATGTTAGAAGTTGGAATCCCTAAACTAAAACTTGTATAGATGTTAATCAAATTGTACCCATTATAACAGGTGGACATACAGCTTTACTATTCACCCGTACTTCCTGGAGCAAGGCAAGTACATTCTATGGTTTTGATCAGTGCATTTTCTTGTTCTTTATTGCTGACACACTGCGACACGTTCATGATCTTTTCTGGCTTGTTCTTTCATGATCTTACTTGCTCTTTCATGATCTTACTTGCATCTTGGGGTGGGGAAATACTCTAGATATGTGACCAAACCCGGATACTTATTCATGATCTTTAGCTTAGGCCTCGCACAGTGCACGCGGGTCCTAAGCCGTACCTTATATGATCTTTCAGGATCTTTTCATGCTCTTTCATGGTCTTACCCAAGCCGGTCACATATCATAGAAGTATTTCAAAATTATAACACACATGTTCAGGATTTTGTTCTTACATTAGTTTCCATGATCCTGATCTTAATTTTAGCTATAGTCATGATCTTTTCTGCATCTTTACATAGTCATGATCTTTCATGTATCTTTATAGCAGTAGTTCATGTTCTTCATGTTCTTTACATACCTTGTTCTTATCCTGTTCTTTCAGCATTTATTTTCCATACCATGATGTTATTGTTCATTACCTAGAACTGTACTTTGCTCCGCTCCTGAATAGGATATGTTGCAGGTATGCTTGCAGGACACTGTTCTACTCTATGGGCCAGAGCCCAGGATTAGCTGAGCAGAATGAGGCTTAGCTTGAGGTTTCAGGTTTAGACTGTTAGCTTACTCTTAGATATTGTCTTTAGAATTCATGTACATTTCATTCTTGATGACTCGTACATTATGATATCTAGATTTGTGGATTATGGTGATCATTCTGGGATACGTTTTAGATGCTGTGATTATATATTTTCATGATTATCTGGTTAGTTTTCCCTAGCTTGGTACAGCTTACTTCGTCGTGTCTAACGACGAAGGCTGGGCGTGTCCGACTCGTGTCCGATTATTCGGGAGCGGGTCGTGACACGATCGCCGGCCGGCGGCAGGCCGAGAGCACTGCGAAAGGGAGACACAGCAGCAGCGGGGTGCAGTTGCAGCGACCAAACTTTGCGGTAAGATCCCTCTCTCGACACTCCATTATTTCACGAACTGTAAATTGGTTTGGAAAGCCAACATAACCGCCTCGAAACCCCAGTAATTGGATTTTGTATAGGTTGCACGACCAGTCCATGAGATCGACCCGAAGTCGGTCAAAAACCTTTAAAAATAGAACACGAATGAACTGACCTGAAGCTGTTTTGGAAGGCACGTAATCGTCGATTCCTCGAAGGTTTAGGAAATATAAGTGAACACGTCTGTTGACAACATATATGAGATAGCAACCCCATTAATAGATTTATTTTTTATTGTTTATATTGCTGTTAAACTATTTTCAAAGTTTGAGAAAAAATAGTCTTTTAAAACTACAAAACTCAATAAAAACCTTCGATACGACGTGCGTCCCGCCAATCCGGACGACGTGGTCGTGAACCGAAAGCATGAAAAGGTGCGTATCGACTTCATGGACGTGTGGGCTTTGACAGAATTCAAATTAGTTGCGTGTGCGCGACGAATT
The DNA here is from genome assembly GCA_029216955.1 of Iris pallida. NCBI lineage: Eukaryota > Viridiplantae > Streptophyta > Magnoliopsida > Asparagales > Iridaceae > Iris > Iris pallida. The sequence goes on from JANAVB010015600.1 coordinate 28,745,065, forward strand.
TGATGCGTATCCGTCAAAATTCACCGTATCGGCCTCTGTGCAAATTTCTCAATTACTTTGTGCACGTTCGTCAGATCGAGACGAAACATGCGCCAACAGGACCGTATCATTTTTTTGGTCCTGTATGCCAAGTTTGGTCCGATTCTGAGATAGTTGATCGGATCACCGTTTTACGGGCCCCACGATTCGATTCAACGGGCGATTTCGTGTACGGCCCACCAGAATCCAAAATTGGACATACCTTTGGGCTCGTATCATCAAAACAAATCCGTAGACATGTAGTTTGACAACTTTATAGACCTTTGACTCTGGCAAGCTTTTCGGTACAAAGTGGGTCCAACGGCGGACACCGTTTTGACCCAAAATTATCGTTTTGCTCCTGTGTCCAGAATTGGACTTAAGGACAGGTAATCCTAGCTAATTTGACTATTCTAAAAATATTGGTAATGTCTATTTTGGCATTCGAAGACTTTTTGCATGTGTTGACTTTAGTGACTCATCTAGTGGTTGTACTATCGGTTTTACCAGCAAAGGACCTCAGACAAGTACACTTTTTGATTGCTTTCGATTCATAGTAGTCTTTTCATTTTATGTTTATGCATATGTTATCTTACTTGTTGACACATTTTACACGGATTAGTGTTATGGACATCTATATACATTATTTCTTGATTGTCATGTTTTCGTGTTTCGTGACTTGTTCGAGTCCATGAGTAGTAGTCGGGAGAGGAAATATCTTAGTAGACATATGAACTACCCCTTATCCATCCCCCGCGTCTTTCATGGAGAATAGCAGTTGCACACGACACGTGCATGGTGTCGAATTTATCCCCTAGCCGTTCATATATCGAAACTGATATTTTAAATCACATAGATAGTTGTATTTTATTTGTTTTCCTTGTCTTCTCCACCAATTGCCATGTCATCAGTTACTTTCTAGTTTTCGTCTCTCATATGTTATTTTCATGTCTTGTTAATTCTATTGTGATTTTGCATTGCCGTCGATTTGTGTGTTTGTTCCATTCCTGATTGAAAACCAACATTTTTCAGGTTTAGCCGCGATCACTCTTAGCACTGGAAAGGCATGGGTATACTGAGGTCAACCTAGATAGTTGAATTAGATGTCTTTTCTATTTTGTGAGACATTATATTTTCTAACAAATGTGAAGTTGTGAAACCTTGTAATTTGTAAAGTTGATTTAATAATGTGAATGAGCAATAAATGTATGTTTTGTTATTTTGAGCATCTTGGCCGTGACAGCGTTTTACCGCCGACTCTGCGGTGTCGGCTGGCTTGGACACGTCTCGTATCCGAAAAGCGGGTGCGGGTCGTGACACCCAACAACCCACGCAGTACAATTCAGCGTTGCTATAACGTCTTCCCCCTAGGTCGACTGGGCCCGGTGCCCCGACGAAATATCAGTCGAGAAAGAAATTTTTGTTGACAAGTTGTCCAATGACCACGCACCTACGAGACATCTAGACTCACGTAAATACATGGCCTAATTTGTTGTATAACTGGAACTATACTTAGCATCTCGTGCTCTAAACCATACTTTACATAACGTGCATCGAAACTGTGAGACTCCCAACCGAGGGACCACCTCATACTTTGAAAATGTGCATAGGAACCATGAGACTCCCAAACGAGGGACCGCCTCAGCGACAAACGGTCGCATGAACTTACTTCTTCGAAATCGAGGGAACGACTACTACATAGCCTTCCAACTTAATTTGCACTAAACATCTCTAATACTTGAAACAAAACGTGTTCCTTAAGTGCCATAGACCGTGGCTAACTTTTTATCGTGCCGACCGTGGCTCATGCCTTAAACCGACTTACGTTCTTATGCAACACTATCGCCCAAGTCATACTTTATATGACAGGCCTTGAAATCGTGGGACTGAATAACTTGACAACCGTAGAAAGAGCGGGACGGTACTTAGAATGACTTAGGTCGACCGGCATAACTTTGCCTAACTTAATCGAGCCTACAACTTAATCTAAGGGACGAGCAAAGGCTATGCCAAGCCTTGCATTATGGAAGCGTGCATGCTTTATCGAGCATTTACGCAGGCGACGCCTATGACTTAGGCTAACTCATAGTTTGTGTCGAATACCAACTTTCCTTCTCCCAAGCCACGGGACGAAGGACCGGGTGTCATTTTCAAAGCACGTCGTGCACCAACTCTAAGTCGACCGTTGGACCCTTCCATATTCTAACTCGATTCGACACATCGGGATTATTTCCTTAGCTATGTGGATTCGTCTCTTTTATTATCAAGCCTACTTGTGCATTTGAAAACATTTGATTTATTATGTGAAGGCTAAGATAAGGCAAGTTCACCGAAACTACTCCACCTGAGCGAGGATTCGCCTCGACCGTGCGGGTCTTCGAGTCGTCGTTGCATGGCTAAGTCCGAACGCTGTCGGCATTTCGATTCCTCCGATTGACTGAGCGGGATGGGGCACTACACTCAAAGAACTTGGTTGTTCAAGTTGAACACGTACACGATCCCATGGTCTCATGGCTCGTCATATAAAATATGACTTGGGCGGCAATGTTGCACAAAACATAGCTGGGTTAAGGCACGGTACATGGCTGATTTAAGTGATATGTCCTACGATTCCACCATTTTTTTATAGAGTATGCCACGGTCTATGGCATGGATAGAACATGTCTTGTTCAAGTTAAGTATGAAGGCTATGTAGTAACCGCTTTATAGGTTTCAAGGAATAAAAAAGTTCATGCGATCGTTTTTCATCGAGACGGTCCCTCGTTTGGAAGTCTCTTATGAAGTATGGAAGGCATGGTTATGAATAAAGAAGAACATGGTTTGGGTCATATGGTGAGTTAGGTAGGCACCATTGTATGGTCGTGGACAACTTGTGCAGAAGACATAGTCTTCCTCGAATGAATCGCCGGGTACCGGGATCATATCGGCCTAGGAGGAAGCAAGTTGGCAAACCAGGATGTTGGATATATCGCATAGGAGATTCGGGACTTCCATGGACTAATTATCCTGGATGATCTCCGTCTATCCTAGCATACCGCATAGGAGATTCGGGGCTTCCATGGGTTAGCTACCCGCGTTAGATGATCACAGTCTATCCTAAGCCAAGTCCAATATAGCTTGACATTGCTAGTGACATTTCATATAGATGAGTCGACATAATAGCGACGATCCGCGTGCATGTCTTAGATTAAGGAAAGAAGTGTATGCAAGGTGTCGGTTAAGTCGAAAGGAATGTAAGCACGACACGAATGAGTCAAAAAAATGTGTGTATAGTTTGCAACATAGATATAAAACCTAAGATTTGGCTATAGCAAAGACACATACTTCGGCACGAGGTGTGGCATCATTTGTTAAGTCAATGACACAAGTCTATGAGTATGGTTTGAGTCGGATTCATGTTGAAATAAGAAAGACCATAAGACAAGTATGAATGGTTGTACTATGATGCGAGGTACATCCTCGATGTTTGTCACACAAATGAGTTTTGTAGCACGTTCTTAAAGTACTTAATAGTATGATCATGTTGGTTTCAACACGAATAGGCCAGGATCTATGTACTAAAATTGATCATAAGGCAAGAATAGAAAGACAATCAAAAGAATAGTTTGCACAAAATAAAATAAACGTGTTAGCTTCGTATGGGTGAGCGAGGAGCTCACACCACCAGTACAGTTGTGTACTGACACCCACACAGTTTTTGTAAGCCCCCTGAATTTCAGGGTTTATTTTTATTTTCTTAATGAATTATTTTTGATAAATATTTTATTATTTAATTGTTTTTTATCATTAATGTACCTTTACATGACTTCGATTTCTGGAGCGTCAGGGATACCAATCTCTGTAAACTCTCTTCACGAGTTTTGTTGTAGACAAGATTATCTTCGTTTTGATATATATTGTCCCACTTGAATTCATTCCCTTGTACTCCTTTTGTATCGCGCAACTTCGGGTCAACTTAGACCAATTAACCGTTGAATAATTATTCCCACTTTTATTTTTGATCTACGTTTGCAGGTTACCGTGACTTTTAATTTAGGAGCACCAGACCAGTCATTTTCTCAGAACCAACTTCTCATGAATGATCTACTCGAGATGCTCTTCACCCATGACCTCCGTGTCCCACTCAGACACTCTATTTTGTGCTCCATTTCCTTCGCACAACTTTCGGTTCAATTTAGGCCAATTTATTATCTACCGTAAAACCTGATTTATTTTCCAATTTAATTTCGGGACCCGACATCGATCCAACCAAGTCAACCCAAAGTATGGACGTGACCCACATGAAGCCTACTACCCACATGAAATTTGTGTCCCATTTATTTGAGTCCCCGCATATTATTTATTTACCCATGATTATAAATATGTATTTAATTTTATTATTGCCCCCTGTCCGATTTTGGCCCGACCCGGCTCGACCGAACCCGAACCCAAGCCCCATGTTGTTCTCCCATGACTGCCCAAAAACCCCACATAATTTTCCCTATTTTTTCCCTATTTTAAATATTTATTTTTCTCTCTCCACTTTACAAATATTATATTATATATATATATATATATATATATATATATATATATATATATATATATATATATATATATATATATATATATATATAACTCTCTCACTCTCTTTATTAATACAACACACACCTCACCACTCCTCCTTTACAGCAGGAGCACACCCCCTCCCCCTATTCCTAGCCGAACATCCCCCCTCTCTCTATACTATTTCTCTCTCTATCTCTCTTTATATATATATATATATATATATATATATATATATATATATATATATATATATATATATATATATATATATATATAGGGAGCGGATCGGGAGCCCCACCCGCGGAGCCCCGTCGAAGCCCCGCCCCCCTTAGCCGTTGGATCGCGCGGGCGGGTGCGGGCCCCACGCGGGCCCCACGCGATCCGACGGTGCAGGGGGGGCGGGGCTTCGGCGGGGCTCCGCGGGCGGGGCCTTTGATCCGCTTCCATATATATATATATATATATATATATATATATATATATATATATATATATATATATATATATATATATAATCATACAACTCTCTCTCTCTCATAATAAACCCACACCTCACCATCTCTCCACCAGCTCACACCCCCTTGGCCGACCTCTCTCTCTCCCCTTCCTCAAATATCTCTCTCTCTACTATTCTCACTCTCTTTCTCTTTATATATATTTACACACACCCATACAAATCTCTCTCCCCCACTCTCCTTACACAACACAACACACACCACTCACATCCCCATAGCAGCCGACCCCCTTCCCTGGTCGAGCACTCCACCACCCACAGCCACTACCTCCCTCTTCTTCTTCTCCTCCTCTTCATCATCTTCACCATCATCATCTCTATCAACACCACTTCCACCATCACCACTACCACTCTTATCACCATCACCACCATGCAACACCACCACCACCATGCAACACCACCACCACCTCCACTACCCGTACGCCACCGTGCCATCATCGCTGTGCCGTGCCACCGCTGCCCTGGCAGCGCGAGGCAGTGCAGCCGCCAGCAGCAGCAGCAGCTGCACGCGACAGCGCGCATATTCGCGCGCGCGCGGATGCGTATGATGGCCGTACGCCACTTCGTGGCCGGCCCGCACCACCGCGGGGCCCCCGCAAGCTCCCCACGCCTTCGGCGAACCCGAGCGACCACCCCGGGAGAGTCTTCGGCCTCCCCGACGTGTGAAACACACTATCTGTGCATTTACGTCGAAATCCCGTCGACACGCGCGGAGGAAAGTTTCAGAAATTGTGTTTCGGGACAGCGACTTCGCACATAATTTCTAGGAAATCCGACCGTTGGATCGGCGAACTCCTTGCTCCGTCTCAATCTCAGTATATCCATCTTCACTTCTGTCAATTTTCGTCCGTTAATTTCATCGTTTGATGCCTCAAAACTGGCCACCAAGTTGACGTTTTAAATTGAACTATTTTTGGACAGTTTTGTGACGCCAACTTTGCAGTTTCGTATCTTCGTCGTCGTAGCTCCATTTTGCGTGCTACCAGTTCTTGTGTGCAACTGGTATAACCATCTTCATATCTTCTTTAGGTTTCGTTTCATTATAAACACGTTCGGTTGGTCGAATTCGACGCCAAAGTTGGTCGTCCGAATTCTTTAATTTGTACTTGTTAAATTCCATTTTTGAATCCGGGACTCCGGATTCAATTTCTGACACCATCAGTAGACTCGTGGCGTCATTCTGGCATGCTTTCATATAAAATTTGCTTGATTTGGAGAACGTGGGCCCTGGCACGCATTTCGGTGCAAAGCGGGTCCCATTTTTTGCTTCAACGGATCACTTTGAGATCGGCTCATCGGAATCCAATTTCGGATATACCGTTGAGTTCGTATCGTCATTCTGGACTCGTTGACATGTAATTTGTTGAGTTTTGAAGACATTTGCTCCGGCACGCATTTCGGTGCAAACCGGATACCAAGTGTCCGTGTCAACGTGTCATTTTGAGATCGGCACAACGGAATTCCATTTTGGACATACCGTTGGGTTCGTATCATCATTCTGGATTCTTGGACTTGTAATTTGCTAGGTTTTGTAGACTTCTATTCCGACACGTTTTTCGGTGCAAGGTGTGTCCAACGGCGGACATCATTTTGACCCGAAATTATCGGACTCCTGTGTCTAAATTGGACTTATGGGTAGACCATTCTAGCTAATTTGACCGTTCTGGACATGTTGGTAATATTTATTTTATCATCCGACAACATCTGTAGATTTTGTTTATGTATTATCCTTAATTATAATTAATTATTTTTCCAGAAATTGTTACTTTCTGTTTTTGGATTTTTATATATATTTTAATTGCTGTAAAAATCTGGGAAAATTATATTTAAATACTATGTTAATTTAGATAATTTATTATAATTTTTCCAGTATTTAATAAGTACTTTTGGTATTTTATAAAAATGGGAAAACAGAACTCATTTTCAGGATTCATGTGTTTGTTGATTTTTAATAAATATTTATGAAGGTTTATAAATCCCAAAAAAATTAGTATAAATTTATATAATTAACAAGGATCATTTTAGTACTTTATTTTATATATATTTAAGCTTTTTGTCTATCTCAAAAATTGTTGGAACTTAGTGTACAGTTTAATTTATTTATAAAGTAATTACGACTTGCAAGTTTTGAGTTGTTTTGAGTTATTATAGTATTGGACCTCACCCTACACTAGTATAAAGACTCTAGGAAGTTAGTTTGGATATAGTAGCACTCCACATTAGATTTTTATGCTAGGTCCCCCACTTGGCTAGTATCCAGTCAGGAGTCGTGTCACACCACTAGTGTAATATTGAACATAGCTTAGAACTGAGTATCATTATTGACAGGACACCGGACATCTATATCTTCGTACTAGTATTCTTGCTTTGCTCGAGGCAAGTACATCTACAAACTCATTTACTGTCTTTTAATGCTAGAACATGTATTAATCCTGTTAAAATACTGATCCTTGAGGTAGCAAGTTAAATCTTCACATGTTGTATTACTTTCAGTACCTGCCAAGCTTGGGACAGTTCTTATATCTTCACATGTTTCTTACTTGTTCTCATTACATGTTTTACTATGCTTTATACTACTCGGAGTATTCACATATTTCATACTGTTCCCAGTACCGGCCATGCTTATATTACTCCCAATATCTCCCACATGTTTTACTGTTCTCGTATCTCTCACATGTTAGAATATGGGTTATGGAGAAACTGACAGTTGAGTACGTGATCATGCCCCCCTCTCCGTATGTATTTATCGAGCAAGGTAGCATTTTATATGCATATCTTGACGTAGGCGCATCCCGCGGATTTGTGCGTATGTACATCTATCGCTTGTGACTTGTACGGAAGTACATTTATCACATGTGCCCCCAGCACATGTGCACCTATTGATCAATCACGTACCTGCTGCAGTTTTAAACATTACATATACATCTATCTCTATGACATATGTATCCTTGCCATGATAGATTATGAGTTATACCATGATTTCAGATATGCCATGTTCCCTATGTTACTATGATACTGTGATCCCAGTTGTACCATGATGCCATATTTCCAGTATTTCCTGTTTTATAGACTTATCATACCATATTTCTTGTTTTACATCTCTTTTATTATATGTTCAGTACTTTAGTTGTAGAGGTTGTACTTGCTCCTGTCCTGACAGGATAACGTTGTAGGTTCACTTTTCGAGAAGGAAATGCTATATGTTACATGTTATGGCACTAATTTTTAGGACCTGGCCTTAGCTCCAGAAGAGGCCCCAGCGGGGAACCTTGCTTAGATATTTTTCTTGTGTTTTGGGACTTAGACTTTGGTCTGTACTTATATTTGGATACTGGACTTTGTCTCCAGTTAGATACTTTGGTTGTGTATTATTAAATATGTGTTTGTTTACCTTCACTTATAGATGATGTGTTGTGATGAACCTTTAAATGTGATTTTAGAACTGTTAGCAGCTTAGATCCTTTATTGTCTATTCTTAGAACAGCTTACTACGCTTTAACAAGCGTAGGCTGGACATGGCTCGGCCCGGCCCAATAATTTGGGTAACAGATCGTGACATATTTTTTTGGCGGCCCATGCAGGTCCAGACTTAAGTTGTTTGGTTACGTTATTGTACCAAGCATGCCTGCAATTAGGATCTAAGACAACTTGATAACACTAGGATAAACATTTAAAACCCCTAGAGGATTTCTAGGATTGCAACATAGGAGAACTCATCACATCATAGGACCGTTAACTGTATTTAGTATCTTGTTTGAAATTCAGTGGGTTACAATTTTGACCAGGATAGTACCCTTGGGATGACCCCTGAGGATCTTACTCTGATCTTATCTCGAAATCTGTTTTCACCTGTTTTATTTGCTCTCCTCTAAATTTGTTGTTGAATTTAATTCCTGATTTTTGTTGTTGACTTTGATCTTGCATCGTGATAAATTTTCTGGACTAAATTGTTATATATCCTGATAAGATAAATGTCTGCTTTATTTATGGAGTTTAGAATTTATCGCAGCCATATTAGCTGGTATGACAAAAACATAGAGCCTGATTTTGGATATACTATCCTATTCATAGAATTTAGATTTTCTTGCAGCCATACCGGTTGGCGTGGTACGGAATCTAGATGATATGACTATAGGGTGTATACCTTAGTTATGGACTCCCTCGTTTATTGCATATAAGCTTACTGGTGTGGCAAAAATTCTGGCAACATGATTTCAGGAAGACGTGTATGGTTATCAGATCATATCTCAGCTTGATTCACTTCGTTATGACCGATTGAGCAAGAATAAATTCTTATCATTATTCGTCCCCGTCTTGATTAACTCCGTCCTATCTACATCCACAACAAGGATTATAGGTTCTCTAGGACTCTCCAATAGGATTGCTTTCATGTTATCTTTTTGGACATAATTATTTTTGTGTTCCATCTTTCCTATGACTTGACTAAACTCTTTTTTGTTAACCTCTTGGATAATTCTTCTCGTTATGCATCTCGTTGTCTTTGTACCATTCTTGGAGATTTTCCGATAAACTTTCATGTCTTGCTTGACCCTTTAACTTGTTTGGACACTGTTATGGATTGCTTGACCCAGTCTTAGGCCTTGTTACCTTCTATTTGATAGACGACCGAAATAGCCAAACTTTGTTAAGTGATTCTGTAGTATAACTATAGATGTATTATGTGATTGTGATAAATACTTTTCCTAGGGATTGGTTAGATTAAGCTTATAGGACAAGTATGAGTGACTGACTGTAGTAGACTTGGAAATCATTAAGAACGATTATATTGATAGAATGACTTGATGATAGGATATCTAAGATGGAATAATGAGATATTATATTGTTGTGACTATGGATTGAGGATTAGAATCTTGTGCTTAACAGTTTGAGGATTTAGCACTTGTAGAATTTTGGTTGGTTATCTATAGCTAATTACATGTGATTAGAGGGTAAATCGATATGTGGATTGATATAGAATAAATTAGAATGAGTTATCGTATTGCGTACGAGATCGGGAAGATATCGGTTAAAACGACAAGAAACAAGACAGAGACATATGTACATTGGTAATTAATAAATTGGGAGTTTGAACTCGAGGATTTATATTCGAAGGACTTGTTGAGTAAATAGAAGAAGGCTCTACGCCAAGAATAAGAATTTAACATATAATTTCAAGGAAAAGTTGTAGGAAAGGATTGACGACAAATGATGCAAAGGAACTGTGGATTGATAGAATAAGGATACTTAGGAAGTGATAAAGAAATCAAGTATTTACGATTGAGGTTGAAAATACGGTTGATGATTAAGCATTGTAGGCTTATAGACATACCCAGAGAATGACCTATAGTTTAGGGTATACATAAAGGTTCCATGTTAGTATGGAAGATTCTAAAGGATGTATGACGAAGTTTATGATAGAAGGACTTAGTTGAACATGAACCAAAAAGATTGAAGGAGAAACAGAAGAGATGATTACAATGGTAGCAATTGAGTATCGTAGCCAGAGCAGCTATATGTTATAGTTTGACCTATTGGGTGATTTTTAATTTCGAGGACAAAATTTTTGTAAGGTGGGTAGGATGTAAGCCCCCTGAATTTCAGGATTTATTTTTATTTTTCTTAATGAATTATTTTCGATAAATATTTTATTATTTAATTGTTTTTGATCATTAATGTACCTTTCCATGACTTTGATTTCTGGAGCGTCAGGGATACCAATCTCTGTAAACTCTCTTTACGAGTTTTGTTGTAGACAAGATTATCTTCGTTTTGATATATCTTGTCCCACTTGAATTCGTTCCCTTGTGCTCTTTTTGTATCGCGCAACTTCGGGTCAACTTAGACCAATTAACCGTTGAATAATTATTCCCACTTTTATTTTTGATCTTCGTTTGCACGTTACCGTGACTTTTAATTTAGGAGCACCAGACCAGTCGATTTCTCAAAACCAACTTCTCATGAATGATCTACTCGAGACGCTCTTCACCCATGACCTTCGTGTCCCACTCAGATACTCCATTTTGTGCTCCATTTCCTTCGCACAACTTTCGGTTCAATTTAGGCCAATTTATTATCTATCGTAAAACCTGATTTATTTTCCAATTTAATTTCGGGACCCGACATCGATCCAATCTAGTCAACCCAAAGTATGGACGTGACCCACATGAAGCCTATTACCCACATAAAATTTGTGTTCTATTTATTTGAGTCCCCGCATATTATTTATTTACCCGTGATTATAAATACGTATTTAATTCTATTATTGCCCCCTGTCCGATTTTGGCCTGACACGGCTCGACCGAACCCGAACACAAGACCCATTTTGTTCTTCCATGACTGCCCAAAAACTCCACATAATTTTCCCTATTTTTTTACTATTTTAAATATTTATTTTTCTCTCTCCACTTTACAAATATTCTATATATATATCTAACTCTCTCACTCTCTCTTTATTAATACAACACACACGTCACCACCCCTCCTTTACAGCAGGAGCACACCCCCTCACCCTATTCCTAGCCGAACATCCCCCCTCTCTCTATACTATTTCTCTCTCTATCTCTCTTTATATATATATATATATATAATCATACAACACTCTCTCTCTCTCTCATAATAAACCCACACCTCACCATTTCTCCACCAGCTCACACCCCCCCTTGGCCGACCTCTCTCTCTCCCCCTTCCTCAAATATCTCTCTCTCTACTATTCTCACTCTCTTTCTCTTTATATATATTTACACACACCCATACAAATCTCTCTCTCCCACTCTCCTTACATAACACAACACACACCACTCCCATCCCATAGCAGCCGACCCCCCTCCCCTGGCTGAGTACTCCACCACCCACAGTCACCACCTCCCTCTTCTTCTCCTCCTCCTCTTCATCATCTTCACCACCATCATCTCCATCAACACCACTTCCACCATCACCACTACCACTCTCATCACCATCACCACAATGCAACACCACCACCACCCGTACGCCATCGCGCCACCGCCGTTGTGCCGCACTGTCGCCGCCCTGGCCGCGCGAGGCAGCGCAGCCGCCAGCAGCAGCAGCAGCAGCTACACGCGGCAGCGCGCACATGCGCGCGCGCGTGGATGCGTACGATGGCCGTGCGCCACTTCGTGGCCGGCCCGCACCACCGCGGGGCCCCCGCAAGCTCCCCACGCCTCCGGCGAACCCGGACGACCACCCCGGGAGAGTCTCCGGCCTCCCCGACGTGTGAAACACACTATTTGTGCATTTACGTCAAAATCCCGTCGACGCGCGCGGAGGAAAGTTTCAGAAATTGTGTTTCAGGACAGCGACTTCGTGCAAAATTTCTGCGAAATCCGACCGTTGGATCGATGATCTCCTTGCTCCATCGCAATCTCGGTATATCCATCTTCACTCCTGTCAATTTTCGTCCGTTAATTTCATCGTTTGATGCCTCAAAACTGGCCACCAAGTTGACATTTTAAATTGAACTGTTTTTAGACAGTTTCGTGACGCCAACTTTGTGGTTTCGTATCTTCGTTGTCGCAGCTCCGTTTTACGCGCTACCAGTTCCTGTGCGCAGCTGGTATAACCATCTTCATATCTTCTTTAGGTTTCGTTTCATTATAAGCACGTTCGGTTGGTCGAATTCGACGCCAAAGTTGGACGTCCGAATTCTTTAATTTGTACTTGTTAAATTTCATTTTTGAACCCGGGACTCCGGATTCAATTTCTGACACCACCAGTAGACTCGTGGCGTCGTTCTGGCATGTTTTTATATAAAATTTGCTTGATTTGGAAAACGTGGGCCATGGCATGTATTTCGGTGCAAAGCGGGTCCCACTTTTTGCACCGTTGAGTTCGTATCGTCATTATGGACTCGTTGACATATAATTTGTTGAGTTTTGAAGACATTTGCTTCGGCACGCATTTCGGTGCAAACCGGATACCAAGTGTCCGCGTTAACGTGTCATTTTGAGATCGGCACATCGAAATTCTATTTCGGACATACCGTTGGGTTTGTTTCATCATTCTGGATTCGTGGACATGTAATTTGCTAGGTTTTGTAGACTTCTATTCTGACACGTTTTTCGGTACAAAGTGTGTCCAACGGCGGACATCATTTTGACCCAAAATTACCGTTTTGCCCCTGTGTCTAAATTGGACTTATGGGTAGGCTATCATAGCTAATTTGACCGTTCTGGACACGTTGGTGATATTTATTTTATCATCCGACAACATCTGTAGATTTTGTTTATGTATTATCCTTAATTTATAATTAATTATTTTTCCAGAAATTGTTACTTTCTGTTTTTGGATTTTTATATATATTTTAATTGCTGTAGAAATCTGGAAAAAATTGTATTTAAATACTATGTTAATTTAGATAATTTATTATAATTTTTCCAGTATTTAATAAGTACTTTTGGTATTTTATAAAAATAGAAAAACAGAACTCATTTTCAGGATTCATGTGTTTGTTGATTTTTAATAAATATTTATGAAGGCTTATAAATCCCAAAAAAATTAGTATAAATTTATATAATTAACAAGGATTATTTTGGTACTTTATTTTATATATATTTAAGCTTTTTGTCTATCTCAAAAATTGTTGGAACTTAGTGTACAGTTTGATTTATTTATAAAGTAATTACGACTTACAAGTTTTGAGTTGTTTTGAGTTATTATAGTATTGGACCTCACCCTACACTAGTATAAAGACTCTAGGAAGTTAGTTTGGATATAGTGGCACTCCACATTAGACTTTTATGCTAGGTCCCCACTTGGCTAGTATCCAGTCAGGAGTTGTGTCACACCACTGGTGTAATATTGAACATAGCTTAGAACTGAATTTGTATATCATTATTGACAGGACACCGGACATCTATATCTTCATACTAGTATTCTTGCTTTGCTCGAGACAAGTACATCTACAAACTCATTTACTATCTTTTAATGCTAGAACATGTATTAACCCTGTTAAAATACTGATCCTTGAGGTAGCAAGTTAAATCTTCACATATTGTATTACTTTCAGTACCTGCCAAGCTTAGGATAGTTCTTATATCTTCACATGTTTCTTACTGGTTCTTAGTACATGTTTTACTATGCTTTATACTACTCGGAGTATTCACATGTTTCATACTGTTCCCAGTACCGGCCATGCTTATATTACTCCCAGTATCTTCCACATGTTTTACTGTTCTCGTATCTCTCACATGTTAGAATATGGGTTATGGAGAAACTGACAGTTGAGTACGTGATCATGCCCCCCTCTTTGTATGTATTTACCGAGCAAGGTAGCATTTTATATGCATATCTTGTCGTAGGCGCACCCCGCGGATTTGTGCGTATGTACATCTATTGCTTGTGACTTGTACGGAAGTACATTTTTCACATGTGCCCCCAGCACATGTGCACCTATTGACCGATCACGTACCTGCTACAGTTTTAAACATTACATATACATCTGTCTCTATGACATATGTATCCTTGCCATGATAGATTATGAGTTATACCATGATTCCAGATATGCCATGTTCCCTATGTTACTATGATACTGTGATCCCAGTTGTACCATGAGGCCATGTTTCCAGTATTTTCTATTTTATAGACTTATCACACCATGTTTCTTATTGTACATCTCTTTCATTATATGTTCAGTACTTTAGTTGTAGAGGTTGTACTTGCTCCCGTCCTGACAGGATAACGTTGTAGGTTCACTTTTCGAGAAGGAAATGCTATGTGTTACATGTTATGGCACTGATTTTGAGGACCTGGCCTTAGCTCCAGAAGAGGCCCCAACGGGGAACCTTGCTTAGATATCTTTCTTGTATTTTGGGACTTAGACTTTGGTCTGTACTTATATTTAGATACTGGACTTTGTCTCCAATTAGATACTTTGGTTGTGTATTATTAAATATGTGTTTGTTTACCTTCGCTTATAGATGATGTGTTGTGATGAACCTTTAAATGTGATTTTAGAACTGTTAGCAGCTTAGATCCTTTATTGTCTATTCTTAGAACAGCTTACTACGCTTTAACAAGCGTAGGCTAGACACGGCTCGGTCCGGCCCAACAATTTGGGTAACGGGTCGTGACAGTTTCCATGTACATGTTACAGGTATTGCTCGATTGGGGCGAAGCTCGCTTGGACGCGCTGAGGCATAAAGTTCTTTAGCGTTTTGAGGCGTGTGGCTACATTGAAGACATCACATATATGAGACATGATGTATGGACATCGCCTTCTAAAGCATCTGCTAGTTTGTTATGTTGTATTGAGAGAAGAAAGAGAGCTTAGTGACTTGTAATGGAAATAAAGTGAGCTTGAGTGACTTATACTCTTGGCTTCGCGCCTTTGTAATATTGCTTTTATTATCAATAAAAGGCTGCAATTTTGTTTCAATACTTATGTTGCCTTGGTTTATTCAATGCTTCTGCTTGGGGCTTCTGTGCGACTACCCAGTCGCTTAGCTTGTAATCGGCCATTATGGAACCAACCTTGCGTGACGCAACCTAGGCTCACGTGGCATCACGCCTTAGCGAGGACGATCGGTCCTCCGGAAGCGGGACGTGACATTTGCCAACCCACATGATCAAACCAACCCATGTCTAACGGACACCAAGCACAGATAAAGACAAGTATATGGCAGTGACTACGTCATATGTATAAATCTTAACCTTTATAATAGGTTGACAAAAACTAATATTGAACCCTTTGCCCTAATAGGTTCAACTCCCTCACCACTCTCAAGAAAAAAAACCAAAAGATTACAATTGAGATCACTCACCAAATCATAACAATCTTCCTAACCAAAGTTGACGACTCCTTGATTAGATCTCCTTCCTCCTTCTGTCTTGGATGGATAAGTCCTAAGAGTAAAGCATAGACTTTCTCTTATATTTTATTGTTGACGAGCACCCCGAATCTCCACTTTATGTTGTGTTGTGCTTTGTGTCTCCACCCTTACTCCATATATATAGGATGAGAAAATCATATTCTAGTTATAATAGGATTTCTTAAATAGGAATAAAATAGGAATCATATTATGCCTAAAATATTCTACCAATATTGTATTTTAGATCATAATATGATTTTCTAAAATAAGAATCCTATTATATCTAAAATAGCACAACACCAATTATGGACATCTAAATCTAATCAAATCAAATATTTAACTAGATTTGGATTCCACAAATATGTTGTTACCAAATCCAGAATAGACTCCAACAATCTCCTCCTTCAATCTGATGATAGGGTATT
This sequence comes from Iris pallida, assembly GCA_029216955.1. Taxonomy (NCBI): domain Eukaryota; kingdom Viridiplantae; phylum Streptophyta; class Magnoliopsida; order Asparagales; family Iridaceae; genus Iris; species Iris pallida. The sequence goes on from JANAVB010015600.1 coordinate 28,761,393, forward strand.
GACCCCATGGATCCTCAACTAGACTCCATGCCGGTCGTTACATGACAGAATACCTGCTCCCCTATGCCACTGATCTTCGATCCTCCGAGTTGCTTTGCATTTTCTGTTGGCCCATTGGTCATATGGTCAACCTGATTTTAATAATTGATCAAACTCTGTCTGGATATATGAAGCTAGTCGGGACATCTCGGACTCTTGAACATGATCAAGAATGGCTATCCACTGAATTCAAGATCGAAGATCTGTTTGCCTACTCGAGTCTGTAATTCCTTATGCAATGTATTTTTCATTTTATTTGAGTCTAGGAATATGTTGTACACCGAGTCGTACTGGCAAATAAGCTACCCTTAAATGAGTTCAAAATGTTTTTAAAATGTCCTTTCAAAAAGGTTTACAAAAAGGTTTTCAAAAAGGTTTTCAAAAATCACCAAAAAGCTTTTTAAAACCCTAACTAAACCCTGACTTAACCCTGACAGAACTCGGCCCGAATTCGGCCAGAGTTCGGTTAGTGAACGTTGCTTTTTGAACTTGGTCTTCCTGCAGTTACGGATCCCACCGAGATTTTCTCATAGAGTTCTGCCCGAATTCTGCTCGAATTCTGTCAGAATTTTGCCTTTAGAAAAACTATAAATAGAGAAGGATTTCGATCATTTCAACTCACTCATTCACTTTCATATCTCTTCTCTATAAGCCTGCTACTTCTTCCAAAGTATTCTGAGCTATTCATTTTCAAATCCCAAGCCAGTTACAATCCTCTAGTCGATTTGCCAGTGCGGTACGGTCTAGAAGTTTCAGAGTGGTTGTAATCAGAGGCTTGATTGAAGTTACACACTTCACAATTGAAGTTGGTCGAGTACTTCAGATCAAAGCTCGCGTTGTAGAAGTTGCAAGAACTTCGGATGAAAACTTGTGGTAATTTTCCATAGTGGATTCAACTGGAAGCTAGAGTTCTTCCGACTGGACTAGTCCTCACAAGAGGGAAACCAGTATACATCCTTGTATTTGCGTTTGCTCTCTACTCTCTACTTTTTATTTACATATTTGTGATATATTATATGTGATCTTGTTACTAACATTTTTAAATAGTTAATTTTCTGCTGCCTACTCTATTCACCCTCCCTCTAGAGTATTGCGCTTTACAACTCGTTCCTACAATCGGTCCTACATTTTCCTTCGTCTTTAGCTTCTCGATCGTCACGTTGATACTAGCTACAATTCATAGTACCTCATGTACCACTGGGATCCTATCGACATCAATGACACGAGTAATACCGAATTCCCTGACGATCAGCCTCACCATGAGTCTTGGCTGCATGTCCTTCCACCGGAATGTTTATCGTTCCGACGAGCTTCTTTACCCTTGGCTGGCCCAACCAAGAGTACGGTACGGTTCTCCTGAGATTCGAACTCCTAAACCTGTCCACCTTCATGTCCGACACCGAAGCTCCTTTGTACACATGCATCCTCGAACAGAACATCACACACTATGTATGCTATCGATGACCTATAGCTCCCTATGAACTGTGTGAATAGAGATGCACCTACCTTTGATTGAGTTTACTGCAAACCTTGACCTCCTTGCTGGCTTTGAACTGCTGAAACCAATGTTGCTCCGTGAAGCTTTGGCAAACCACCTGTCGCTAAAATTGGATCCGTAGGGCAACCCCACCTGGAGACTGACCAGCTATCATGGGACCAATAGACTGACCCTCAATCTTTGACCCATCTCCATTCATCGCTTTGTCTTGACGAACCGAATCCTCTGTAACCCTCAAAACTTTTCGAAGACCCTCCTCAGCAAGTTTCCAACGATCCAACTCATATTGAACACCCCTCCAGCCTCCATCCGGTGTCTGTAGCCTGCCTGTACAGCTCAGCGGCTTAAGCCTGTACATGACACAACATAAATCTCCCAAGCCAACTGTTGGGAAACCTTCGCAAGAATCCAATCTTTGTCTCTAAACAAACTATGACAACCATTATCTGTCAGCCTCCCTACCGAAACCAAATTGTAGCGTAAATTCGATGCATGTAGCACACCCTTGAGAATAAGTTTTTCCTTGAGAATAAGTTTTTCATCGAGCTCCATTGTCAAGTGCACATTACCGATGCCTACAACTGCAACTGTCCCCTTTTCACCCATTTTCACACGTCCAAACCTACCATTGCGGTATGACGTAAAGATCCTCTTATGTAGAGTGACGTGATATGACGCTCCCGTGTCCATGACCCAGTTGCCATCATGATACATGCCACAAGGTTCCTCTGTGTCGATCGCTGCGATGATGATATCTCCTATTGTTGTGAGATCCTCTTGATCGTCATTGCTTTGGCCTTCTCAGCTTTGAGCTTCATGTAGTTCCTCTTGATATGACCTCTTTCGCCACAGTGATAGCAGCCCTTCTTGCGGTCCACAATTGTAAGATCCTGATAACTCCTCTACGTCCTCGCCTGTCATTTGGGTCTTTCTTTCCCGTAGGAAGCCACTAGAGCGGACTACTGCAACGATTCAACTTGCTTGGGATGAACCTCCTCATTCAACAAGCTACTTTTGACTGCCTCCATCATGAAAACTCCATAGGCACGGAGTTGCTCACCGATCCCACCAACGTCTTCCAGCTTTCTGGCAGAGAATTCAAGAGCAATAGGGCTTGAAGCTCATCATCAATCATCATCTTCATCGCATACAACTGATTGATGATACCCTGATCCTCGTTCAGATGTTGTGCCACTGGGACACCCTCCATGTACTTTGAGTTGACAGTTGGCGAATAAGAAATAACTTGTTGCCATCCGTTTTCGTTTCGTTCAACGAATGCAGCTTCTCCCACAATGATTTTGTCGAACTCTCCATAGACACGTGGTGAAACACCGAATCATCCAACCATTGGCGGATGAATCCAACTGCCTTCTTATCCAATCGTTTCCAGTCTTCGGCAGCTTTGTCCGTTGGCTTTGCATTGTCGCCCTTTAACGGAGCATGCAAGTCCTTGCGCCATAATAGATTCTCCATCCTTGGCTTCCAAATCTCCCAGTTTCCTCTTGTGAGGGTGATCATACGAGTGTTCATCTGTTTTGTAAACATGGTTGCTAGAACCTCCAAAGCTTATTGGACGTGCGGAAGCGTTTGCCAACCCACCTGATCAAACCAACCCCTATCTAATGGACACCAAGCACAGATAAAGACAAGTAAATGGCAGTGACTACGTCACCTGGACAAATCCCAACCTTTATAACTCAGATAAAAATTATAAGATTGATAAAAACTAATGTTGAACCCTTTGCCCTAATAGGTTCAATCCCCTCACCACTATAAAAAAAAGAATATTACAATTGAGATCACTCACAAACCCATAGCAATTTTCCTAACCAAAGTTTACGACTCTTTGATTAGATCTCCTTCCTCCTTTTGTCTTGGATATCGAAGTCCAAAGAGCAAAGCACAGACTTTCTTTTAGATTTTCTTGTCGACGAGCACCCCGAATCTTCACTTTGTGCCCCACCCTCACCCCATATATATATATATATATATATATATATATATATATATATATATATATATATATATATATATATATATATATATATTCTAGTAATAATAGGATTTCCTAAATAGGAATAAAATGGGAATCCTATTATGCCGAAAATATTCCATCAACATCATATTTTAGATCATAATATGATTTCCTAATATAAGAATCCTATTATATCTAAAATAGCACAACACCAATTATGGACATTGAAATCTAAGAAAATTAAATATTCAACTACATTTGGATTCCAAATATGTTGTTACCAAATCCAGACTGGACTCCAACAAAAAAATATTACGTCAAAAAATAAATCTAATATAAGTCATTTATGTCTAATGGTCCATCGATCATCGGATCCACAATAAGTTTTCACATGTCTAATAAAAATATAACATCTAAGAAAATTTTCCCCTTATGCAAACCTCTTTTTGTTGATGACTAGGCAAACTTTTTTTTTTGTAGTCAATTAACGACTAAGAGGTTTTCGGAAGAGATGGAATGAATTCTCCGGTGGCTAAACCCTTCAAAGGTCTCCACAATGTCTATTTATAAGATATGATCATAAGAGATCGTGATATAATAAAGATTATGATTATACTTGTCATATTTATTAGTTTGCACGATCAACTAAGTTAGTTAAAACTAAATACAACAAATATAGTATTTTGTAGTCAAGCTTTATTAACTTTCCTATGAAAGAGTTTAGTCAAAATATATCAAAAATAAAAACAATATTTTAATGACATTCTATGGGCTAAAAATAAATAAATACATAACTAATAAACCAACAGAAACTTACATAAACTACACCCAGCTGTCTCAGCTTATTTGCTTACCAAACAATTATGGCCCATATATAAGTGACATACTGCTCTTCTGGTCTGCTAAATACGAGTGAGCATACAGTTCATCTTCAGAGCGGGAGAGCAAAAAGTACTATATATCCCAGTGTCGAGCTTTAAATTTTGAGACCTGAGACAAAATCTAAAAGTGGTGCCCTCAAAACTTAATACTCGTATAATTTTTTCATGGACGATGATACTATAACGCCCCAGTCCCAAAATACTTGGGACTAGCATCGTAGACATGCCAGCTGTCTACATACGAAGTATACTCCAATACATGGATATCTCGTTTGTACACATAAGCTATAAAATGTAGTAACCATGAAGCTAATCTCATCCACAATAAATATATTATAAAAATCAACTTTATAATGTCATTTGTACAAAAATATTGGGCGGAGACATATCTACTACCAACAAATTTAAATAAGAGAAATACACAAAAGAAGAATTTGTCGAGCAAAGCAAGCGGCGAGTCCAAGAGTAGTCATTGCAAAGGACGGAAGTAAACCATGGCCTTGGCTAGAGTACCTACAGAAATCACAAAACACACCTGAAGAAATCACCAGGTCCTCAGAGGGACGTAACAAGATACAGGAAGAACATGTCATTATAACTGCAATGTAAACACTATAAAACTACAACACAACTAGGTCCCTAACCGTCTAAGTGATATGCACTTAGAGGACAATGTTCTACGCAGGGGCTGTAAGGATTCATGCAAGTAAAAAAGAGTGGCTGTCAAGTTGCGCTCATCCGAGACACTATCGGTCGGGCAGCAAGTCGCGCTCATCCGAGTCACTATCACCCATAAATGTGTATAAAAAGTAAATATAGCCCCTACGCTAATAGTTGTCCTCTTCCTCCAATAGTACTATACATGCATCGTAACCATGACATACCAACACATGTCACTTCCACAATACTGTTTTATACCTAATAACTGTCAAGTCTTCTAACATGCATCTATTGACAGATATTTGTAGGCCTCAAAAATGAAGTCACGCTGAGTTAATACAGCCTATCAGCACAATGTCTAAAATACACGCTGAGTTCTATCAGACCATGTCTTCAAATATATGCAGAGTTTAAATGGTACACAGAGACAGCTCATCATTTGTCAGAGTGTCATTATGACTGACAGCACGACAGTCAAAGAATGTCTCCTCGTATGCCACGTATGCACGGGACTCGAGAGATCTCAGCCGACTATTGCGTGACTTTCGAAATCTTCCTCAACAAGATTCAGTCTTCATCAAGTTGGCGTGCCAAAAGGACTTATCATCATTTAATATGACTGACAAAGCAAATCAATGTCAGAGATTTTGTGCCAGTCGAGGTACGTCGAATCAAGACATCTGGCCGTTCTGACTCAAGTCTGCGTGTATTTTGAACTTCTATATTCCTTCCTCAAGTTTGCGTGAATTTTGAGCTTTCTGTCTCAAGTTGGCGTGTATTATGAAGCTTTCTGCCTCAAGTCAGCGTGAATTTTGAGCCTTCTGCCTCAAGTTTGCGTAAATTTTGAACTGAAGTACTTCTGCTGTAAGTCAGCGTGGATTTTTCATCTCAACAGGGATTTTATCCTCAACCAGTTGGCGTGAATTTTATCTCAAATTATCAGATTAGAGTACGTGGCAGCCATGCCACGGATCTCTCGTATGCGTGCCCCAGTAATTTGCACACGACTCATGCATGATTGCCATGTGTCTAACAGTTATGGGCCACGTCCAGTAACTGCTCATCAATCTTGCGTATGATTGAGTCCTGCGTGATTATCAATTATGCATAGGTTATGAAAACAGTTATCTTTTTAGTTATTTTTGACTCTATAAATAGAGTTCTCTTCTCATTCATTGTACAGATATACAGAATATCAAATTTCTATCGAATTCTTGAGAGCTTTTCTTCTTCGCATCGTCCAAGGGATAAAGCGATCGTCTTCTAGATCGGATTCCTAAAGTTGTATTTTCCCAGAATCAAAATAAATAAAGTGAATTTATTTATAGAAAACAAATTGGCGACTCTGCTGGGGAAACCCATCTCCTCTTCTGAGATGGCAACAACTCAATGCGACACTTCGTCGATCGGATCGACGAAGAAGGTGATATCGATTCAGTTCAATCAACTCGCCTATGAAGAAATGCAGCGGGCTAAGGGTGGCAAGCACACTTCAGCCTCCATCACCACCGCCAAATCAAAGGGACGATCTGTCTACGTCCCTAAGAATCTGTTGGCAGCTATAGATGGTGAAGTTTCTGCCACAGTGTCCATTACTAACACTGGCAAGAACTCCACTGCAGGGACGCATACTCCTGTGTGCTCGAAGACGACAGTATCCAAAAGACACGCTAACAGTGATGGCTCCTTAGCCAAATCTGTTTTCGTAGTCACGCAGTCCAGAAGTCACGCTGACAGCACTGGCTTTTTAGCCAAGCCTGTTCCAGCGTGCATTTCCAAATCCAAAAATCACGCTAACAGCACTGGTTCTTTAACCAAGCCTGTCTCAGCGTGTATTCCGCACGCATCATCCACCAAGTCAGCTCTCCCTGACTCAGCATGCGTACCGAAATCTGGCTCTTTAGCCAAGACTTTATATGCTGACAACACTGGCTCCTTAGCCAAATCGTTATCAGCATGGTCTAAGAAGAATAGCTCTTTAGCTATTTCTTCTTCCTTGCCAAATTCTGCTAGAACTGGGGGTAGTCTTGCTATGGCTTCTCCACAAATGGCTCACAAAGTCCCTTCGAATATGAACAACTCTTTAGTTGTTTCTTCTGCTCCTGTAGTGTTTACTTCAGGAAGGCTGACAATTTTGTTAGTCAAAGAAAAGGAAATAGTCTTTTGACTACTCTTCCTTCTGGACATTCTGTGTCTCCAAATTTGAATAAGTCTAAAAAAAATATTTCTTAATGTCTTCTTCTACGACTTCTTCAAATTGGGCAAAGAATTTGTCTTTACAAAAAGGTTTGTTACCAACTCCTACTCAAGGGGATGGTTCAACTCTTCCTTCTCTGCAAATATCCAGATCAATGGAAGGAAAACTTCAAGTGTCAAAAACCAATGTTTTACCTCCAACAGATCTAAGAATGAAACTTAATCAATCCCGTTTGGGAAGCACTTCTGTTGTTAAGAAACCACACCAATCGAAAGCAAAAGTAAGAGATCCGGATGCAGAGTATGCCAAAAATTATGTTGCTCAGATTAATCATTCTTTGTATAATCAAGAGCCGGCAAAATTCAAGGACAAGAAATACATTCCTAATAAACAAAGATTGTTCTCAAATATACCTCAATCTTCACATACGGATTTGCGAGAACATCTTCAACAAAAGAAGAGGAATAATTCTCTGTCAAGTGATCATGACCATGCTGATCATGAATGTGACTTCTAGCCAAGGGTCATAATTCAATGCAGATGTCAAACTAAACGACAATCTGTCTTTAATCAGATTCAGTGTGAACCTATACATGATGAAGATGAACCTCTTTTCGCTTCAATCAACATGACCTCTCGGAATTCTGGGGGTAGAACTGATAGTCCAGATGGGGTATACAGAGGCACCAGAGCAAGAGTCCTGGCTTCTAATCAAAGAACTTCAGTTTCTGAAGATTATTCTGAATTCCTTGGAGAATCCAACTTCCCACCTCTTTCTACTGGAGGTAGTTCTCCTACAACTGATTTTGATACACAAAGCAATGATTCAGAACAAACAGTATCATCAACAATCCCTCGTATGGTCACAACTTATATGGTGGATGGGAATACTAATTTAAACAATGAACCTTCTTCTTCGATGACTCCTCAAGACCAAAGAATTGTTTCTTTGAAACAACAAATGAAATCTATGGCTGATACTATGAAATCAATGTATGAACTTATGGCAAACCAGCTGCAAAATCCACGGACTGTACCTGACGCCATACCGATTGACACTGGTATAGGTCTAGTGCAAGTTCCTTCAGCAGTACAATCCAATATCCCTGGACAAGCTCAACCCATTCCTAGCCATTCGGGAGCTGGAGGTAGCGCTTATAATGCTGTCCCTCCTCCTAACTATTCTCTACAAGCTACAACTCCACAATCTTCCAGAGTCGTTACTGAAGAATTGAGGAATCTTCGAACCCAATTTGAGGCATTTAAACAGAAAGATGGTTTACAAAGGTTAGGTATCAAGCAACCTTATCCAATAGAATGGAAGCAAGTATCATATCCTCCTAAATACAAGCCTCCTACTATCTCATTCTTTGATGGAACCACTTCTCCTAGTCAGTTTATCAATCATTTTGAAGTGATAACTGACCAGCTACAACCAAGCGACGCCCTCCTTACTCGGGTGTTTGTCGGATGTCTCAAAGGAACGGCTTATGAGTGGTATAGAAGTCTTTCTGATGGGTGTATTACCTCATTTGCCGGTTTCAAACAAATATTTCTTGAACGGTTCTATGAAGGGCTCAATGACATGACTATGTCTGCTCTTATAAGAATCAAACAGAGAAATAATGAGAGTACTGAAAGCTTCATTGAAAGATTTAGAAGAGAAGCTTTAAAAATGCCTCTTGGAACTCCCGATGCTGTCACTATCGACACATGCAAGTTAAATCTCTTACCAATCATCAGCATGTGGACAGGATCCACTCAATTCCAAGATTGGCCTTCCTTCATCGTCAGTGCCAAAGCTGCCGAAGTCAGTGCCAAGACTTTCAAATGTTTGGGGGTACACATAAATCCCAATGAATCTGGTCAAAATACTAGCAATAGTACGCGACCTAACAATCGTAAAGGAAAAGTGACTCTCGAAGTCAATCTCCAGAGCAAAAATCAAGAAGTAATATCTGCCCAAGCTACCTCAGCTCCAACAAATCAACAACCAAGAGCACCTCGCCCCAAAGAAGAATACTCTTTTGATGACGATGACGTCCTTGGTATCTTTGAATGTCTACTTAAAGGTAATAAAATACAATTACCTGAAATCAAGAAACCCGATGAAGCTGGTAAGACAGATCATCCTAAATATTGTCCGTACCATAGAATGTTGGGTCACACAGCTCGTACATGTTTTGTATTGAAAGAAAAAATCCAGGAAATGATCAAATCTGGAGCTGTCACTCTCACTCCGAAAGAAAAGACCGTCACCTCCAATGTTGTCTCTATGCAATTCGGAGATTTTCCTCCTCAACTCCTCGAAAGCGGGATCATTCCTATTCCCAAGGCAACTCTTAAAATCATGAATATTCCCCCTCCACAGTCTGAAGGATTAGTACCGATCACTATTGAAACAGGCGAAATCATATGGATTTATCCTGATCTAGTGACAGATTTTGAATCTCCTCCCCTTCAAAAGACTACTTCCCTAAAATCTAAGAAGGCCGAAAAAACTAAGTCATGTCATATAACTTCTTTCGAATCTACTTCTGACACAGAGCCAAAAGATAAAGTAGAAGCGCTTGCTGGTGCTACTAGAACAGGGAAACATTATCTAAAGGATTATTCTAAGAGTCCTGAATATACTCCCGATAGTCCTGAAGACACTCCTGATATCTCTCCAGCTGACAAAGATATTTCTGATGTTCCTCGAGAGGAAGAATCATCCACTGTACCTGTTCCTTCAACTACACCGGTTGTACCTATTCCTTCCAAGCCCACAGCACTTGAGAAAGGCAAACAACAAGTTCGCTTCGACAAACCAATCAGGAAGTCTCCTCCCCTTGGACTCCAGAAGCCTTATAACTTTGACATTTTAGCTCAACTCGCTAATACTCCAGCTAGAATGTCCCTCTTCGAACTTCTACGTCTTTCTAAAGAGACTCGGGAGACATTAAGTGAGGCACTTCTTCAGGCTGACTCTTGTCTCGCACAATTAAAGAAGCCAGATGAAGAACCTGTTACTTGCTTACATTGCAATAGTGTATTGGAGATCATCCCGAATATCACCTTTATACAAGATGACATGTTATTGGAGGATAATCGACATGATCGGCCTCTCTACTACACCGGTTATATCGATACGATGAAGGTAGATCGTATTCTTATTGATCCACGGTCTGCTTTAAGCATAATGCCAAGGAGTCTGCTAGATGAATTAAAAATTCCTCTTCACAAACTTTCCAAGACGGTTACTACCATATTGGGGTTCAATCAAAGCCGAAGCGAGCCGTTGGGAAAGATTCATCTGAAACTTCAAATAGGCGATTTCAGATCTAAAGTCACTTTCTATGTGATCGAGATCGTGGGATCTTATAATCTTCTCTTGGGAAGACCCTTCCTTCATGAAAATAATGTGGTGCCTTCTACTCTTCATCAGTGCTTCAAATACATTGATAGCGATGGAAAAGTACGAAAGAAAGTTGCTGATATAAATCCTTTTCGTGGAGTTGAAGCTTATTTCAGTGATTCCCGGATGTACAAAGAAGAGTTTACAAAAATAGTACAAGCCATGGAAAAAAGAAGACCCGCAAAGTGAGACCTTGATAATTCCTGTTAAAGGTCGAACTACTCAGCAACAGTCTCATAAACCCTCTGGAGAAGCCCCCTTCATTATTCCAGTGAGCGGACGTATCTCTCCATTACCTCCATCATCTACCCAAGACACGCTGATCATTCCTGTCAGTGGGCGTACTACATTTCCGGCATCTTCATCTACAAAACAGGACACTCTGATAATCCCTGTTGGCGGGCGAACTACTTTTCCATCTCAAGTTTCAAGGGAGCTCACCTCTTCTGAGCCATTTGTGATCGATCTTAATCGAAACAAAACTCCTTCTAGTTCTTCTTCTCCCCCTTTAGTCATTGATTTGGCTAAGATTTCTAAGGTTCAACCTCCTTCTGATGTAAATACTACTACTTTTGAATTTAATAAAAAGTCTCCATCTTTGCAGTATATTGATGTGTGTAATCATGTTCATAATTACTTGTATTTATTAGATGACTTGAATACAATAACCATAGGAGTCGTACAGACTTTTCATACAGAAGTATCCTTAGAATCAGTACAAGGTTCATGCTTTCTAGTACCTAGCAGAAAATCAGGTGATATTCCAATATTCTTCTACAAAGGACCAAAGAACCCTATCAACCTTGAAGATGATGATAAAAATGATAATTCTGAAAGATTACAGTTGCGTCGTTACAGCCAGCAATCTAAAGATATTATCAAAAATATGGGCTATGATTTCAGAACTGGCCTCAGTAATGGGAGAGGAAGAAGAATGCCTGTTCGGATTCCTCCTTTAAAATATGGAAGGACGAAATGCGGATTGGGTTATATTGCTCCTACTTCCTTTATCAATATCATCCATGAAGATCCTAAATCTGACGAAGATAAAAGATCTGATTCTTCTAGTACCTCCTCTTGGGATTCTGATACAAGTATTGGTGACTTCCACCGTAACATTTTGTCTTCCAACATGGTTTCCGTTGATGGTCCTGAAAAAGATGACGAAGACGAGTTTGAAATCTCATCCGAATCAGAACAATGGGCCCAAAGGTTAGATAATCAATGGGAGTTTAGATTCGAGCAAAGAGAACCTCCAACTGAAGATAAACTCGTTCAAATAGATGTTGGTGAAGAGGGATCCCCCAAACCAATATTCATTAGTGAAAGTCTTTCAGAAACTGATAAGCAAGACATGATCAAACTTATTCGCGAATACATCGACGTCTTCGCTTGGAGCTATGAAGATATGCCAGGAATTGATCCACAGATCGCAACTCACAAACTCAATATCATGCCAAATGCTAAACCGGTCAAGCAACAACAGCGACGATTTCGTCCAGACATCATGGATGCAATTGAAGCCAAAGTTAATAAACTCATGGCTTCTGGGTTTATTAGAGAGGAACAACACCCTGATTGGGTGGCTAATATAGTTCCTGTCCTTAAAAAGACTTCAGAGTATGCATAGACTATCGTGATCTCAATACGGCATATCCTAAAGACGAGTTCCCCTACCAATTACTGATGTTATGATCGATAACACCTGTGGTTTTGAACGGATGTCGTTCATGGACGGATATTCTTGATACAATCAAATTAAAATATTTCCAGATGACGAGAAACACACTTCCTTCAGAACGTCGATCGGTACATACTGTTATACAGTGATGCCATTCGGTCTCAAGAATGCAGGAGCAACTTATCAACGAGCTATGAGCACTATATTCCGTGAACATTTGCGGAAAATAGTCGAATGCTATGTTGATGATATTGCAGTCAAAAGTCGACAAAAGGAGGATCACATCCAAGATTTGAAAACTATATTTGATCTAATGCGTCGGCATCAATTAAGGATGAACCCTACTAAGTCCTTTTTAGGCGTCTCTAGTGGCAAATTTCTTGGCTTCGTCATTACCTCGAAAGGTATACACGTAGATCCCAAGAAAATCAAAGCCATCCAAGAGATGCGTCCTCCACGCACCTTAAAAGAGCTACGAGGATTTCAAGGAAGGATCGCTTATATCAGGAGATTCATCTCTAATCTTTCAGGACGCTGCAGACCATTCAATAAACTTATGAAGAAAGGTGTTTCTTTCGTCTGGACTGACGAATGTCAGAAAGCATTTGATGACATAAAACAATATCTGATGAACCCTCCAGTATTGGTACCTCCTATCTCAGGAATACCGTTCCTTCTATATACACGAGCAACGAGTCACTCATTGGGTGCACTGCTCGCTCAAAAGAATAAAAATGGTCATGAACAAGCCATTTACTATCTCAGTCGTACCATGACCGGAGCTGAACCTCGATATTCATCGGTCGAAAAAGAATGTCTAGCCCTTATGTTCGCTGTCCAAAAGATGCGACATTATATCATTGGCCAGACCATTCATGTCATTTCCAGGATCAATCATATACGAGTTATGATGAAGAAACCAAGTGTTTTAAATTCTCGATTGGCTAATTAGGGAATTTTACTTGCTTAGTATAATATGCACTATATCCCTCAGAATCGGTCAAAGGACAAGCTTTAGCTGATTTTCTGGCTGCTCATTCAATTCCAGAAAATTCAAAACTCTATAATGAAATCCCAGATGAAGTCCTAGACTCAAACCAAACTGCTGAAGAAGATCCTACTTGGCGTCTATTCTTTGACGGAGCTTCAAGAATAGGTCCTAATGGTGACATTGTCGCTGGGGTTGGAATCGTTCTTGTATCGCCAGAAGGTCTTGCTATCCAAAGAGCTTATTCTCTCGATCAACCATGTTCAAACAATGTAGCTGAGTACAATGCACTGCTTATTGGTCTTCAACTCGCTAAACATCTGAATATTCAACATTTGGAAGCGTATGGAGATTCTAAACTCATCGTCAATCAGATAAGAGGTACTTATGAAGTTCGCCATCAAGATCTGGTTCCTTATCATAGATCGGCTATATCTATGGCTTCTTCATTTGAAGGATTCTTCATCGAGCATGTTAGGCGAGCATGTAACACAGAAGCTGATGCTCTTGCTAATCTTGCGGCAGTGTTAGCTATTCCGGTTAGACGTCAACAAATGATTGTTGTTTATAATCGAGAATTATTTCATCTCGAAAACAATATAACTCTAGGACTTCCAGTTGATATTGAAGAGTCAACATCTCATGATATCAATACAACAAGAGGATTCGGTATTAATTTAAAGTTCGACAGATTAAGTCGTAAATCATTATCATCTTCATCTGATTCTAGTATGGAATTCACCTTCAGTAATTCAGCTGAGACTTAGAATACTGATAAAGATTGGAGACTTCCTTTCTTAGATTTCGTATTGTATGATATTCTTCCAGATAATCCAGTGAGGCAGCATCTATCAGACGACGATCACTCAGATTCTATTACAATCATACTACAAAAACCTTATATCGTCGAGCTTATGATGGTTTACTTCTTCGATGTATTGTCGGTGATGAGGCCCAACAAATTATCCGCGAAGCACATGATGGAATTTGTGGAGCACATCAGCCTGGACCAAAACTTCAAGACCGTATTCGACGTGTGGGTTATTATTGGCCTACTATGGTATCAGATGCCATCGAATATGCAAGGAAGTGTAAAGTTTGTCAAATCTATGCAGATTTTATTCATCAACCCTTAGAATTTCTACACCCAACGGTAGCATCATGGCCCTTCGAAACTTAGGGCATGGACATTATTGGCCCAATTAATCCGCCGTCATCAAAAGGTCATCGGTTTATTCTCGCAACAATCGATTATTTCTCCAAATGGGCCGAAGCTATTCCTTTATCTGAAGTCAAAACTTCTAATGTCATCAACTTTATCAAGCATCATGTCATCTACAGATTTGGTGTTTCCCGACGCATTATTCATGATAATGGACCACAGTTCGTCAGCCAGAAGTTTACTCGGTTCTGTGACGATCATCGGATCAACAATTTGGCTTCTACCGCATATAATTCGGCAGCTAACGGATTAGCAGAAGCTTTCAACAAGACCATCATCAAACTCTTAAAGAAGTTTGTTTCTACTAACAAACGTAATTGGAGTGAGAAACTCGGTGAATGTTTATGGGCTTACCGCACTACAGTTCGTAATGCCACCAAATGTACACCTTTCTCTCTCGTGTATAGATGCGAAGCTGTTCTTCCATTAGAGATTCAAATTCCTTCTTTAAGGATAGCAATCGCTAATGAACTTACCACCGAGAATAATGATCGTCTTCGACTTCAGGAATTAGAAGCTCTGGATGAAAAGCGGTTATATGCTCAACAGAATATCGAATTCTATCAAGCTAGAATCTCAAGAGCTTTTAACAAGAAAGTCAGAGTTCGAGCATATCAAAAAGGAGAACTTGTTCTTACAGTCAGACGTCCGATGACTATGCCGCACATGAGTAAATGCAAGTTCGATGCAAAATGGGAAGGTCCATTCATTGTGAATAAAGTCTTTTCTAATGGGGCATATCAGCTTACCACTATGGATGGTAAAATCACTATGATGCCCATTAATGGCAAATTCTTGAAGAAATATTATGTGTAATATTTTCATCTGTCAAGATTGTTCTCCTATCATTCCCCAGCTAGTAAAAATACCAAAGTCATTGTTCTTTACAAGAATCGTTTCGATATCTTTTATCCCCAGTGGAAATAGATATTCTATTTTGTATCATTTTCTTAGCAAATTTGATATCTAGAAAATCACGTCCATATTACCTCTGAATTTTCTATCTCAGTGTCATATCTATGAAAATGATATCTAGTCTTGTGATTCTCGAGTCCAAAGATCATGAAAAATTGAGTTCAAAGATATTTTTATGTCTGAATTCTATTTTTTTAATCAGTATTAAACTAAGATCATCTCTGGTTTAATATCATCTGATAGAATTACAAAGTTCATTTGTATATTCTATTCTATTGAAATGTGTCATGTATTATTTACCTCTGAACATATTTTCTATGAATACATCATTATCAAAACAACGAAGTCAAAAATCAGATCAAAAGTTCTCATTTGTCTTCATTCAAAATCAAAATATTGATTACAAGTGAAAATGTAAAAGATCTATTTATTAGGAGTTATTAGCTCTTTAATATGATCAAGTACAGTACTCATTTTCTCATCATGAGCTTTGCGAACTCTTTCTGCTGCTTCGACTGCGACATTTTGTTCATCAAAAGTGATAATAGCAGACTGGCGACGATTAACTTCTTCAATTTGCTCTGCCTGCATCTGCTCTCGCTCTTGTTGAAGAGTTTGACAGCGTTCAGCTTCAGATGTACGAGCAGTGATAATCTCAGCCTGCTCCTTTTCTATGAAGGCAATTCGCTCCTGAAGACGAGCCAGCTCCTCTTTCAACTTCTTGAGCTCTTCAGCTTTTGATATTTCATCATTCTCCAGAAGTTCTACTCTCTGACGAGTAGCTAATATTTCTTCACCCTTTTCTACTAACTTCTCAGATGAAGAAGCAAGAAATTCTTCTAAAGCCGCTTGTTGAGCTTGGGCTTCATGTTCCATTTGAGCGATCTCAGCCACAGTCAAAGATTTAACATCTTTCTTCTTGATCTCCCAGTATCTTCGGATAGTTGTCTCCAATTCATCTAGGAGATGTTCAAAGAAGATACATTGAGTTTCACAGCTAGCATGTCGCAGTGCTAGGAGCGAGAAATTGACCATCGTTCGGAGCTCAGAGAAGGGCATAGTTTTGTCTTTCAAGAAACGCCTGGAGTACGTATCCAGATATGAATAGATGATATCTGAATACATCCCCAGAGTCCTTGCCAATCCCGTCTCAAACCCAGGAGTTGCTGTCATTATTGAAGAAGAAGCTTGTACGTTCTCTGTCCTGGGAATTGAAGTATGTGCCGTTGGAGAAGTTGGCAAATACGAGCTCCCTTCATCAACATCAGTCTGGATAAGTGGAGCATGAGTCGAGCTCATTGCTGCAGCAGTTCCTACTAGTCAAAGGAAAAATAATCAGCATATAAAGAAAAGGAAACAGTAGAAACAGAATTTAAAATAAAATTCTACCAGGCTGAGGTTCATATTCTATATGTTGAGGAAGTCTCGCATCCTCTCGCAGTCGATCCATAATGGTGTCTGACACCTGCTTTATGTGACTACTACCAGCTCCAGAATTACTGAGTGCTGGAGCATTATCAGGAGATTGAGCAGGTTCAGAACTGAGCTCCATTCTATTTCCTCTAATTTTATCTTCATCATAATGAGTGGAAGTCTCAGGATACCAATCCTCTTCTTCTTCAGCCTCTTCTTCTTTCTCAGAGTGTTCTTCTTCAGACTCTCTTGGATCCCCAGCTTCAGGATGGGTCTCTGATCCAGAATCCATGATATTCACATCAACATCTATTTCTTGAGATGGATGAATCTCAGGAACAGTAACAATAGCGAGCTCAGGTTCTTGAGTTTCAATTTCCATGGACTCGGTATTGGCTGCAGGTTCAGTCTCTTCTGGAATGTTAGTTTGAAGAATGATGTCTTTACAAACATTCTTCAATAACTCATCAGCAGCTGATAGTTCAGACGTTGGCACGTCTTCATCGCCTCTGGCCGAAGAAATGTTTTCTTCAATCTGAGTTTCTTCAATTTGATTAAGTTGAAAAGATGGAACTTCCGGTTGTTCCTTAACTTCTGCCCCGGGAGCTGGTTCTTCTTCTGAATATTCAATTTGATCATCTAATGCCTGGATGACACCCTCTTTTCCGTGCTCAAAAGGGATAATCCTCATCTCTGAAGGTTCAGCAGCTACTCCACTTGTCGTTGGGACAGCCGACTCTACCTCAGTCGGTTCAGCTGAAGTTGTTGGAAGATGAACATGGTCAGATTCTGTTCTCTCCGTAGAAACCGCTTTGTCGATCTCTGGCAAGATCCCTCCACTCATAATAGTTTTCAGGAGTTCATTGCCCTTCATCTTTCCGACAGTCTTCTTGACGTATCTGCCTCTCGATCTCCTTTTTATCAAAGGAGCATCGTCTTCATCTGTATCTTCATCTTTGTCGGCCGCATCGTCTTCATCAACTGGGATGCCACCTAGAGATGAGGTGGCAGTTATTGAAACTCTTTTCTTCTTGGGAGTCTGAGACTTAGTACTCTTTTTAGAGACTGTCTCAGATTCATTACTTCGTTTCCTCTTAGAGAGGGACACGAATATTGGAGGAAGAACTTCATCAGGAAAGTTTTGCTCCAGAGATAATTCATATAAGGGTTCAACTTACGCAGTCTCATCTTCAGGTTCCGGAGTAAATCGTTGAATAACAATCTTCTTCTTCGACCTCTTTGATGGAGCTGGGTTGTCTTCTGCAACAAAAGTCTTCAAATGAAAACTCGGCATGAAAGTGCTCGATGAAACATAGAAACAGGCGTATGTATAGAGAATTTTCGTCCCCGCCCTGGATAGAGGATTCGGCATAAAGAATTCAACTTTTGTATCTCTAGCCACAAAGTATCTCCATGCCCGAGCTCCATCAATTAGTCCTCCACGAGCAGAAAGGCAGGGTGTGGCATTCCCAACATGAAGTTGGTCATATCCGAATTGTCGAGCAAATCGGCTCGGTAGATATGGTTCTAAGTACGTCAGTTCTTCATGACAATATACCAGGTGAGATGGCCGAATCCGCTGCAGCCATTGAAAAGCTACGTCATCTAGCCTGTGCCCTTTTTCTCCGTCTATCATGTTCAGAGGCATGCTCTCATAACCCAGTTGCGGAGGAGCACATTGAATCGACCAATGTGATGATCGGTTCAAAACATTTTTGCATTCTGGAAGAGTGTGAACCTTCCAGAAAGTTTCTCTGGCATACTTCTCTAAAAAGAGGCTGTCGCTCCCTCCTGCTCCCGGAGGTATCAGACCGTCGTGATGGAGAAGAAGCCAACCATACAAATAAGTATAGGGCATCTCTATTCTTGGGAATTCATCGGTCATCTTCCTTTGATTAGACAACATAGTGGTTACAAAATTTCGAAAACCTGCGTTCAGCCTGCAAGTCATCGCTGATAATAAGTCTGTCTTATAGCCGTATATAAGGCGCACTACTGCAAAAACAACGCCTCTATGTATTCTATCCAGAGAGCTGGAGCCAGGAACAACAAATCTTCTTATCCAGAGAGAGAGGAATCCGGCTAAATGATCGTTCTTTGACAAAGGCTTTCCACTCTGTCTCACATATGATCTGAAGGTGGTTCCGGCTTTAAACTCATACCAGTCTTCATTGATTGTGAAATCTTTACAGTCATACTTCTCTAGTAGATTGGTGATTTCACTCTCAGAGAGGGGCTTGAAGGAGTTAATTTGATACCTTCTCTTCTCATTTATCTTCTTCTCATCTTTCTCACGATTCATGAAAAGATAAGACATCCACTTCTGGATGTGGCAGCCGGCTTCCTCTTTAGCACTTTTATAATATAGAGTGCATATGCCGAAATGGCACATCATCTCTTCAAACAGATGCACCATCTCCGGTTTCTTCTCCGACAGAAAATTTAGCTCCTCGGTTGTAGGCACATATTCTTCATATGGCAGTGTGCCTTAAGGCAGATGAGAGATGTATTCCATCTCATGAAGGGCAAAACCTATCTCCCCTTTGGGAGTCATAAATGTTCCCGTCCGGTGGTTATATCTTTCAACCAAGGCCAGGAATAGAAATGGGTTGGGTTTGAAGCTGTAGGAGGAATTGACGATCGCGTCATAGAGATTTATCTTCTGTGTGGGATTTTCTCTTAGGAGCTATTGCTGAGAAGGAGAAGGGGAAGTCGGGGAAGACGAAGTTTCTCTTCTGTGTGGGATTTTCTCTCTCTAAAGCAAGTAAAGAAAGAAGGAAGTGATTTATGGCCTTTTTATAGGCTCACGAAGAATTTCAAACGGCAAAGTCATCATTTGCTTCAATATAGGAGTTTTGCACGGGATCCTAAACCGCACAGAATCCCAACAGCCCAATCATTTCGGAAGAAATCTTTTCCTGAATCATCAGCGTGACTAAATTCATTTTATCATCTCGATTTCAAAGTATTTCGAAATAATTTATCATTTTTCGAAAACTTTGAAGGGGGTTTTGTAGGCCTCAAAAATGAAGTCACGCTGAGTTAATACAGCCTATCAGAACAATGTCTAAAATACACGCTGAGTTCTATCAGACCATGTCTTCAAATATACGCAGAGTTTAAATGGTACACAGAGACAGCTCATCATTTGTCAGAGTGTCATTATGACTGACAGCACGACAGTCAAAGAATGTCTCCTCGTATGCCACGTATGCACGGGACTCGAGAGATCTCAGCCGACTATTGCGTGACTTTTGAAATCTTCCTCAACAAGATTCAGTCTTCATCAAGTTGGCGTGGCAAAAGGACTTATCATCATTTAATATGACTGACAAAGCAAATCAATGTCAGAGATTTTGTGCCAGTCGAGGCACGTCGAATCAAGACAGCTGGCCGTTCTGACTCAAGTCTGCGTGTATTTTGAACTTCTATATTCCTTCCTCAAGTTTGCGTGAATTTTGAGCTTTCTGTCTCAAGTTGGCGTGTATTCTGAAGCTTTCTGCCTCAAGTCAGCGTGGATTTTGAGCCTTCTGCCTCAAGTTTGCGTATATTTTGAACTGAAGTACTTCTGCTGTAAGTCAGCGTGGATTTTTCATCTCAACAGGGATTTCATCCTCAACCAGTTGGCGCGAAATTCATCTCAAATTATCAGATTGGAGTACGTGGCAGCCATGCCACGGATCTCTCGTATGCGTGCCCCAGTAATTTGTACACGACTCATGCATGATTGCCATGTGTCTAACAGTTATGGGCCACGTCCAGTAACTGCTCATCAACCTTGCGTATGATTGAGTCCTGCGTGATTATCAATTATGTATAGGTTATGAAAACAGTTATCTTTTTAGTTATTTTTGACTCTATAAATAGAGTTCTCTTCTCATTCATTGTACAGATATACAGAATATCTAAATTGTTATCGAATTCTTGAGAGCTTTTCTTCTTCGCATCGGCCAAGGGATAAAGCGATCGTCTTCTAGATCGGATTCCTAAAGTTGTATTTTCCCAGAATCAAAATAAATAAAGTGAATTTATTTATGGAAAACAATATTCCTACACATGCGCACAGGGGATCAGCCAACACGCAAGTGACCTCTACATGTTACTTACCACTCACACACAACTCGTGTTACCTTCGTGACAAAGTTAATGACATGCACTCTATTGACGGTAGTCTCTTAACTCTAGGTCCACAAGCAAGAAAAAATAACTGGAAATAAAAGTACAGAAAATAATAACAGAATAATAAGATACAACTAAATATAATCAGTAAATATGGCAAGGTATCTTTTCTGATGTCCGAGTGAGGTAAGATGATGTCCTGGCGATGAATCAACAACATCGCACAAAGAGGAAGGTGTAAGAACAACTTCGGATGCTGAAAATAGTCTATTATCTAATTATAATTAATACTGCACATATTACATTTATTTAATAAATTCTGAAGTTAGGATATGGTATAGGTTTTCGTATCATCTTTCCGAAAAAACTAAACGGATAGCATTTTCGTTTCCGGAATCTCCCAAAATCGCAAAAATTTCGAAACACGATTATTTTTTGGACACTAGATACTCAAACAGTTTTGCAAACATTTACAGAACAAATTTTGTCTATTAAAATATGTTTTTGGAAACCTTACCTCGATACGCTTCTTTTAAAAAAACTGGAGACAAAATGGAGTTTGAAGCTAGGAGATATCGTCTTTCCAAGTTGCTCTTGCTGCTAAAAAATGGGACTAAATTCTAATGACGAATTTTAGAGTTTCTATTGGACTAAAAATAATTTCGAATTATGGCTGATAGAAGGGGGATGTATTGGGTTTATATAGGTATTTATTTCATATTTATCTCCTAAATTAGATATGATTTGATTTAAATTGATAGAAGTTACTTTGTTATGATATAATATAGATATGGATGATTTTCTATTAGACTTAGGATTATGATTAACTTAAAATATAGTTCATATTTATCTAAATTATCTATAACATTATTTAAAATTACTATAGATAATAAATAGAGTTAAAAATTTATTTAAACAACCTTCATCTAATCTTATTTATACAAGCTGAAATATTTAATACTAATTTGAATTTATTCTATTATTATGTAAATAGTGTACAATATAAGTAACATATAAAAAGTAATAAAAGTTATGAAATAAATCCTAAAATTTTGAGAAAAATTGTATAATATAGTTTAGATCCTTAATGTACAAGAAAAATAGCTTTATATATTTTTATACTAAATTCACTAATGAGCACTATACTAAATATATGTAAAATAATACAAATTATATAATAAGTCAATAAATAGTTATTTAAAAATCCAAAAATTTTACAAATATTTATTTTGAAAAATCAGGGGGTTTACAAAAGTCTTATCTAGATAAGGACTAAGAAGAGTTTTAATTCCCCTTGGATTTTCCACTATTTAATTCAAATTGATTTAATAGTAACTCAATTAAATATAATCCAATGTAGATAGATTCTACCTCTAATTTAAACTGTATTTAAATAACTTAATAATTTTTCCAACTTAAATTACCATAATTAATTACATATTAAATCAACCCATATTTAATATACTTTTTTCAAAATAATATATTAATGATAATAATTAATTTCGAAAATACATATATATATACACTCGCATGCAAAAATAATACTTACATAAAATACAGTTTTTCTAAATTACTAGTTATACTTGTACCAGAAAATAAAATGACATTTTTAAAATAAAAATAAAGTTTGGCAATCCTCGGCGCGACGCATTTACAACTTCAAGCAATATAAAATATTTATTGTGTATTTTTTTGAAATATTTTCTATATCTATATAATTAAAACGTTTTATAAAAATATGTACTTCGCACTTATTCGCACTTGACGAGAAATTTACGAAACACAAACTTGTATGCGACGTACAAATACGAAGTACAAAAATCAATACCATATTTATTAAAAAAATAATAGTAGAAATTTAGGGATTTTACATCCTACCCAACTTACAAGAATTTCGTCCTCGAAATTTAGGAATAACTAGGGTAGGGGAGATAGAAAGAGTTCATCAATACCGAAATACGATTAAATTTTTGGATGAGGCAAAGAAACAACGTTCACACAAACATGCATTGGAAGATCGTAATTTTGATATCTGTAAAAATACATCATGGTTATGGAATTGAAGAAGGGTCGCTAGTTAAGGTAATAAAATTATGATAACACGAATTAGAGAATAGAAAGGAATTGAGTAGGTCAAAGAGAATAATTTAGACATTTAGAAGAGATGGTTTCTTGAGCGAATATAGTCGTCTAGGTTTAAGGTATGGTTAAGGAAATGATTTGAATCATTTTTAAGTTTTAAGAACGATTAGAAGGTTGCGATAATGAATCTAGGGTAGAGGAAAAAAGGTAACTCACGACGGGGATATAGTCACATTAATTGGTCAGTAGTTAACTATCTTGGCAATAGATGGTGGGCAACTAAGGAGATATCAAGTACGAGTGTTTGTCTTTCTAATATAGGCGAAAGACGAAAATAATAAAGAGTTCGAAGAAGATATTATCGAATACGAATAAGTGGTTCAAAGACGATTGAAATTTTTTAAAAAGATTTACCAAGGCAGTCGCGGATGGAATTCTAGAGGGCAAGTTCAACTATGTCTCCATCCACGTCGAACAATATATGAAAAGCGAACCAAAGTGCACTAGGTTGATCAGACCATCACGCACCGGTTCTGTTTAGACATTATATTAGTGGGCGTCCCCAATAACACATATGTCGTGAACAAGCTCGATAAAAGAATAAGCTTGCAAAACTAAGGCTAAATTAGCATCATAAGATAGTCAAAATATAAGTAAGGAATACTAATGAAGGAAATTAAATAGTCGAAGATCCATTAAAATCTAAGTCTTGCCCGAATTTTGGGCTTATGCAGTCATCCTAGTGTTTTCTTATCTATGGCTTGGTTGACTAGATAAGTTAGGGTCCTCTGAATTCTATAGTCTAAGTAAACTTATCAATATGGGTCACAAGGACAAAGGTTTGTTAGGTCATGAGGTATTCTATCTGTCACGACCCGCACCCGCTTTTCGGACGCGAGCTCGTGAGCAAGCCAGCTACGTATCGAGCGGACTCCAGCCCGACTCAAGTACGTATAAGCTGTCAAGGTCATGTGTATCATGTCTAATCTAAACTGTATCTCAATCCACAAGAATCAAATAAATCAAGAATGAACAATTATGGGTCATGGTCTGCAGCCCATTAGCATATTATTCGATTAGACTCCAACAATAATATGAGTCTATAAATAAGCAGAATATAACATAGTACTGAATATAAAGCACGAGAGGATAATAAATATAATAATGATACCTGAATCCCGCAAATGTATCATCACATCTGCCATCCAGAACTACTAGCTAACTCCATGCAATCGCTAAACCTGAAGAGATCATCAGGTCCTCAGAGGACTAGCAAGATACATAAAACATGCCTATCTAACAGTTTAATCATGCAATAATATAACCAGGGTATAAACAGGAACTAGACATGAGACTGACAAGTGGCTACTGGCAGGTAACTATGAACACGGACACGAAATCAAGTATACATAAATGATCTGCTGGTAGATCAATGGATACCAACCCTCGCCCCGAATGTGGACTCGCAGGTCAGCTTCAAGACAAGTCACCCTCGTCCCGTATGTGGACTCCCAGGTGCAAAGGCAACCCTCGCCCCGTGTGTGGACTCACAGGTTGTGGGAAAGACATGGAATAGCAGTTCACTCACATAAACTTGAAGACATGACTCAGTCAAGACACAGGTGAAGACATGACACGACCCAATCATGATACACGAGAGAACCAATCCAATAGGAACTACAAGGCTAACCATATACAAGTACTATATCCATACAAGCATGCACGATATACAAATCACAAGTAATAACCAACTAGTAAAACTATGTAATAATAGAAATATGTATGTAAATAAACTGTAGAGGGAGGCAAGGTATACTTGCCTGGAGGTAGCACGAAGAACAAATAAGATACCGACAACTGGTACGCCATAAAATCCACAATCCACAAATGTCTCCGAAAGCTGAAATAAATATTACCAATATTCTCAGAATAGTCAAATTAGCTAGGGTTGCCTGTCCTTAAGTCCAATTCTGGACACAGGGGCAAAACGATAATTTTGGGCAAAAACGGTGTCCGTCGTTGGACCCGCTTTGCACCAAAAAGCGTGCCAGAGTCAATGGTCTCTAAAGTCGTCAAACTACATGTCTACGGATCTGGTTTTCCGATACGAACCCAACCGTATGTCCAGAGTTGGATTCCGGCGGGCCGTGCACAAAATCACCCGTTGAGTCGGACTGTGGGCCCGCAAAACGGCGATTTAATCAACTGTCTCAGAATCGGACCAAACTTGGCATACAAGACCAAAAAAATGATACGGTCCTGTTGGCGCAAGTTTCGTCTCGATCTGATGAGCATGCACAAAGTAATTGAAGAATTTGCACAGAGGCCGATACGATAAATTTTGACGGATACGCATCAAATTCGTCGCGCACACGCGACCAATTTGAATTCCGTCAAAGCCCACACGACCATGAAGCCGTTACGCAGCTTTCGATGCTTTCGGTTCGCGACCACGTTGCCCGGAATGGCGGGACGCACGTCGTATCGAAGGTTTTCGTGATTTTGGAAAACAGTTTTAAACCTATTTTTCTTAAACTTTGAAAACTGATTTCTTTGTATATGTTTGATAAAATTCAAAACTACAAATTAGGTTATGAATCCCTATATGTTGTCTTCAAGTATGTCTAATTAGAATTTTGACACTGTCGATGAATCGACCAGAATCGATCTCCCAACTAAGGTACTTGAACTGTCTGAAACTATTTTCGAAACAGTTTTCCCTCGATGTTTGCATCGATCTTCTGGATCGATGGCTCGTCCCCATCAGATTCGATTTATGGGGACTTCTAGAGGGTTATATGGGCTACACGTAGGAGTTTACGGATTCAAAATTGGTTGACTGTTTGAAAAGAAATTCCACAGCGAAGTGGCGTACCTGACATGAGTTGCTACTGCTCTATCTTGTTGCTATCTCCGTGCCTGTGGTCGGTTCTGACGACCCGTATGGCCGCACGCGACCGTCCAGGGGTGCACGCCGTCACCTGGGTACTGGGGGAGGGTCGCCAATGGCTAGGAAGCTGTCGGCGTTGGGAGAGTTAGGGTTTTTGTTACGAACTCTCGATATAACATACGTATATATCTGCTAAAAACAGAGGTGGCTTCCTGTGCGGGGCTCGGGAGGCTGGGATTTGGGAAAGCTCTCAGGCTTGGGGGCTCTGCACAGTACGGGCCGGCTGTTTTGTTATTTGTTTTTGTTTCTTTTCCTTTTTCTTTCTTTCATATATATATCCAAATCCAATCCATATATTTGGATCCTCAAGATAAACATATTATTATGGCTATATAAGGACAGAGAAACACAGTTGTCAAAGCCACGACATGTTTATCTAAAGAGACTAATATTTTGATTTCTTGGTAACAGGTTCTTGTTATAATACCAAACAGATGATGTCTTCCAACAACCAATTCGGCACCAAACTGATTACTACAAAAGGATAATTCGTATAATAATACTCACGAGTAACTTAAAGAGTAGGAGTATAACTAGAATACTCGCCAGTGGTGCTTATCAAAGCCTCGTGTTCCAAATTGGGCTCCACAAACTTGAGAACTGGTTCACACTACTCGTCTTACACTAGAGGAAAGCAATGAAGAAAGTATTCACTTCTCATGAGCAATAGAGTATGAACCAATCATTCATGGCAAGATAGAATTTACTCATCTTCTGGCTTCCTGCAGTCATATACTCAACTCAATATAACACTAAAAGGAGAGCACCTTTATCCATCCATAGTTGTACACATAGCTAAATAACTTATGCATGTGTGTTTTGTTCACCAACTCTCTGGTAACAAAGTTCTATCTCCACTGTTGGAACTAGTGAGGTTTAGTAGCGAGCAATTTACAACATCACCATATGCTCTCCTTTAGAGGACCACAAGAGAAAAGTCTGATTCTTTTCATTTTTCTATAGAATACAAAATCTAATGGTGTCAGATAATTAGGTAACAGGATAAAGAAGTGGAAGTGAATAACTAGGATAAACAAGAGATTGGAAACTAGATGGTAAGTGGTTAAACAAGGTGTGAGTACAGGGACATCCAAGGTAAGTATATATGTTCTCTAAAGAAAAAGGCTAAATTTCAATTTGATACCCTCAACTATCCATGTATATTTATATATATATATGTATATATATATATATATATTACTTACACCTATACACGTGTACATATTTATTTATATACATACATGCATACATTTATACATAATATATATTTATATATATATACGTACACTTACATAAATACTATAAGTACAAATACGAGAATTAAATATTAAGTTATATCCATATTGAAATCTAATTCCTAATTTATATATCGAAATTCACATGAATAAAATACAGTGAAATTATATTTATATATAAAACCTAATTCCATATATTATAATTACCCTCCTATACATATACATATACATATATACAAGTATATATAACCTAGTTAATTCCCATAAAATCCAAAATATTCATTAAAGAACTTTATTTACTATATTATCCACTAAAATACTATTTTAATAGCAAGCACAATAATATGTATATATATATATATATATATATATATATATATATATATATATATATATATATATATATATATATATATATATATATATATCTACCGATTCTAAATTGCTTCCTAAATCACCAAAGTAAAAAATGCCAATCCAACGTACCTCTATATGGTCGCCTCTACACGTACTATCCGACTACGAGGGCTTGGACTTGGTCCGAGTCCGGTCTGGACTAGTTCGGTACCACCGGGTCACTTAAACAGTCAAATAATAATAATAAATAATTAAACTATATATAATGGTCATGTCACAACTTGGTATGGTTTTTCTAGTTAGGACATCACTATGGCTCGGCCTTCCTTGGCATGGCTAAATACACTAGTCAAGGCACGTCACTGCACTATCCGTGCCATGATCTCTAGTCGTCTTGTACTCCAAAACTCTACCATGACAAAAGGCATCTACCGTAATAATTAGGTAAATAATTATTTCTAAAATTCTAAAATCACCATTTAAATGAATTAAATAAAATAGAAAAATATTTTGAGGCTTTTTCGGGAAGGGGAGCTACACTACCCAACTTACAAGAGTTAAACTAGTAGTGCGATGGGACAATGGGTCAAGCAATCAAGATAAAGCATAAAGTTAAGCATTTAAGGAATTAAGTAGAACAAAATCACATATCGGATCGAAAGAATTGAGTCAAGGTTGAGTCCCTATCCTTGGTCAAAAAAATATATCGGTATCATGGTAAAGGTTATAGTCTAGTCTTTATGACCCAAAAGTCATATCATAAAAATAGAGTACCAAGGGACGTGTTTGAGTGGGACATGATATACCTACATGAAGGTGAGCTCGTCTAGGTCTTACATATGAAATTTGTTGGAAGGTAACAGCTAGTATTACACTCCAAATATCAAAGTCACGGTAAAGGACACAAAAAGATCTAAAATAGAAAGTGGGAGTTCATGAAGTGACAATTAATGCACAAACATTAAAGAAGATCAAGTTGAAGCATGAAATAAAATTAATTAAGGAATATAGTAAATAATTTAGGGACACAGTTCTCAGAGAGAAGATAGTCTCCTAGGTAGATACAGTCAATGAATGATTAAATCATTTCTCAATTTCAAACGGTTAGAAGGTCACAATAAAAGATCTGGATTTGGGGAAAGGTTGAGTAAGTCAAAATTGAGATATACTCACATGGTTTGGTCGAAGACTAACTATACTTGTGTATATACAACTATCTTAGTTATGGATGGAATGTAGAGTACCTCTATCTCATTAGGGTGACCTTGCCTGCTTCTTGGTTCTCTATCAAGATAAGATTTAATTCCAAAATTTGAGTTCCCAATATGTATTTCCGAGCTTGACAGAAACTACGATATTCAAGCATAATCATAAAAATAATTCAAGTCTTTAATAACCCTAAGATAACCCTTAGTATGACACAATATATATATATATATATATATATATATATATATATATATATATATATATATATATATATATATATATATATATATATATATATATATTCCCTCCAATATGCACAAACTAAACTTTCTTATTCTCTAGTCGGTTGGTCATCCATCATAACTTAAAAAAATTTAGATTCCTCTAATCAATCTCAAAATAAGCTTTATCATATCTCTTAATAAAATTTCCACAAAATTGCAATATTATAAATCCAAACTTTAAACTCAAGATTTAGATAATCTTATCAATCGTGAATTATGCGACAAAATTTGAAGTTTTTTTTTCACAATTGAAATCTAAATAAATTTATCAATCATAGATCGTATGACACAGTTCGAAATTTAAATTTTTCCACAAATCAATTTATATCCTCAAAAGATATGAATAGCTATAACCCAAAATTATAAATATTTTCTAAATCTTCAAAATCAAAGATTTTACTCAATCTTCTATCAATCCTTTGGTGAATACTCCTAGTAGTCTCAAGATAAAATTCTCTCTGTCCTCAAAGTTGGTAATATTGCTACGACCCAACTTAGAATTAACTAATCCTTAAGATCATACTTTAAAAAAATAAAATCCTCTATATCTTAAATAAGACCTCAATGTATACTAATTGTGAATGTAAGCCTTCTAGTCACGTGTTTGACCTATGAGCATATACTAGTGTAGTCATCTTCTTAACCGACATTAAGCACGAGAAAGTAAGGATTTACGGTAGAAAGGGGTCAAACAAGATGCAATCAAGGAAGGCAAATGAGAGTTCGAAGTTTGGAGTCAAGAAAGAATGTCAAGTATATGGATGAGATCCTAGACTCTAATCCTATCTGCAGGCTCACATCAGTACAATAACGTAACCAAAGTGATAAACTTGACCTGTATGGGCCACCAGAAAAATATGTAACATCCCAGTCCCAAAATACTTGGGACTAGAATCGTAGACATGCCAGCTGTCTACATACGAAGTATACTCCAATATATGAATATCTCGTATGTATACATAAGCTGTAAAATGTAGTAACCATGAAGCTAATCTCATCCACAATAAATATATTATAAAAATCAACTTTATAATATCATTTGTACAAAAACGTTGGGCGGAGACATATCCACTACCAACAAATTTAAATAAGAGAAATATACAAAGGAAGAATTTGTCGAGCAAAGCAAGCGGCGAGTCCAAGAGTAGTCATTGCAAAGGACAGAAGTAAACCATGGCCTTGGCTAGAGTACCTACAGAAATCATAAATTACACCTAAAGAAATCACCAGGTTCTCAGAGGGACGTAACAAGATACAGAAAGAACATATCATTATAACTGCAATGTAAATACTATAAAACTACAACACAACTGGGTCCCTAACCGTCTAAGTGATATGCACTTTGAGGACAACGTTCTACGCAGGGGCTGTAAGGATTCACGCAAGTAATAAAAAGTGGCCGTCAAGTAGCGCTCATCCGAGATACTATCGGTCGGACATCAAGTAGCGCTCATCCGAGTCACTATCACCTATAAATATGTGTAAAAAGTAAATGTAGCCCCTACACTAATAGCCGTCCTCTCCCCCAATGATACTATATATGTATCGTAACCACGACACACCAACACATGTCACTTCCACAACACTGATTTATACCTAATAACTGTCAAGTCTTCTAACATGTATCGATTGAAAATTATTCCTACGCATGCGCACAGGGGATCAGCCAACACACAAGTAACCTCTACATGTTACTCACCATTCACACACAACTCGTGTTACCTTCGTGACAAAGTTAATGACATATACTCTATTGACGGTAGTCTCTTAACTCTAGGTCCACAAGCAAGGAAAAAAACTAAAAAAAGGTGAAGAAAATAATAACAGAATAATAAGATGCAACTAAATGTAAGCAGTAAATATGACAAGGTATCTTGCCTGATGTCCGAGTGAGTTAAGATGATGTCCTGGCGATGAATCAACAACATCGCACAAAGAGAAAGGTGTAGGAACAACTTCGGATGCTGAAAATAGTCTATTATCTAATTATAATTAATACTGCACCTATTACATTTATTTAATAAATTTTGAAGTTAGGATATGGTATAGGTTTTGTATCAGCTTTCCAAAAAGCTAAACGGATCGCATTTTCGTTTTCGGAATCTCCCGAAATCGGAAAAATACCGAAACACGTTTATTTTTTGGATACTAGATACTGAAATAGTTTTGCAAAAATTTACACAATGAATTTTGTCTATTAAAATATGTTTTTGGAAACCTTACCTCGATACGCTTCTTTTAAAAAAACTGGAGGCAAAATGGAGTTCGAAGCTAGGAGATATCGTCTTTCCAAGTTGCTCTTGCTGCTAAAAAACGGGGCTAAATTCTAATGACGAATTTTAGAGTTTCTATTGGACTAAAAATAATTTCGAATTATGGCTGATAGAAGGGGGATGTATTGGGTTTATATAGGTATTTATTTCATATTTATCTCCTAAATTAGATATGATTTGATTTAAATTGATAGAAGTTACTTTGTTATGATATAATATAGATATGGATGATTTCCTATTAGACTTAGGATTATGATTAACTTAAAATATAGTTCATATTTATCTAAATTATCTATAACATTATTTAAAATTACTATAGATAATAAATAGAGTAAAAAATTTATTTAAACAACCTTCATCTAATCTCATTTATACAAGCTAAAATATTTAATACTAATTTGACATTTATTCTATTATTATGTAAATAGTGTACAATATAAGTAACATGTAAAAAGTAATAAAAGTTATGAAATAAATCCTAAAATTTTGAGAAAAATTATATAGTATAGTTTAGATCCTTAATGTACTAGAAAAATAGCTTTATATATTTTTATACTAAATTCACTAATGAGCACTATACTAAATATATGTAAAATAATACAAATTATATAATAAGTCAATAAATATTTATTTAAAAATCCAAAAAATCTACAAATATTTATTTTGAAAAATCAGGGGGTTTACAAAAGTCTTATCTAGATAAGGACTAAGAAGAGTTTTAATTCCCCTTGGATTTTCTACTATTTAATTCAAATTGATTTAAAAGTAACTCAATTAAATATAATCCAATGTAGATAGATTCTACCTCTAATTTAAACTGTATTTAAATAACTTAATATTTTTTTCCAACTTAAATCACCATAATTAATTATATATTAAATCAACCCATATTTAATATATTTTTTTGAAATAATATATTAATGATAATAATTAATTTCAAAAATACAAATATATATACACTCGCATGCAAAAATAATACTTACATAAAACATAATTTTTCTAAATTACTAGTTATACTTGTACCATAAAATAAAATGGCCTTTTTTTAAATAAACATAAAGTTTGGCAATCCTCGGCGCGACGCATTTACAACTTCAAGCAATATAAAATATTTATTGTCTATTATTTTGAAATATTTTCTACATCTATATAATTAAAACGTTTTATAAAAATATGTACTTCGTACTTATTCGTACTTGACGAGAAATTTACGAAACTAAACTCGTACGCGATGTACAAGTACGAAGTACAAAAATCAATACCATATTTATTAAAAAATCGTAGTAAAAATTTAGGGATTTTACAAATACAATAGTATTATCAACACAAAATTCAAAAATAAAATAATAAACAAAATAATATATGTCATGATGAATTACTAATAAAACTAAAGATATTCATCAACAAAAAATAAGATGTCCCAGACAAATAAATAAATGACAATGTTTGGGGTACCACTTGTTCTATTGTTCAATTACCTCCAAGAGGGGAGAGAGAGGATATTGACAACGACATAATGGTAGAGGAGATTGACAATGATGGAAGGGTAGAGGAGATTGGGAGCGTTAGATTATTAGGCCATGTTTTGTTCATGGAATCATGGCATTAGGAAACAAAAATAATTCCTTTCCTATGTTGGATGCCAAAGAAAATGTTTGGAAAAGGAAACTGATTCCCAAGGGAAAGAAAATTTGGGAGAAAAATGGTTTCCCCCACCCACGTAGGGATTCACTTTCCCACTCTATGGATTCACTTTTCCTCCCAATTTTCTTGGCCTTTCCTAACGCCGAAAAGAAAAATGGATGAGAATTACAATTTCTCAAAGGAAAGTAAATAAGGAATTGATTTCCTCCCCTTTCCTTTTCGTGAATCAAATGAGGCCTTAGAGCGACGGAAGGGGAGAGGATATAATTTTGACGGCGACTGCACCAATTTTTTCTTAATTTATTCTGACTAACCTACTTGTTTTTGGTATTCTAGTATATGACATTTATATATCATATAAAAAAATTATAACAAAAAAAAAGCTTTTTGTGCAGACTAAAAGAATTAGAATGAGTCTGTAAGCCTTTGTTCATAATTGGACTTACATAATTAAATATATATATATAAATTTGGTGCCCTATAAAATTTTGGGCTTGAGGCACCCGCCTCATATCAAGTCCGGCTATGTATATCCCATCGCATTCCTTTCATATATACTAGTAAATGTACGTACTTTGTACGTATAATAATATGTAATAAGAATATTATTCAATTATAGTCAAATAATTTTTCTAACTCATGTGGTTAAAGGGGAAGATATTACTATTGTTTTGTTGAGTTCTATTTTTCATGTTGATATATATAATAATTTTTAAAAAATTTAATATTTGTTTATATAATTTATTTAAAAATAAAATAAAATTGACCATAATATAAAACGGTAAGACGGCTCAATTTTGAACAGTTTTGGAGGCTCATTGCATACCGGAAGATATATTTTTCTGTGGACGCCACCGATAAACCAACGAACGATCCGCATCTCTCCATTTCTCTCAAAAAAAGAATTAAGTATTC
This sequence comes from Iris pallida, assembly GCA_029216955.1. Classification (NCBI taxonomy): domain Eukaryota; kingdom Viridiplantae; phylum Streptophyta; class Magnoliopsida; order Asparagales; family Iridaceae; genus Iris; species Iris pallida. Next base: position 28,795,330 of record JANAVB010015600.1, read on the forward strand.
TTCTTCTTCTTCTTCTTCCCCATTCCCAATTTTCGATTTTTTTCTATTTTGATGCGCCATTCCATTACTATTTTCTCGATTATTGATCGATTGAAAAAGAGAGAGGATTTTTTCCTATTTATTTAGGGTTTCAACGAGTAACCAAATCATGATTTTTCCAACCATTAAGTCTTGGTACCAAATTTTCACTGATGTAGTGTAATTTACGCAGTGAAAGTGCCAGTGAAAATATAAGAAGCCAGAATTTTCGTAAAGTTAGAATCTTGAGTCGGCGCCAAGAATTTTGGTGTTTTTTTAGGATTAATTTCTTAGATTTTCTATGTTAATTTGGTCTATTAGTTTTTTTTCCCCTTTAATAATCTTCGACCGGTCCCAAGGAACTGGGATTTCCAACGTAAGTGCTGGATTTTTGGGCGTAATAGTTGACCAAATAGCTTACATGTTGTAGATTGTCGCGATTATTTCAAAAATTTAATCTTGACAATCTGTGCTGATAGAGTTGCAATTCTCTATTCATCTTCTTAACAGCATTTGTATTTTGAAGTGTCTTGTATCTGTCACCGCGACGAGTACCTTCCATGATCGATATAAAGCTAGGAAGCACAATGTAGTGCCCCGCTCCCGTTGGGGCGAAGTACTATGTAATAGGCTCGTGCCAAGTCAGACATGGTCGGAAACACAGATGGCTAGTCTGACTCGGCGACGAGTTTGGTATACAAAAACCATGGCATCAATAAAATCGATTTGGACGAGTGATATGAGTACCATTCCAACTAATGGATCGACTACTGTTGGAATAAGTCCTAGATGCGGTAGGTGGCGTCTTGGCGAAGTAACTCTAAAGAGAGCGACGCAATCCGTCTGCCGTTGGTTTTATTGGTTTTCTTGGCTTTCTGAATGAATTGTTGCGTGGATTTGATAGTGTGCTTTCGCGTCGATTTTTGAATACGTCTTTGAAAATTTTCGAAGGAAGGATTAAAGGAAGGGTTCTAATTCGATGCTCGTGCCATTGCAGGAGTTCGTGTAACTGACGCTTGACCGTCGCGAAGCGTTCTCCTACTCTCGGCGCAATCTCCTTAGGTGGGTGGTTCTTCGGCCCCTTCTTTTCTACTCCTTCCCGCCAACTAAATTCTTAAAGTTCAACGTTCAAATCGATAATGCTAACGGGATGTATGCTTGCCACTAAGATCAAGAGCTCGGGGTAATATATCAACCTAGAAAAGTTAACTCTGAATCGATAGGTTCACACTAAGTAGAGAAAAAGATAAAGTTCTAAGAAAGAGATAGAATATATTTTATGCCATGCAAAACACAACGATGAAAACCTTGGTTGCGGTACATCATGCCTCGGAGAATTTGGTGCCTACGGGATGCTAAATTAGAACGTACGATTTCGGAGAAAAGGACCCTTGCACGAGTAGGAAGGATTATGTGACTTGATAATGGTTACGCTATGCAATTTACTTCATACATATTAAATTGTTTATACATTCGCATGGTCAAGGACGACTTGTGCACAAGGTGAGCTTTCCTCAAGACGGTACCCGGGGCCCTGGGACCGAATCGGCCTAGGAAAAAATTATGGAAATCGTGCTTGGACGCGAGGCATTACGAGACCTCCAGTTAGGCTCGCTACCTGGACTGGAGGGCGCGTCGCAAGGCTACGTAATAGTCCTTTATGGTGTCGATATCACCAATGATCGCATATAGGATAGATTGCATGCTCACCTATTATCTTGTGCAGGTGGTAAGTATCATGTATATTTTGTGCAGGAAAGGAGCACGGCCGTGGTAAGAATGCCTTTAAATTGGTTATGTGTCTTCGTTTAAAATGTGCCTTCGATATAAACTGTAATTCATATAGTTCTAAATTGAAAGATTACTTCGTATGCTAGAATCCTTAATAAGCAGTGTCGGTTTAGACGAGTGGGTTCGTCCCATCCACTAGCAAGTGTGCTAACCCCCAACTCCCCAGTAACGAGCGCGCTGCGGGAGCTCGAGACTAGACCTGAAGCTGAAGAACGGGAGGCGGCACGAAGCTCTCCTATTTTGAAGTATTTTGAAGCCCAACTCAGATCGAAGGCTTTGTTCAAATGTATACAGAGGCGTGAATGTATGGAACGACAAGGATTATTTCAGGGCAAGCCTGTCGAGAGTTTTTCTTTTGTGTTTCAAGATGTAGCCGCAACGGCATATGAAATGTAAAAATGACCTTGCACATACTTTGCAAGCTTATGAATAAAAAGCTAAATTTCTTTCTATGCTATGTTTTCAACTCTCTGCACTGTTTAATTTCAACGCGTCGAGTCAAAAGAAATTTCCAATTGCACATCCTTGCCTTGTGCAAGTCTATTAAAGACTTGCATGACATCACGTCCCGACCCGTGGGGATCGATTTATATCGAGTCAAGGCGATGACGACCGATTCGACGAGTCGGGGCGTGACAAGTTGGTATCAGAGCATCGGTTCACACCTCGGACCTTTCAAAATACTTTCTTTTAGATGATGCCGTTGCAATTTTTCTAAAAACTATGCTTTTCGATATATGCGACCTGAAATAATCGTTCCATACATATAAGCCCGTAGATATTTTGAGAATACTAACGGGTTTTCTCAATTTTGTAGGAATGACGGAAAGACTGGGTGTCCCTACTGTCAACGCCACATTGATTAGCACGAATAGCATCGAAGGCGCGATGCCTAGCGAATCTGCCATGGAGCGACTACTACGCCTCATGGAACTCCAACAACGCCAGTCAGAGATGCAGCAACGACAGCTGCAAGAACAGATTCAGGCCCAAGTTAGCGCCCAACAAAAACAAATGGAGGCCTTGATCCGGATCGTGAGCACTATAGCGACTCAACAGAACTTGACGACCGTCATATCCGAAGAAGAAGTGCAACCCGTAAAGACAAAACATGTCTTCCTCCTCCCTGCTCAAGATGACCAAGTTCAAGAAGATGAACCAGCCTGAATTCAATGGTCGAACAGAGCCTGACGAAGTCATGGGGTGGCTAGTGAAAATTGAGGGTCTGTTTAATCTGCTCAGCATCAAGGGGTCCAAGAGAGTCGGGTGTGCAGCATTGCAGCTCAACTTGAGGGCCTACGACTGGTGGAAGACGAAGAAACATGAACTCCAAGAGGCCAACCCCAACGCCAAGATCTCGTGGGAGACATTCAAACTGGCTTTCCTCGAGCAATACATCCCTCGTGCCCTTCGTCGACAGAAAGAAGAGGAATTTATGTCCTTGAAGCAAGGAAACTTGTCCGTTGAAGACTACGATGCGAAGTTCGCGAAGCTTGCGAAGTTTGCCGGGGCCTTTCTGCCGAACACGGAGGCGTGGTACGAGCGCTTCCAGCAAGGCCTGAATGATGATTTGCGTCGGGACGACATGAACCAGAGATGCAAGACGTACATAGAATCATATAACGCCGCCCTTGATAGTGAGCGGATCTTCGGTCGAGCGTCACAGAAGGGCGGATCAAGCATCCGCAACAACTTCAACAAGCATCCTCACGATGCGGGAGGATCTGGTGCACCAAAGCGCCAGAACACGTCCGAGTATCGGGGGCCTCACCCAGGCGTACGGTACCATCGTTGCGGCAAGATGGGACATCTGGCGGTCGATTGCCGAGGGGGATGCTTCAAGTGTGGCCAGCTAGGTCACAAGGCATTAGATTGTCGCATGGGGAGGGTGAACCAACATCCACCAAGGGACGTCCAGAATCAGAACAGGGCGCCTCCCTCCTATGGCGCAAACGCGGTGCCCGTGAACCCACAAAATCGTCAAGGGGCGCAAGGCCGAGTCTACGCACTGACTCGGGATGAAGCTTTTGCGTCTGATACTGTCGTGACAGGTATATTACTCTATAAAAATATGCCTGCTAGAGTATTGTTCGATTCGGGTGCTATGCATAGTTTCATATCTGCCGACTTTGTAAAAGAGAATGAACTACCTATGCAACTTTTAGATATGAATCTTAGCGTTAGCACTCCATCGGGAGTAGATATGCCTACCACTCAAATTTGTAGGGTTGGTTATATCTGCATCGGAGGAAGGAATCTATCCTTGGAAGTTATCGTCCTCGACGTCAAGGAGTACGATATAATCTTCGGCATGGATTGGTTGGGTGCATGCCACGCAACGATCGAGTGCGTGGAGAAGAGAGTTGTGTTCCGCCTTCCGGGCGAAATGGAGTTCTCCTATTCGTGTGGAGCAGCATCAAAGGCAGCAATGATGATATCGGCGATTTCGGCAAGGCGTATGTTGCATTCTGGGTACAGCGGGTACCTAGCATCAGTTCGAGACACGAGAACGAAGATTGCAAGCACGGCCCAGACTGAAGTCGTGGCAGAATTTTCTGATGTGTTCCCAGACGAGTTGCCAGGGATGCCGCCGGACCGAGAGATAGAATTCAGCATCGACACCTTCCCGGACACCCGACCGATATCCAAAGCACCTTATCGAATGGCGCCGACAGAGCTGAAGGAACTGAAAGCACAACTACAAGAGTTGCTAGATCGCATATATATTCGCCCTAGTGTCTCCCTGTGGGGTGCTCCAGTGTTGTTTGTAAAGAAGAAGGATGGATCGATGCAGCTTTGCATCGATTATCGGGAACTCAACAAATCCACGGTATGAAACAAGTACCCGTTACCGAGGATAGACGATTTGTTTGACCAGCTGCAAGGGGCGACGGTGTTTTCCAAGATTGATCTTCGCTCAGGCTACCATCAATTGAAGATCAAGTCCGAGGGCGTGCCGAAGTCCGCCTTCCGAACTCGATATGGTCACTACGAATTTCTAGTCATGCCCTTCGGCTTGACCAACGCTCCTACCGCGTTCATGGATCTAATGAATCGGGTGTTCCGACCATTCATAGACAAATTTGTCGTCGTATTCATCGATGACATTCTCATATATTCGAAGAGTAAGGACGAGCACGTGGAACACTTGAAGACGGTGCTACAGACTCTGCGTGAACACCAACTTTATGCCAAGCTAAGCAAGTACGAGTTCTGGATGAGCAGCATGACGTTCCTTGGGCACGTTGTCTCAGCTGAAGGCGTCACGGTGGACCCAAAGAAGATTGAAGCAATAGTCGAATAGAAGTGGCCTACCTCAGCAGGCGACATCCGAAGTTTCTTCGGCTTGGCAGGCTACTACCATAGATTCGTGAAAGATTTTGCCAAAATTGCGTCACCTCTGACTCGCCTCACCCAGAAGGGAGTCGCATTCGAGTGGAACGACGCCTGCGAATCGAGCTTCCAAGAGTTGAAGAAATAGCTCATCTCAGCGCCGATCTTTGTACTTCCGGATGGGCCAGAAGGGTTTCAAATATTTAGCGATGCATCGCGGACGGGTTTAGGATGCATGCTTATGCAAAGGGATAAGGTGATTTCGTTTGCTTCGAGACAATTGAAGCAACACGAGAAGAATTATCCTACGTATGATCTGGAGTTAGCGGCCATTGTGTTCGCATTGAAGCTATGGCGGCACTATCTTTATGGTGTAGCTTTCAGCATCTATACGGACCATAAGAGCCTCAAGTACATCTTTACTCAACGGGACCTGAACTTACAGCAGCGGCGTTGGCTCGAACTTATTAAAGACTACGATCTGACTATCGAGTACACGCCAGGTAAGGGAAACGTCGTAGCGGACACTCTGAGTAGAATGTTCGCTAGGTGCTTGTCTATCAACCATAACATACAACGAGACTTGGCAGAGATGGGTATCGAACTCCGTATTCGTTACTGTGGAGCACGATTGGCCCAATTACACCTTGAGTCAAGCTTGCACAACAAGATAAGGACCGCACAGGAGGACGATCCATTCCTGAAGAAGATGTGCGAGCTGATTTCGACGGGAAAGACGACCGACTTTATGGTGGACGAGGACGGAATGACGCAGATGAAAGGGAGGATATGCATGTCGGACCATGCTGAACTTAGAAAGGAGATTCTGACGGAGGCCCATTATGCGAAGTACTCGTTGTACCCCGGGAGTACCAAAATGTATAAGGACCTGCGTACGACCTTTTGGTGGCACGGCATGAAGAAAGACGTGGCAACGTTTGTGTCACAGTGCATGGCCTGTCAACGGGTGAAGGCCGAGCATCAAAGACCAGGCGGAGAGCTACAAAACCTCGATATTCCACTATGGAAGTGGAACGACATCTCTATAGATTTCATCATGGGCCTTCCGAAGACGTCGCGGGAGAATGATGCGATTTGGGTCATTGTCGATCGTTTGACCAAATCCGCTCATTTTATCGCTATTAAAGCATCATGGAGCGTCGATCGGTTAGCTCAGATTTATCTAGACGAGATCGTCAGACTGTACGGGGTACCTGCCACAATCATTTCAGACAGAGACAAGCGATTCTTATCATGTTTCTGGATGAGTCTACAGGCGGCGCTGGGCACTAAGTTGAACCTTAGCTCCGCGTACCACCCGCAAACCGATGGCCAGACAGAAAGAGTGAATTAGATCCTGGAGGATATGCTATGTCTGTGCGCGATAGATTTGAAGACTAGTTGGGACACGCACTTGCCGCTCGCGGAGTTCGCATACAACAACAATTATCAATCGAGCATCCAAGTGGCCCCCTACGAGGCGCTTTACGGAAGGAAGTGCCGATCTCCTATTTGCTGGGACGAAGTCGGGGAGCGACAGGTGCTCGGGCCAGAACTAGTCGAACAAGCCGTCGAGAAAGTCCGCATGATTCGAGATAGGCTCCGTATTGCTCAGAGTTGACAAAAGAGTTATACAGATACTCGTCGACGACCATTAGATTTCTTGGTTGGGGACCATATGTTTCTGAAGGTGACGCCGATGCGGGACGTCACGCGATTCGGGGTAAAAGGCAAACTGAGTCCGAGATTTGTAGGGCCCTTCGAGATCCTCGAAAGAGTGGCGACCGTTGCTTACCGGATCGCGCTGCCTCCTGTCCTGGCCGAAGTGCACGACATCTTCCATGTCTCCCAACTTCAGAAGTACGTGTATGACCCAAGTCATGTGGTTAGTTTCGATCAGTTGGAGCTACGCGCCGATCTATCATACTCGGAGGAGCCCGTGCAAATTTTGGACCATAAAGAAAAGAACCTGCGGAGCCGATCGATGTACTTGGTTCGCATACTCTGGCGCAACCATTCCGTTGAGGAGTCGACGTAGGAACTAGAGGCCGAGATGAAGGAGAAGTATCCTTCACTTTTTGCCGACGAAGGTCAGACCCTTGTTCTTAAGTTTCAGGATGAAACTTTTTCTTAGTGGTATATTATGTAGTGCTCCACTCCCGTTGGGGCGAAGCACTATGTAATAGGCTCGTGCCAAGTCAGACATGGTCGAGAACACAGATGGCTAGTCTGACTCGGCGATGAGTTTGGTATACAAAAACCATGGCATCAATAAAATCGATTTGGACGAGTGATATGAGTATCATTCTAACTAATGGATCGACTACTGTTGGAATAAGTCCTAGATGCGGTAGGTGGCGTCTTGGCGAAGGAACTCTAAAGAGAGCGACGCAACCCGTCTGCCGTTGGTTTTATTGGTTTTCTTGGATTTCTGAACAAATTGTTGCATGGATTTGATAGTGTGCTTTCGCGTCAATTTTTGAATGCGTCTTTAGGAATTTCGAAGGAAGGATTGAAGGAAGGGTTCTAATTCGATGCTCGTGCCATTGCAGGAGTTCGTGTAACTGACACTTGACCGTTGCGAAGCGTTCTCCTACTCTCGGCCAATCTCCTTAGGTGGGTGGTTCTTCGGCCCCTTCTTTTCTACTCCTTCTCGCCAACTAAATTCTTAAAGTTCAACGTTCAAATCGATGATGCTAACGGGATGTATACTTGCCACTAAGATCAAGAGCTTGGGATAATATATCAACCTAGAGAAGTTAACTCTGAATCGATAGGTTCACACTAAGTAGAGAAAAAGATAAAGTTCTAAGAAAGAGATAGAATATATTTCATGCCATGCAAAACACAACGATGAAAACCTTGGTTACGGTACATCATGCCTCGGAGAATTTGGTGCCTACGGGATGCTAAATCAGAACGTACGGTTTCGGGAAAAAGGACCCTTGCACGAGTAGGAAGGATTATGTGACTTGATAATGGTTACGCTATGCAATTTATTTCATACATATTAAACTGTTCATACATTCGCATGGTCAAGGACGACTTGTGCACAAGGTAAGCTTTCCTCGAGACGGTACCCGGGGCCCTGGGACCGAATTAGCCTAGGAGGAAATTATGGAAATTGTGCTTCGACGCGAGGCATTACGAGACCTCCAGTTAGGCTCGCTACCTGGACTGGAGGGTGCGTCGCAAGGCTACGTAATCGTCCTTCATGGTGTCAATATCACCAATGACCGCATATAGGACAGATTGTATGCTCACCTATTGTCTTGTGCAGGTGGTAAGTATCATGTATATTTTGTGCAGGAAAGGAGCACGGCCGTGGTAAGAATGCCTTTAAATTGGTTATGTGTCATCGTTTAAAATGTGCCTTCGATATGAACTGCAATTCGTATAGTTCTAAATAGAAAGATCACTTCGTATGCTAGAATCCTTAATAAGCAGTGTCGGTTTAGACGAGTGGGTTCGTCCCATCCACTAGCAAGTGTGCTAACCTCCAACTCCCCAGGTAAAGAGTGCGCTGCGGGGGCTCGAGACTAGACCTGAAGCTGAAGAACGGGAGGCGGCACGAAGCTCTCCTATTTTGAAGTATTTTGAAGCCCAACTCAGATCGAAGGCTTTGTTCAAATGTATATAGGGGCATGAATGTATGGAACGATAAGGATTATTTCAGGGCAAGCTTGTCAAGAGTTTTTCTTTTGTGTTTCAAGATGTAGCCGCAACGGCATATGAAATGTAAAAATAAACTTGCACATACTTTGAAAGCTTATGAATGAAAAGCTAAATTTTTTCCTATGCTATATTTTCAACTCTCTGTACTGTTTAATTTCAACGTGTCGAGTCAAAAGGAATTTTCAATTGCACATCCTTGCCTTGTGCAAGTCCATTAAAGACTTGCACGGCATCACGTCCCGATCCGTGGGGATCGATTTATATCGAGTCAAGGCGATAGCGACCGATTCGGCGAGTCGGGGCGTGACACACAAAACTCAGAACATTGGTGCCGTATCTATGTCATGTCGAGTCGGACACACAATCTGAGTTTACACTAGGACATGTCAAAAATCAATGCATTTGCAGTGTCTGTATCGTCAGTTGAGGACTTGGATTTTTTTTTTCAAAAGAGAAGCAAAAATGCACTAACTTACATCTAAGGAGACATTATATATAAGTTTGTAGTCAATTAACGGCTAAGAGGTTTTTAGAAGAGATGGAATAAACTCCGGTGGCTTGTTTGCGAGAACAAAAGTTTTCCAATAAAAGTAGTTTATAAACTAAGAAAGAAGAGTACAAAAGTATAATTTGATTATGAGAAAGTACAACTTTAGAAATTTGATCAAAAGACGATCACTTTATCCCTTGGACGATGCGATATCGAAGAAGAAAGCCTTTGGAGAGTGTTGCAGCAATTTGATCAGGAGATTATGATCATTAGTGATGATTGAGAAGTGATTTGGAACTCTATTTATAGAGTTTTGAGATAACTGGCAGACAGTTACCCTGATTGGCGCACACTTGCAATTGGCGCACCATTATCCATTTGCGCGAACGGTTGGCTTAACTGTTTGGGACGCGTGACATTATGTGAGAGAGATTCGCTTGGTCGTGAGCAGTGTCACATGCACGTTCTTCGAGATTAGTGGCATGTGCGCCATGTCATTTAACTGCTTCTGGATGAAAATCAATCAAGTGACGCCAACTGATAAGTGGCATTGGCGCAATTTGCTGATTGACGCCATATGCTTCATATATTAAATCTGTAGAAAATGACTACCTCGCGCCAAATGATAAATAGCGCAAGGCAGCTGTCAATCATTATTACAAAATCTAACACAATTTTCTCGAGCACCGCGCGCTCGGGATTCGAAAAAAGATTTTCCTCGACTGACGCGTTGTTAGTCATTATGACTTAGCGCCTGAGCTTGTCGAGGAAGCTTGCCACGTGGGATCACGCGCCATTCTTCTGAGCGCCATTTGATTCTGGGCGCCATTTGTCCAGCGCAATATGTTCTTTGTAGCAATTTTTATCTTCTACATGGCTAAACCCTTCAAAGGTCTCCACAATGTCCATTTATAATAGCTACTCGCTTAACAAGTTTACAAGATACGATCACAAGAGATCGTGATATAATAAAGATTATGATTATACTTGTCCTATCTATTATTTGGCATGATCAACTAAGTTAGCTAAAACTAAATACAACAAATACAATATGTTGTAGTCAACCTTTTTTTAACTTTCTTATGAAAGAATCAAAATCGCGTGGCTCTTGTGGTTACTGAGGAGAGGTATAAGACCCCGACTGGATGACAGAAGATCAGTGGATCGAGCCACGGGAGCGTATTATTTTTTACATTTATTTGTTGGGAGTTGGGATCAGTGGATCCAACAGACATGCAATGCAGCATGCACAAAGTCCTGTGCGTATCGCCGGACATCTAAAAAAACTTTCTTATGAAAGAGATTAGTCAAAATAATATATTAATGACATTCTATGGGCTAAAAATAAATAAATACATAAATAATAAACCAACAGAAATGTACATAAACTACACCCAGCTGTCTCAGCTTATTTGCTCACCCAACAATGATGGCCTACATTTCAGTGACAGACTGCTCTTCTGGTCTACTAAATACGAGTGAACATACAGTTCATCTTCAGAGCGCGAGAGCAGAAAGTACTATATATCCCGTTCCATTTCTTTCATATATATATATATATATATAATATATATATATATATATATTTCTGTGGACGCCACTGATAAACCAACGAACGATCCGCTTCTCTCCATTTCTCTCAAAAAATAATTAGGTATTCTTCTTCTTCTTCCACATTCCCAATTTCTGACGATTTTTTGTATTTTGATGCACCATTCCATTACTATTTTGTCGATTAGTGGTCGATTGAAAAAAAAAAAAAAAAAAACCGATTTTCCCTATTTATTTAGGGTTTCAACGAGTAATCAAATCATGATTTTTCCAACCATGAAGTCTTGGTACCAAATTTTCACTGATGTAGTGTAATTTACGCAGTGCAAGTGCCAGCGAAAATACAAGGGGCCGGAATTTTCGTAAAGTTAGAATCTTGAGTCGGCGCCAAGAAATTTTGGTGTTTTTTTAGGACTAGTTTCCTAGGTTTTCTATGTTATTTTGGTCTATTAGTTTTTTTCCCCTTTAATAATCTTCGACCGGTCCCACGGAACTGGGATTTCCAATGTAAGTGTTGGATTTTTGTGCGTACTAGTGATCAAATAGTTTATATGCTGTAGATTGTCGCGATTATTTAAAAAATTTAATCTTGACAATCTGTGCTGATAGAATTGCAATTCTCTATTCATCTTCTTAACAGCATTTGTATTTTGAAGTGTCTTGTATCTGTCACCGCGACGAGTACCTTCCCTGATCGAGATAAATAGGAAGCACAACACTCCGAACATTGGTGCCGTATCTATTCATGTCGAGTCGGACACACAATCTGAGATTACACTAGGACATGTCAAAAGTCAATGCCTTTGCAGTGTCTGTATCATCAGTTGAGGACTTGGAAATTTTTTTTTCAAAAGAGGAGCAAAAATGCACTAACTTAACATCTAAGGAGACATTATATATAAGTTTTAGAAAAGTGAATCTAACGGGTGCATTTTATAGAATTTATAAAAAACAAGAAATATAAATATGTGGCTAGTATTTGAACCAAGGTTTGCAGTATCGGTATTGGAATCGGCAGTATCGGCGGGTTTTGGATTGGAGTATCGGATTTTTTTGGTATCAGAAAGCAAATTATTGTTAATAAATTATGAAAATTTAGAATTTTTTTAATACATTTAAACATAAGTTTAAGTATTTTCTATGTTGTTTCTTAATAGTTCTGAAATATTAGTTATCCTTGCCGATTGATTTACTTGCGATAGATAAGTTTCCTTCTTTTACATGCTTTTACATCCTTGCCGATTGGTCTTTTTCATTAAATTTTCTTTGTTGAGTTGACCGGAAAAGAGACCCAAAAGTCAGTATCGGTCGGTATCAGCCGTATCGACTCGGTATCGGTCAAAACTACACACTATGGTTTGAACTCGAGACCTCTCAAGTATGAAGTTGATCATTTAAGAAACTAAGCATCAACATGGTCCTTGAATATCTAAAGGAAATGAACTAAAGTATAGGACAACCCAACTACCCAAGGATATATATATAAGAAAACTGGAAATTCGTGGGGAGCGGCTGCTCCCTTTTGTCCTATGGTTGGTCAGCCCCTGCATGTGTGCCTTGTCGTATTTTTGTCCGTTCAACACAGTTCAAAATTATTCACAAGTAAAACTCAAGGACCTGACATATATCATTGGTTTGATTAATGCAAGATATATGCATGCATCTGGTTGTATCTTTTCATTATTATTGATTTCTTTGGCCCGAGAACATGACGAGTGGTTGTTCATGGTTGCAGACTAGGATGGCTTCGTCTGCTCTTATTTGTGACACAGAGCCGTGGAAGGACTTGAAGGTACACTCTGATCTCCCTTGTTACTTACCTTTTCATTCAGAAATTGACCCACACAGTTCTCCATTTCTATGCAGAGTCATGTTGAAAATATTAAAAAGACACACTTGCGTGAGTTGATGAAAGATGTAGAGCGGTGCAAGTCGATGATTGTGTATGATCTCATTGATCCTTTATTTTCTCAACTTTTCAGAAAGAAAAAAAACTTAACAGTTCAATTTTCGGATTCCTTTACCCTGTAAGTGATCGCTTCTGTTCTATTTGCATAGGGAGAATGACGGGTTAGTGTTGGATTACTCACGACAATGTGCTTCGCAGGACACTATGGAAAAGCTTTTCAAGCTTGCAGAGGTGAGTTTGCTTGGTTTATTTTGTCAAGATTCTTAAGGATATTTGAACACTTGTGTAAAACCTTCCAATTCAATCTTGCAGGCAGCACATCTAAAAGAGAAGATTGATAAGATGTACAACGGAGAGCATGTAAGAATAGTATCTGGATGCATGAAACTTAAGAGCCCAACTATATATAGTCAGTATAAAATACAGGTTTTATTGAAGTTGAATGCTTTTTCTAGAAACCTTGAGCCAATCCTCCGCTTTTACTTTATTAAGAATGAACGGGTTTGAGATATCTTCAATTGCTATGAAGTTCACCTGGCTTCCATAAGTATGAATTGCTATATATTGTCACAATTTAGCATAATCAAAGTAACAACTTAGGCTGTAAGCTCTTATATTCTTCATTGTGCGCTGTCATATATGACAATGCTATGTAGCTGTAGCATATCTAACTTATGTTCTTCCTTGTGTCAGATAAACAGTACCGAGGATAGATCTGTGTTGCATGTAGCCTTGCGAGCTGCAAAAGATGCAACCATTTATAGTGATGGGAAGAATGTGGTGCCAGATGTTTGGCATGTTCTAGACAAGATCAAAGCATTCACTGAGAAAGTTCGAAGTGGATCATGGGTAAGAAATGAATTCAAGTTAATGGTAACTCCATCATAATAATATAACACCATCGGTTTTTATATGTGATCGTGCTTCGTGCCAGGTTGGAGCAACAGGAAAGGCATTGAAAGATGTTGTAGCTGTTGGTATTGGTGGCAGCTTTTTAGGCCCTTTGTTTGTTCACGCTGCCCTTCAGACAGGTAATTAACACAGTAATCACAATGCACAAATTAGGACAATCTTTCCACATGCAGTTTGGATTTTATGATGTTTTTCTTTCTTTCTTTTTCGATACATTTTTGTAGTGAGCTGCTTATAAACTTTTGTTCTTCTTGAATTCTTTCAGAGCCAGAAGCTGCAAAGTGTGCAGAGGGACGACGACTACGATTGTAAGCACATATTTACTACATGCGCACTCAGCTGTTTTAGTACACGACAATCAGGATTTTTGAATATGGCATGGTGTCTGGTTCTTATATCTGCCGATTCCTAATTATTTTTTCCTTTCCTTCTTCATACATCTGTATTGTCAACTGGAAATGCTACATGCTACTGAATGGTGCATTAAACATGATTAGGAATAAATTGCCTTGATGGTATGACCTGCCGTGCATTTGATTTTTCCAAGCAAAGAATATTTGGGCCTCTTCTTCATGAAGCTGATAAAGGATATAATTTTTATAGTTTTTTTATGATCAGTTGTCCAAAATATTTCACTGTTGTCAAAGAGGGGTGGTTGAGAGCCTTTATTGGGAAAAAGGAAGTCCTAGGAATGAGATATGGGAGGCAGATGTGGGAAAAATCATTTTTGTTTTCTGAAAAAGGAAAAGTTCTCTTAATGTTTCACTTGCCACTTGATAATTGAGGCCTGCAGCTAACAATTCCTTTTTTTGGTTGAGAAATAAAACAATGTCAAAAAGCTATATAATAAGGTTACTCAAGTGATAATGAGCATAGTATGGAACAGTCAGTTAACTAATAAGTTATATGGAATATCTGATAGTACTCTAGATGGGAATGCAGAAACCACAACCATATGTCTGTATCCTCTAGTTGCAATATGCAAGCAAAAGCACAATTAACAGGGTTCCAAACAAACATCATGTGACAATCCTACAGAGCTTCCAGTACGCGGGGGGGGGGGGGGAAGTGGGGTGAGAGATGTAAGACAAGAAATGCACAAAGAGTGGTCTAGTTATGAAGCCTTTGGTGTGGGAGGGGGGGGGGGGACTGGTTAAGACGAGGAAGGCTACTGGTAAATTTTCTTTTTGACTCGTCAATGAATTTACTGTACAGTATTTTTTACATAAGTATTTACTCTTTTTTCTTTTTATAATGGGAAACTCTGGGGGAGAAATAAATATTAGTATCTTGGTCTTGCCGATCTACCATTATACCCACAATGGTTGGCCATACAATTGGTATTCATAATGAAAAAGAACATTTACATATTTATATAACATATCGTATATGGTACGAATTTGGAGAATTCACGCCTGCTCCAACTTCCTTGAGGCATGCAAGATACGATAATCAATCTCGTTCATTTGAACTAGGATCAATAATCATTCATTGGTGGGGGATAACCTTATGATAAAGAACTAGTATTCGAGTTTAAAAGTTTTAACTTAACATGCACACATGCCTATTTCCGAAGCACAAAGAGCAATTGATTAAATTCACGGGCATTCTTATAAGGAAAAACTTATTATCGTAATGCATGATTTCTTAACTAGGTGATACACTGTAAATTCTAGTTTTGCTCATTCTTGCTGCGACAGCAGCCTAATTCACATCCATCGCACATGCAGTTATTGATAGATAGAAAAATCATGGTACACATTTTCATGTACGAGCTATAAAGCATTAGGTATGTCTGCTGGAGATCGTATGCTCTGGTGCATAGCACTCAGGGAAAGATACCTTGTAGAGTATGTGGTAAGAATTGACTGCAGTTCTTAGCACTCAGGGGCCTAAGCTTCTTTCGTATTTTAAGATAAACTGATCATTTAGAGACTGCCATTTGTAACTGGTGTATTATTTATTGATAAGCTAATGTTCTACTTTAACACTAAGTATGCCTAATGAAAGCTATATAGATAAGAATTGGTAAATCTTAATCTTGATGGATCAAATGGAATGCTTTTTTATGGGCTAAATGCTCAATTTGTGGTCAAGCTTTTCTAGTTCAGTAGTTCATTGCCAAAAATCAGGGAAAATTCTATAGACACTTCATATTTTACTTAGGACAGTCCAGATTTTTGTAATTTTTACTCAGGACAACCCCAAATTTACTTTGGGCTGCGCAACCCCCCCAAACCTTTCCAACTGGACCGTAGGCAAATTCTACAGTCCTCTATATATATAGGACTGTAGAATTTTCTTCGTACCGTAGGAAATCCTACAGTCCTGGATTATATATGGACTGTAGAATTTTCTACAGTCCTGTATATAAGCTTGACTTTATAATTTTCTTACAGTCCCATTTGTTTATCTCTGTATTTCAATGACTCTAGAAAATTCTACAGTCCATATATAATCCAGGAATGTAGGATTTTCTACAGTCCTATAGATACTATAGGATTGTAGGATTTTCCTACAGTCCTATAAATACTATAGGACTGTAGGAAATCCTACAATCCTATAGATATTATAGGACTGTATAATTTGCCTACAGTCCTGTTGACTTTTATACTTGGGCTATCCTGAAGCAAAAAGAATGAGTGACAAACTTGTAAATAAATAGGAAAAAAATTGGACTGCTCTCAAGTAAAAAATGAAGTGCCTGTAGAATTGTCCAAAATCAGTTGCATGGTGATGAAACTCTGTATAGTGTATACTCATGGTCTTATGATTTGGAGGAGAGTGAATTTAAAAAGAAAAGTCAAAGAGCAATTGTAGATGAGATTCAAATGGAAATGGAAGAAAAAGAAATCTTTAGTGATTATTTGCTCTCTCAATTCGTTTATATAAATAATGTAGGCCCCTAAGGACATGTCAGTTAAGCTGATTTACTTCGGTCACCGGTGGTCCACTGAGATTTAGACTACTTGTCCTAGACTAAATTGTAGAATACATGGCTTTTATGGCCTGAACACTGCTCTTGGCTGATGCTCTTTTGGACACTGCTCTTGGCTGATGCTCTTTTGGACTTGTAGATTCCCTTAAGTTCCTTACGATTCATTTATATTCAACCTTTTTTATGGTTTGAGCTCGACTGAATCTTCATGGGTGAACGTTTCTTTTGTCAAGCTTGTTCTATGGGTCAAAGATGCACTTTTTTTTATTATGCTTTCCCTGTCTTTTCTTTTCAAATATTGTCCTACCTATATATGGCACACGACACGACCCATACTTTGTGCGAAAGGGAAGTGAATTCTTTATTGCATTAAGTTAAATTACAATGATTATCATGTAAGATATCTTGACATTATTTTCTACAGCCTTGCAAATGTTGATCCAATTGATGTTTCTCGAAACATCACCGGACTTAGCCCTGAAACTACTTTGGGTAGTCCCCTCAACTGCTTTTCCAAATTTACTGAAACCCCTTCAGCTTCTTAATCTTTACTACTGTTTGGTTATTCTAATAAATGCAGTTGTGGTGGTTTCAAAGACTTTCACAACAGCTGAAACTATGTTGAATGCTCGGACATTGAGGGAGTGGATTTCAGCTGCTATTGGGTCAGCAAAATTTGTCAATTATTTCTTCTATAAGCTGCCTTTGATTACTGAGATGGACTAAAGCTCACTTTTTATTCAGGCCTCAAGCTATTGCCAAGCACATGGTGGCTGTCAGTACGAATCTTACGGTACTGCCAAGGATTTCCATTTTTTTGGTTCCTGTTGTGAAACTTTCAATTCATTGTATTCAGTTTATTAAGATTCTTTATGTTGGGCACTTTTGAATCAAGAGAGCATTTATTCTGGACAAAATATTATTAAATGATTTCTTTTGGCACATGGGGAGTGTCATTCCTTTTCACTTTTTTTGGCTTAATGTGTTATAGAGATGAATGCAATTCCCTGTAGCAAGTTGTTTCACCTCACTTTTTTGTTCAGACTCTTAATATTCTAAGGGGAATTTGCATGGTTCTCCTTGGTTGCATTATCTTAGAGCATCTCCAACCCTATTGTGAGTTTGGAAAAAATGGTTGCCACATAGGAATAACAAGCATTTTTTCCAAAAGTACTTCTCCAATGCAAATATGAAATAAATTGTGAAGTAGACATGGCAATGACATGGCAAGGAGAATGTGAAGTTGGTTGTCTAGATCTAGACAATGCACTTCACAATGACTTTATGTCCACATCATCAATTATGAATAAAAATATAAAAAAAAAGAAGAAGTGAAAAAGTTGTCTTGGAAGTTGAAAAAAAAGTAATTTTATTGTCTTCTCAAACTTTTGCATTGGAGAACACATTTTTATCTCATTGTCTTGTGTGAATATCATCTTGCCACATAGGAAAGACATTGTCTTGTGTCTCATGCCACATAGGATTTACAACACAAAACAAGACAATAGGGTTGGAGATGCTCTTAGAGGGAGGCTCCAATAATATTTTTTTCCATTGTCGTTTTGTCTTGAAGAGAAAGGACAATTTTTTCTAGATGAAGGAAGAAAAAAAAAGAAATGTTAGGATATGAGGTTTTCTCACTTTGATTTCCTTTTTCTTTTTCGCCTATAACCAAACAAGTAAAAACTGTATTCCCCCCTTTATTCTTTTCCTTTCGCTCACTTTTCCACTAACCAAATACAATGTATGTGTATTATGCTTCCTGTCGTTATTAATATTGTTTGGTTTCCTGATTCTAGCATAAAAACGTGGAGCCACTTTAGGTTTTACAGATAAAATAGTGAGTGTGTAGTTTAGGAAATGTTACGCATTATATTTTGATACTAATGCAGTATCAAGTTTGAAGTAGTAGTAATACCCATTGAGTATCTGTGGTGGTTCCTTCATATAAAGGAAAGTCGGTCCCTAGGAAAAAGGCAAGCAAGAAAACCCTCACATAGTAAAGACGGAAGCGGTCATAAAGAAATCAACATAGAATAATATGATTGAACTGAAGCAATCGATATGGTGGCCATCTCCCCCAGAGACCCCGGTGGCGGTGGAAATAAAATAATTGGAAAAACCAGGTGGAATCAAATCAGGAGAGAAATTTTTATAGAACACCCCTATTGTTGTGTTGGCAAAGGAAACCGGTTTGCCAACAAGGTCTCGTGGTAATAGTATCACCGAATGCTCGTAGCTAAACAATTATGGATCTTCGACGTTGTGGGTGAAAAAATGGTAATGTTAGAGGAAAACCTTTCAAAAATTTACTAGATTACAATATATGATAGAAAATAGGGGATGAGTTTTTGGTTGGATGAAAATGATTAAAAAGAGATCTAATTCCATCATGGTTCCTGGAACATGAGGAAATCAATCTGTGGAAACCTCCCTTGCTTGTTTTATGGTGAATGTCTACCAGAGGAAGCTCAGTGCAAGGAAATAGAAGTGGGCATGCACTCGGTAAGGAATATCTAACTATGAAATTGGACTTTCTCATGTGTGCCTTCAGAAAAGAAATCGAAAGATGACAAAATTGAATGATAAAAAGAAGCAACAGTGAAAAGGAGAATCTGCAGGGTAAGCGGGTGTTCCCTCGATTGTAGCAGGGATAGCGAAACCACTATTTAGATTGGCGAGGGAATAGGAAATTCAGCGAAGCATCTGAGCTATTGATGATTGATTTAGTTTCAGTTATTACTACAACAATAAAGCCTTTATACCAAATTTCTGGGGTTGGCTGTTTGAATCCCTTTCTTCCATATATCTCTTTTAAGGGCCTGTCAGCTGTAACACTAAATAAAACCATATCCATCTTTAAAACTTAAACAACGTTTGTTTTTGCCTAAGAACGCCTAAGAACAAATGCATATATGCACGGAATGCTTGCTTTTCAGTTATTTCCATCTTTGAATTCTTTTTTATTTCCACAAGCAACTTATGCATGGCATAGGAAGTTCACTTGAATTAGTGCGTGATACATTAGGAAACTTTCAAGTTTCAACACCCGACCATTGGTGCTACTTGGCATACACAAAATTTGATGAGCACGATGATGTTGATGACCTCATTTTGAATGTATATGTTTTTCACGGTATTTAGTAGTTATTTGCATCACTGGTAGTTTCATATGTATATGTGGAGGCTGGGTGTAAGAAACTTACTTATAAATTAACCATCAATATTTGTTTAGTAAGATTTTGCTCAATTTTTCTCTGCAGCTTGTAGAGAAGTTTGGAATTGACCCTGCCAATGCTTTTGCATTCTGGGACTGGGTTGGTGGTCGCTACAGTGGTGACTATACTACTAATCCTTTATCATCATTGCTTCTAGTTCCTTGTTCATGGTGCTTCCACCAGTTAATATGGGATGTTTTATTGTAGTCTGCAGTGCTGTTGGTGTTCTGCCATTGTCTCTCCAGTATGGATTTTCAGTTATCGAAAAGTATGGTAACTATGCTTGTTTCTTTTATCATGAAATAGCATTTTGCATTCAGTAATCTGCCACATCTTGTAACGATTGGTATTTGGTTGTAAGTATTGACAGCAATAATTATTTTGTATCTTGCGGACCCTTGAATAACAAGACCAACATCAGTGACAGTGAATTGATAAATGCCATGAAGCTTGTTTTTGGTTTGAACTTTGAAGAAAGTGAGGGAAAGGAAATCAGTTCCTACCATTAACCTGCAAGTGGAAAACCAGTTAGAAAGTGAAGGAAACCTAAGTGAAAGTTTTTATTAAAACTTCCACGGGGGGTGATTGCTTATAGCAGAGGGCACATCTTTGAAACTACAACGGTAGAAATGAACAATACTGTTGAAATGTGAAATCGTGATTAAGTATAGTTTACAAACAAGAAAAAGTCTTCCAGTGCTATAACACACCTGCAAATGCAGGATCTAGGGAGGGTTAAGATGTATTTGTCACTTCTGTCCATGATGTAAATACCGAGTCTTGTCCAAGATGTAAATACCGAATCTTACTATAGTGATAAGCAACACCCTGTAACGTACACATAAGTACTAAGAAGATGAGGGACAAAGTGCAAAATTATTGTTGAGCCTTGAAGTTGAAGGGTCTACAAGGCCACCATGCTATATTGATTGTAGTGTTGCACAATTAAGAAACATGTCCAAAAAATGAGCTTATCTGAGATGCGAATGCTAGGATAGATGAGTGCGAATATGTTGAAAGATAGGATACAAAATGAATGTATCCATGGAAAGTTGGAGATGGTGCCAATTCAGGATTAGAGTGAAAGAAAGTTGTTTCATTGATTTGGATGTGTGCCACGAAGTCCAATAGATGCACCCGTCAAGAGTGATAGGATATTAGTTGAAGGAGCTCTTAGAACTAGAGGTAGGCCAAATCAAACTTGCAGGCTGTAATGAAGAGTTGCATTTTTATTGTTATAGAGAGATGGCCCTAAACAAGTTGAAGGGAAGAAAAAGGATTCAAATATCTGTCCCCAATAACTTTGGATAAAAGGTTTTGATGGTGCTCTTTTGAAGATATCTACCATTTTGTTTCTTGTGTGTTGTCATTCACCATGCGTGAAATTTGGTGGTATCTTGTACACTGGCACCCATTTACGGATATACGTTTAAGTTTTTGGGTCAGTTATCATGGCTTAAGGGCCAAAACCAGCCACAAAACAACCTTGGCTTGCTGATAGGATTTTACTACTTATTAGATGCTAATCATGAATTTGTTAAGTTTCCTGTTCTTTGTGAAGACCCATTTGTGTCTAGTGCGATATTTTGTAAGTTATGGCGTTTTGTTGATACAAATCATGAACTTCTTTGGTGAATACCTAGTGTGTAATATAGAAAATGTCCTTGATGTGTATCAAACACCAGCAAAATGTTGGAAGCTTGACTGTTATTTCATTACAGTTTTAGAAAATGTTGTCATTATGCACCATGTACAATTTTTGAATAGAATATCCATATGCATAAAATTCCTTGAGAACTCTGCCTTCTGAGTCCAGTAGCATTTTACTTGACTGTTATTCCCAAAATTGAGGTCATGTGGTCAAAACAGCTTAACCATGCAGTGGCGATGTTATAGTTTCTTACAAATGTGTCTCGTCTAACACTTATCTTCCCCATAAGAGCTCTTTTACTTCTTTTTAATAGATTCCTGAATGGAGCTTCAAGCATTGACAAGCACTTCCATTCAACTCCATTTGAGAAGAATATACCCGTAAGAGTCGTGATATCTAAAAGTGATTCATCTGAGAAAAAATATGTTATGGTAATAGATGAGTTATTCATCTTTGATCAGGTACTTCTTGGTCTATTGAGTGTATGGAATGTCTCATTTCTTGGTTATCCAGCTAGGGTGAGTAACTTTATCCTGCAAATAGTTTTGAACTGCCAGGTCTTTTATTCTGCTGAAGTCTTAGTCCTTCATCACACAGACTTCTCTCTTTTCTCTGTTAGGCCATATTACCATACTCTCAGGCACTTGAGAAGTTCGCGCCACACATCCAACAGGTAGCTAAGTTTGAAATATTGCAGGCTCCCATTCCTGTTTATTTCTCATCTCATATGATCCATATTCTAGGTTAGCATGGAGAGTAATGGAAAGGGTGTTTCCATTGATGGTCTCCTACTTCCCTTTGAGGCTGGTGAAATAGATTTTGGTGAACCAGGAACAAATGGTCAGCATAGCTTCTATCAGCTAATCCATCAGGTACAAGGGACAAAGTGAAGGCAGGTATTATAGTTAAGATGTATGTATACTGATTTGGTATAAGGACAATTTGTACCACAATATTTCTTGCTCTGTGGTAGTGATGCCTTATAATAGCCACCCATTAACCTTGACCTAGTAGTGCTTTCACTTGAGAATACTCATTCATGTTAGTGATCTTTAACTAGTAGTCCTTTTGTATCCTGCACAAGACATGGAATAAGGATGTAGGCATCCATGAGCTGAGGCATATTCATGATTAAGGTACATTCTACTGTGTATATACTGCATATCCATCTTACGTTGATATCTAATAACTACTCATTATTGAAGTATGTAATTTCGAGAATAGCCTAACAATATGAAGCCATGTCATATCCATTTTGGTACATAGTACAGTTGATATATTTACATAGAACTACATATATTGACTAAAACACACTCATATGCAGCTTTTACCTAAACATCAAGATGCACATTTAAAACATATAATTAATACACATGTTTTTGTTTTGTGTGTCTGAACATGTTAACTTGTCTTCAGAAATATTAACACACACACACATACATGTACAAGCAAATCTATATGATAAACGGACCTTAAGAAATGGCTTCTTAATTCTCAGGGAAGAGTCATTCCTTGTGATTTTATTGGCGTTATGAAAACTCAGCAACCTGTCTACTTGAAAGGTATGGACTAGTGACGCCATAATAGAAGTTATTCTGTTTCTTTTCTGGTTCTTTTTTTTAGGTCTTTGCTTTGTTTTACACTGATTTACGATGTGCTACATGTTTTTTTTCTAGGTGAAACAGTGAGCAACCATGATGAGCTCATGTCCAACTTTTTTGCACAACCAGACGCTCTTGCTTATGGGAAGGTAGAAGTTGTGACTTTTTAAGTATTGATTCTACTTGTGTTTACACTTCTCTTATAAGATGTGGATGATGTTCAGACTCCAGAACAGTTGCTAGGGGAGAATGTTGCTAACCACCTCATTCCTCACAAGGTGATGCATTTACTTTCTTCTTATGAATTGTTCCATTAAGTTATAAAGTTTCGGTTCTCAAGGTAGAAATGCTTCAATGCTTGCAGACATTTTCTGGCAACAGACCATCCTTGAGTCTTCTGCTACCTTCTTTAAATGCTTACAACGTTGGGCAGGTTCATTTTGATCTTTATTTTATAATTTCTTACAATTAAATATTTGAGATTCTTACCTCTTCCATATATTATTTTGCTGATGCATGGTTTAAAATCGTTTGTTCTGGAGGCTATTATTTATATCCTAAATATTATTGCATCAAGCTTGTTCATAAAAGTATCGTCAATTATATAAAAAGAGAGGTATGCACACATTGGACATTTACAATGCACAATTTTAGGACTTTTACAGTCATCTATAACAGTTGATCTCGTTAATTGGGGGTCCAATTCCAGTTGACCATTTGCAGGAGCATGGTTAGATGGGTCGGGTGTTCTCTGAGTTCATCCATTGTGTAAAAGTTACATTCATGGGATATAGGTGTCTACGAGGCTCAAGGCATGACATTTCTATTATTGCCAAAATTGATGATCATATCAAGCAAGGTGCACAATATCAGAATCGGTTTTGGACCCTTCTTAAGAGTATTTGTATCGACAGTTTTGTTGGTTTGGTTTTGGATCAGAGTTGTTGATGTTGGAAAGCAAAAAGATAATAAGAAATTATCTTTAAAACTAGATATTTGGCACATTAGGCATAATCTTATGTATAATTTGTTGTTCCATCATACTGAACATTGTTGAATCATTCACCCGCAATATATATTGTTGTTTATTTTACTTGCTTAGACAAAGTACCCCCACAATAGATAGTTTTACATGGAATAATATTATGAGCATTGTGAATTTATATCATACTTCTTCTAGAAATGTAACTATTACATTGTGTTTAAGCAATTTTATTGACACTATAACATATTGATTGTCGATACAATCTAATCATTGGCGACGTTGCTTGCTGCCGTACCCCTCTCTCTCTTTTAAAAAAAGCTTTTTCTTTGCCCATTAATTGAAAAAGATTGCCACGACTTTGGTATTGGGTATTGGCTAGTATCAGTTAGGGTGAGTATCGGACTGGACATGCCAGAAATGATAGGATATAGAGTATTGGCCGAAACTGTGAACCTTCGATCATATAGAGCCCAACAAGCTAGCATGCCTGTGCATTTTCTATTTTAACTTGGTTTTCTGTCTGATGACTACCCAAATTTCTATCCTTTCTAATAAAGGAGTTAAGATAATGTTTTAATATATAACATGAAATATTACAGAACAGAAGGAAAATTCTTAAATAAATGACATATTTCTATTTTATTTGTTTTCTTATTATTTACACATGACACCTGTATATGTACTATTTCTTTTCTTACAATTCAAATTTGACATGAAACCTGGATGTGGCCTTATTACACTAGATATTTGTTGTAACATTCACCAACTGTTGGTGTGTTTAATCATAATTCATAACTAAGCTGAAGAACCATCAAATATGAATTTCAGTATGTAGTCTCTAAGTCTCTATTGCACATTTGTTGATGATAGGATGATGGAGGGTGGATTTCTCTACCTAATCCAATTGAAGTAGATGCTTGTTACTTATGCAGTAAATGAATTACTGACTGCTTTTTTCAATTGGGCCGTCGTATACTCTTTATTCATTTTGCTAAACTGCAGAATTGCTACCAAAGTCCTTGCTGTTGCCAATCACTCTTACCTTATCCATCTTTGCATGTAAATGATTCTTCATCTACCTCAATGCCACATTCTCATACTATTTACTTTTCTTTCGCTGATTGAAGCCTCTATAGGCCATCCTTGCATTGTTGGATCCAATGTAGAAAACTAGGGTTTCAAGGTTATTGGTTCTTGAATTAGGACTGATGAATACCAGAAAAATCCCGTAACAGGCTTATAAAAAAATTACATTTTCTAACATCTAGCCCAAGACCTTTCAGCTAATCCCCATCATTAACTTGTTACAATAAAGAGGGATATCATCATTATCTCTTTAACAATTCATAAGAGAGGAACAATATCTTTTGGCTTTATTCCTTAACAGTCTTTAGGGATATTTTGTTATCCCCAAAACAAACTACCTGTCCCTCTTATAAATCGGATCGTGAGTAGGACGTAAGGTAGGCACTTTTCTACTCTCCAACAATTTACTAAAAAATTATTTTTTTTCCCTTCCATTTTCAGATAATATGTGACTTCGGCATCAGAGGGGTCATCATCGAGGATACCCTTATCTTGATTTTGGTCTTTTTCAGGGCATGTAGGGTATATTGTTGAACAAGAGCCTTCCTTTCCTAATCAAGAAACCACCCCCCCCCCCCCCCCCCTCCCCTCCCCTCTCTTTTGCAATAGACATATCATCAACTCTTGAAGCTCTGTTGGACTTATTGCACATGTGACCCTATGTTAAGTGACATCAAGAGATTGACGCAGTCTGTGGGAATGCTTCTGACTTGCTGACCCATAAATGCTTCTTCTTCCTGCTGATCTCCGACAAATACGACAAGGATGACACAATATGCAACCCGCCTCGCCTCCTTGCAAGATTGTACCTTGGGGGCAAATGAATTAGGCGACGTTGAGCCCTTACTAACATCACCCTCAGTACCTTCACTCCCGCTATCCCCTTAGCCAACTGGGCAAGCACCTTGACTCTCATTTCAACTACACCGTCGACGACCTCGTCCCTCTCAATTCCTCTCTAATACCCGCGGGAGTTATGGTGACTGTTTGGTACCAAATAATGTTCGTGAGCTGCAAGCATTCCCAAAGACGTTGCCAATCTGTTGACGTTACTAACAAGGGTGTCAAATAAGCAAAGTGTCGAACCGATCTCCAAGAGTTGATTACATACATATTGGTTGCAAGATAAGAAACTTCACCATTAGGAAAGTAAAGCACCGATTCAACGATATGTCCCACATGCCCCCTTTGAAATATTGAGACCAAGGTCAAGGTGCCATATGTAATGACTCCTCCGATGTCAAGGTCATTTATTGTACTCAAAATTGCAAAAATAATTTTATAATAAAATTACTAGGGAGCAAAAAGGTTTATATCATAATTATGCTTAGGTTCCTATTTATAGGAGAGGCCAAAACGTCATTGTGTCTGTTTCTCAGCATTTCTCATTTTTTCCATACAAAAAATAGCCAAAACGGCAAATTCTTATGCTTGCGAGAGCATCATTTAGCGTTTGTCATTTGAGATGGAGCATTTACCATTCCAAATTGAAACCAAACTAGCCCGTAGTCGGATACAGGATTTCTCTGTATTCATCGGGTCCATTCCACTCTTTGCACATCCACCTCCCTGTTGAGTAACATCAACAAAGATTTTGGGCAAAATGGAGAGCTTAGACCTAACTCTAATTTGTTACTCTATAGGACTTGAACATAGTCCATGCGAAATGTTACGATTGTTCAAGACCAACTTCGGACTGGACGAATCCAACTCACAATAGGAATTCCACTTGATGCTGGCTGCACATAACCCAACATTGGCACCTTGATTCGGAGTCAGACGATGGTCTGTAGACAACAGAGTAATCTGTGATGATTCTTGGGGTATCAGGATTGACAAAACCTTACAGATAATATAAATATTGTAGCACTGAAATCCTGTTTTGAGAACATCCAAGTACACCCTATAACTCCATAGACCACCAGAGGTTTTATTTTACTGAACATGTGCCAATGGCCTGCATTGCACTGAATTGGTGTTTCAACTTTTCTTCTGGTTTCCTCCCCTTAGTAGAGAATATCCTTTAGAGAATACCCTCTATCCCAAAATTTGATATACTTGATTCAAATAATCGATCATGATTCTTTCAATTAGATACACTTGCTTCTTCTTGCATCAATTGTGCACAGAATCAATACTCGACCTTGTACAACAACAATCACAACAATAAATCCTTTATCCCAAAAAATTGCGGTCGGCTATTTGAATCATTAGCTTCCATTCAGCTCTGTTAAGGGCCATGCCAAACAATTGTGCACATAATTAGATACTCGACCTTGTACAATAACAATCACAACAATAAATCCTTTATCCCAAATTTGTGGTCGGCTATTTGAATCATTAACTTCTATTCAGCTCTGTTAAGGGCTATGTCAAACATTACAAAAACCATTCTTAGTTATTGACTCAATCCAAGTTCATTTAGGCTTACCCGTAGTTCTGGCAATTTCTTTGACTAATATCTTATCGCGCCGACTGACATGCATTGTGTTGGCCCATTGGTCATATGGTCAACCTGATTTTAATAATTGATCAAATTCTGTCTCGATATGTGAAGCTAGTCAGGATGTATCGGACTCTTGGACATGAACAAGAACAACTATCTACACAGTTCAAGACCGAAGCTATGTTTGCCTGCTCGAGTCTGTATTTCCTTTGAGCAATGTATTTTTCATTTTATTGAGTCTAGGAATACGTTGTACACCGAGTCATACTGGCAAATAGGCTATTCTAAAATGTTTTTAAAATACTTTTAAAATGTCCTTTGTTTTGAAAAACATTCTTTTAAACAAAAGCTTCAAAAAAATGTTTTCAAAAAGGTTTTCAAAAATTCCCAAAAATTGTTTTTAAAACCCTAACCTAACCCTGACAGAGTTCGGCCAGAGTTCGGTTGGTGGCCGTTTGATTTTTGAATTCTCTGGAACTTGGTCCTCCTGCAGTTGCGGATTTGACCGAGATTTCCTCATAGAGTTCTGCCCGAATTCTGCCAGAAGTCTGTCTTTGGAATTCCTATAAATAGAGAAGGATTTCGATCATTTCAACTCACTCATTCACTTTCAATCTTCTCTCTATCTAAAGCTTTCAATCTTCCAAAGAGTTTTTCTTGAGCTTTAAATTTCAGATCCCAAGCCAATTACAATCCTCTAGTCGATTTGCCAGTGCGGTACGATCTAGAAGTTTCTGAGAGATTGTAATCAGAAGGCCTGATTGAAGAATACCTCTTCACATTTGAAGTTGGACGAGTTCTTCGTATCAAAGCTCGCGTTGTAGAAGTTGCAAGGACTTCGTAAGAAAACTTGCGGTTTACCAATAGTGGATTCAACTGGTAGCAAGAGTTCTACCGACTGGATTAGTCCTCAACAGAGGGAAACCAGTATACATTGCTGTCTTTGCATTTGCTTTCTTATCTCTGCCTTTACTTTACTTAGTTGTGATTATTATTCTGTGATCTTGCTGCTAACATTTTTTAATTAGCAATATTCCGCTGCCTACTCTATTCACCCCCCTTCTAGAGTATTGTGCTTTACGATTTCGTTCCTACAATTGGTATCAAAGCCAGGTTTTACAGGTAAAGCAAAGGTAACAGTGCAATTATTTATTCATTTTAATTAACTGTTATATAGATCACAGCACAACACATGGCAACTGTGAAATTCACAAGTGAAGGCCAGGCCACAAACAGACCTCCACTGTTTGATGGTACGAACTATATCTATTGGAAAATACGGATGAGTTTCTTCTTGAAATCTCTTGACTTTGATTTATGGTCTATTGTTATTGATGGCTATCAAAAGCCACCTCGTATAAATGTTGATGGAGTTTTAGTTGAAAAATCCCATAGCAGATATACAGAGGAGGAAAAAAAAAAAGGCCAGTCTTGACGCACGTGCTATTAATGCTCTATTTTGTGCTTTAGACAGAACTGAATTTAACAGGGTGTCTATCTGCACAACGGCTAATGAAGTATGGAAGCTACTTGAAGTCACACATGAAGGCACGACTCAAGTCAAAGAATCTAAAGTCAGCAGACTTACTCAAGAATATGAGGTGTTCAAAATGAAGCCCAACGAAACAGTTACTCAGATGTTCGAAAGATTCTTGGATATTGTAAATCCTTTGTCCTCCCTAGGCAAAGAGTACAGTAACCATGAAAAGATTCGCAAACTCCTGCGAGCACTTACCAAGAACAGGATTCCAAAGGCTACTGCAATCATTGAAGGGAACGACCTCACAACTATGTCCCTCGAAGTACTCATGGGTAAGCTACTCACTCATGAATTAGAGCTACAAAATTTTGAAGAGCCTGCACCAAAGGAGAAGACGATCGCTTTCAAGGCTCAGCACAGAAAAGCTACTGAAGGTGACTCAGACAACAGTGAATCTGATGCTGAAGATCAAGCACTCATAGCAAGGAAATTCAAGAGATTTATGAGACATGAGAAGAGAGCCAAAGAAAACAACAACAACAACTGGTATCAAGATGATGCTGTCTGCTATGGCTGCAAGAAGAAGGGACACATGAAGAAAGATTGTCCTACAAACTCATCATCAAGCAAGAAGAGCAACAGGTATGAAAAAGGGAACCTGAAAAGATCAACATCACGGAAGTATGCCAACACCAGCATATGGCATGAAAGTGAAGCCAGCGACTCAGAAGACGAACAATCAGAAGACGCTACAAACGTATGCTTTATGGCATCCGATCAGGTACCTACTGAACCTGTAGTTGATACTTATGATGACTTCATCTTTGAGCAATTAGGAGATGCCTTCAGTGAACTGATGACCGATTACAGGAAACTGCATAGCAAGTATCAGACCTCTAAGAAGGTACTCAAAGAGTACAAAGGTGAAATAGGTAGACTTACCGACCTACTAGCTGAGGTTAGAAATAATGTTAGTGAGTCTGGTGAGCTTTCTTCAATAAAGCTCTTATTACACGAGACTACCAAGTCATCTGAAGAGAAAGACAAAGTTATTGACCAACTCAAGGATGAACTTTCTAAAGAGAAGAAAAGTCTTCAAAGTGCACAAATCAGAATGGAAACACTCACTTCTGATTATACTAAGTTGTATGACACTTCCAAAAGATTGGAAATTAGGTTAGGAAAACAGCCTGAGACTGCTGCTTCCTTCCCTAACACGTGTCACTTACCGAGAAATCGGAACATTCCCAAGCCAAACACTGTCAGACCTAACCCTATCAAACCTTTACCCCAAAAGGTTAAGCCCAAACAGGATTATAGGTATGCTTTCTTCTATACTAGAAAACCTAAACCTACCAACCATGCACACCACTCAGCTTTCAACACTCGACATGCAAAATGTCATTATTGTGGCCTCATTAGTCATATTTCATCTGCATGTAGAATCAGAAAGCTTGTTGAATTAAATATTTATGCTTGGATACCAAAGGCTAACATTTCAGGACCCTACAAGAAATGGGTACCAAAAGTTTTATCTGCAAACTGTTTTGTAGGTGGAACACCTTTCACATGCTAGAAGCAAATGGATCCTCGACAGCGGTTGCTCACGGCATATGGCCGGTGACGCTACACTATTTGCAACACTGTCGAAGAAAAAGAAGGAAGGCTATGTTTCCTTCGGTAATAACTTGAAAGGGTATATTATTGGTATCGGTGATGTTGGTAAGTCTCCCTATCCTGTGATTAAGGATGTCTGTCTGGTTACCGAGTTGAAACATAATCTACTCAGCATAAGTCATTTGGCTGATCATGGTTATGGCATCAACTTTGGCAAAGACAAATGTATTATAGTTGATAGCTCAACTGGTAATACTATCTTTGAAGGTATCAGGGAAGACAACATATATGTTTTCTATTTGTTGGAAGAAACTAACATTTCAGGTAGATGCTTAATGGCTAAAAGCGATGAGAGTCATCTATGGCATATGAGACTCGGTCACGCAAATATGGACACAATATCAAGATTATCCACAAAGAAGCTAGTACGCGGTTTACCGGACATTACATTCAAGAAGGATTCGGTATGCAGTCAATGTGAAAAGAACAAAGCTACCAGATCCACATTCAAATCAGTAAACGCAGTATGTACTACTAGACCTCTACAATTGTTTCATATGGACTTATTTGGTCCTAGCAGAGTTGCTAGCCTCGGAGGTAAGCTTTATGCTTTCGTAATTGTAGATGATTTTTCTAGATACACGTGTGTATACTTCTTGACACGCAAGAATGATGCATTATCCGAATTTGTCGTCTTTTGCAAGAAAGTACAGAATGAAAAAGGTTACATGATCACTCGCATAAGAAGCGATCATGGTGGCGAATTTGAGAATGCATATTTTGAGCAATTTTGTGACACACGGTTTTGTACACGAGTTCTCCTGCCCTAGGACTCCACAATAAAATGGAGTTGTGGAACGTAAGAACAGAACTCTATCCGAAATGGCCAGAGTGATGTTAAACCAGTTTAGTCTACCCAAATATTTCTGGGCTGAAGCTGTCAATACAGCTTGTTTTGTTCTTAATAGAGTTCTAATTCGACCCAAATCGAAGAAGACTCCATTTGAGTTATGGTTTGATAGAATTCCATCTGTTTCATATTTTAGAATATTTGGTTGTAAATGTTTTATTCTTAATACAAAAGACAATTTGGAAAAGTTTGACGAAAAGGCTGATGAAGGTATATTTTTAGGTTATGCGGCCAAGAGCAAAGGATACAGAGTCTTCAACAAACGAACCATGATTATCGAAGAGTCAATCAATGTCACTTTTGATGAACTAAATCAAATGACTATCGATGACAATGACGAAGATCTATCTGTACCAAGCTCAACAACAGCTGATTCTCAACCAAGCTCGGCAGTAGCTGATCCTCCTAGAGAAGATCCAGGAACCAACTACCTTCAGAGTCTGCCGAAAAGATTAAAATTTACGGCTGATCATCCAAAGGATTTGGTAATTGGTGACATTACCAAAGGTGTAAGTACTCGTACATCCAGTAGAGATATTGTTTCTAGTGTTGCATTTATTTCACAGCTAGAACCCAAAACTATTGATGAAGCATGTAGTGATAGTTTTTGGATATATGCTATGCAAGAGGAATTAAACCAATTTGAACGGAATCAAGTTTGGGAACTTGTTCCCAAGCCTATTGATCGTCCGGTCATTGGCACCCGTTGGGTATTCCGAAATAAACTGAATGAGAATGGTTTAGTGACTCGTAATAAGGCTCGACTCGTAGCTCAAGGATACAATCAAGAAGAAGGTATCGACTACGATGAGACTTATGCCCCAGTTGCGAGATTAGAATCCATTCGCATGTTATATGCATTTGCATGTTTTCATAATTTCAAACTTTTTCAAATGGATGTCAAGAGTGCTTTTTTAAATGGTTTTATTAAAGAAGAAGTTTTTGTAGCACAACCTCCAGGTTTCACAGATTTTAAAAACTCTGATCATGTTTTCAAGTTAAAGAAAGCTTTGTACGGTTTGAAACAAGCCCATCTTGTTTGGTATGATCGTCTAAGCTCTTTTCTACTTGACAACGGTTTTTCAAAAGGCAAGGTTGACACTACACTTTTTATTAAGTCCTTTAATGGTAAACTTCTTTTAATACAAGTCTATGTAGATATCATATTTGGATCTACTGATGAATCTCTGTGTCAAGAATTTTCTAAGTGTATGCAGAATGAGTTTGAGATGAGCATGATGGGAGAGCTGAAATTCTTTCTCGGACTGCAAATCAAACAAACTGACAATGGGACGTTCATAAATCAAGCCAAGTATACAAAAGATTTGCTAAAGAAGTTCGATCTAGACAATGTCAAACCTATTGGCACTCCGATGGCAACTTCAACAAAGCTTGATATTGATGAACAAGGCAAGCCGGTCGACACACGTAAGTATCGAGGTATGATCGATAGTTTACTTTATTTAACTGCTAATCGTCCAGATATAATGTTTAGTGTTTGCCTGTGTGCACGTTTTCAAGCTAATCCAAAGGAATCACATCTGTGCGCGGTTAAGCGTATCTTTCGATACTTTAAGGGCACTTCTTCTGTTGGCTTGTGGTATCCCAAAACTAAGTCCTTTGACCTTACTGGTTATTCGGATGCAGATTTTGCTGGATGCAAAGTTGATAGAAAAAGTACCAGTGGCACATGTCATTTCTTAGGCAAAGCTTTAGTCTCATGGTTTAGTAAAAAGCAAAATTCTGTAGCCCTATCAACAACAGAGGCTGAGTATATCGCCGCAGGACGTTGTGCTCAGATTTTGTGGATGAAACAAACCTTGGAAGACTATGATTTATTTTATACACATATTCCCATTTTCTGTGATAACACGAGCACTATTAATTTGACTAAGAATCTTGTATGTCATTCTCGTACTAAACATATCGAGATTAGACATCATTTTCTTAGATATCATCATCAAAATGGAGATATTGACCTTGTATACATAGATACTGAGAATCAATTAGCTGACATTTTCACAAAACCTCTAGCAGAAGATCGTTTCAATTATTTACGTCGAGAATTAGGAATTTTGGACGTCAATAATATTAATTAATTTTGTTTTATGATTTTATTTCAATATGCAAAAATTGTGTTAGAGACAAGCCAATAAAGAGTCTGTCTGTCACCACAACTACGGTTGAAGCGAAGCGGTACTTAAGAGTTCCCCGGTGAACCTCCGCCAGCTGGGACAGTACTCCTACAGCTAATCTGAAACAGTCACTGTGTAATGATATTTAATCTATAAAATAATATTAATTATATTAATTGAAGGTTGAAATTACTAATCTTTGAATTAAATATTTGAAATGAGCCAATGAAAAAGAAAGTATTTCAAACCAAACCCAGGCGAATTCGGCCAGACTTCGGACCGAATTCGGCTCGAGTTCGATTGAGGGTGTCAGGTTATATATACCAGAACCCGAGAGCCTTTATTCCTCATTGCTTCTAAACTACATCATAACCAGCAACAGCAGCCGCGAAGGAGCCCCGAACCCTAGTTCTTCACCACCCCCTATCTTCTAATCCAAGTGGTGAAATCAATCCAAACTTTGGATTCGTGCGGAGTTCGTTGTTCTCTTCGACATACTTTGATTTCGGGAGGTATAACTCCATCTTTCTCCACTTTTCAATTAGTGCATATTTACTTCTATTTGCACAAATGGCACCTAAGGGATTCAACCCCTTTAAGAGGAAGAAGACAACCAACCCAAGTGAGGAAGGTTCATCTTCGGATCCACCCTCTAATTCCCTATTTTTGCCAGTCCAATCTAGCGACGGCGCGTTCGACAGGTTTTACTTTCAAACCCTAGACCAAGCCTTACTGTGGTGTGGAGACTTCTCCATGAGATCCATATGCACAGGCGCACCCATCAAATGGACTGTATTTCCTGATCATCGCCATCTCTTTGAGGCATTAGGATTACAGCATTTTGTTAAACTCTGTTTTCCCGTAGCAACTAATGCCATTAGACTGTTTTACTGCAATATCATATTAAACACTTTTGATGTAAGCACACGTGTTGGAGGATTAGATATCAATTTCAATGATGTTCTCTTAGCGGAGATCCTTGGTATTCCCAACGAAGGTGAACCGCTTGTTGACATCACTGAGTTTGATTTCCCCGAAGGCACGACACTTACAAGTTTCAAAGCTGAACTTTGTGCACCTGATAGAGTTCGCTCTGGAAAGTTCAAGGCAAACAACCTGAACTTGTTTAATTATGAATTGCACCGTATCATTTATTCTACTCTCCTTCCAAAGTCTACTTCGAAGGATGATGTCACGTCTCTTGAATTATCTGCTATGTATCACATTCTTAAGGGGATTCCATTTTCTGCCCCTAAGACCATTATTCAGATGATGGGACGTTGTCGTGCAAGAGATAGAAATCTCTCTTATGCGATGATTCTCCCACGCATCTTTCAGCGTTTCGACATTGACTTATCTACTTGTGCTCAAGACCCTGAGCCCAAGGTTCTCAAGTTATCTCGTCGCAGTATGACTGCATCTGCTCCTCCTACTGCTCCTGCTACTGCTCCACCTCCTCCACCTCCTCAGCAGTATGCTATGACATTTGAGGGCATACACCAGCACCTTTCAGATTTGCATGTCTCGATGACGGACATGGCTCGCGAACGTGAGTTCCACGACGTCACCCGTTATCAGGCGATTGCAAAGTCCTTAGCTGATCTTCGTTTCGCCCAGACTGGACATTCAGCCGGTTCCATCCCTAGAGATCCAGCTTTCTCTGGTTACCGCTGTGAGGATGAGGCTGTTCATGCCTACTTCCAGCCCGGTAACGCATATGATTGGTACCATTCTGACCGTGCTCCTCCTCGTGATTATGTTGGTGAGTTTTACACTGGCGTTCCTCCTCACCCTTCTGGCGCGGGCACCTCTGGAGCTGGTCCTTCTGGACATGCTGGTCATCATACTGATGATGATGAGGATTTATGATATGTTAGTTGATATGAGACTTAGACATTATCTACTGTACACTTGGAAATGCTCCAACATTTCAAGTTTTTCTATTTTCAGACTTTATTATCAGTATTTTTTTTGAGGACTTGTTTGATGTCATCTGAACATCTTTATCTGCATCTTTATGAGATTCGTACTTTATGATTCACATCAGTTTATTTACTTAGCATTTATTTATCTGCTTCTCTACTATAAACTGCCTGTGATATAATTTTTTGTTTATTATAAACTGCCTGAGTACAAATACATGCCTGTGATGTTATTCAAATTTTTCTTTACCATTTCCATCATTTATCATGATTATTTTCTTGTGTTTTCTTCACTGTTTGTTATTTATGCATTGATTGCGGGGGAGTTTTTACTCTTTTGCAATTATTGTGCTAAGTGACAACGGGGGAGAAAAATAAAAGATCTAACATTCTTTTGAGAAAATGCAGGACATGTACAATTTTTTGATTTTATTTCAAGCTTAAAAGTTATATCATTCATAGTTTGTCAATTATCAAAATGGGGGAGATTGTTGGCCGATTGGTCGTATGGTCAACCTGATTTTAATAATTGATCAAACTTTGTCTCGATATGTGAAGCTAGTCAGGATGTATCGGACTCTTGGACATGAACAAGAACAGCTATCTACACAGTTCAAGACCGAAGCTATGTTTGCCTGCTCGAGTCTGTATTTCCTTTGAGCAATGT
This sequence comes from Iris pallida, assembly GCA_029216955.1. Classification (NCBI taxonomy): domain Eukaryota; kingdom Viridiplantae; phylum Streptophyta; class Magnoliopsida; order Asparagales; family Iridaceae; genus Iris; species Iris pallida. Next base: position 28,831,665 of record JANAVB010015600.1, read on the forward strand.
ATTTTTTATTTTATTGAGTCTAGGAATACGTTGTACACCGAGTCGTACTGACAAATAGGCTATTCTAAAATGTTTTCAAAATACTTTTAAAATGTCCTTTGTTTTGAAAAACATTCTTTTAAACAAAAGTTTCAAAAAAAGGTTTTCAAAAATTCCCAAAAATTGTTTTTAAAACCCTAACCTAACCCTGACAGAACTCGGCCAGAGTTCGGCCAGAGTTCGGTTGGTGGCCGTTTGATTTTTGAATTCTCTGGAACTTGGTCCTCCTGCAGTTGCGGATTTGACCGAGATTTCCTCATAGAGTTCTGTCCGAATTCTGTCCGAATTCTGCCAGAAGTCTGTCTTTGGAATTCCTATAAATAGAGAATGATTTCGATCATTTCAACTCACTCATTCACTTTCAATCTTCTCTCTATCTAAAGCTTTCAATCTTCCAAAGAGTTTTTCTTGAGCTTTAAATTTCAGATCCCAAGCCAATTACAATCCTCTAGTCGATTTGCCAGTGCGGTACGGTCTAGAAGTTTCTGAGAGATTGTAATCAGAAGGCTTGATTGAAGAATACCTCTTCACATTTGAAGTTGGACGAGTTCTTCGTATCAAAGCTCGCGTTGTAGAAGTTGCAAGGACTTCGTAAGAAAACTTGCGGTTTACCAATAGTGGATTCAACTGGTAGCAAGAGTTCTACCGACTGGATTAGTCCTCAACAGAGGAAAACCAGTATACATCGCTGTCTTTGCGTTTGCTTTCTTATCTCTGCCTTTACTTTACTTAGTTGTGATTATTATTCTGTGATCTTGCTGCTAACATTTTTTAATTAGCAATATTCCGCTGCCTACTCTATTCACCCCCCCTCTAGAGTATTGTGCTTTACGATTTCGTTCCTACACATTGGACTTGTTCGAACCAACTGATGGTCCTATCATTTTATCCTAAATTGGCACCACCTATGACTTTTTGCTGACAGACTCATTGTGTATCCCATCTTTCAATCTATTGCCAGTTGTTAGTCTTGGCATTCTCATTTCAGTTACATTCATTTTGCCAAATAAAGAGGAGAGAACTCATAAACCATACCACTCGTGAAATTGGGTAGTTTCAAGATATGTAAGACCTGTCGGCTTTAAAGCTAAGCCCTACGAGAAGAGTTAAGCAACATATGTCTCGTCCCGAGGGCAGTTGCGAATGTAATGTAGTGTCGTATTAAGCGTTCTCAAATTTTGGTGGGTATTGAAAAGTAAAAGCACACCCGTAAGGTTGTCTTTGAAACGTGGAATGTTATATAGCCTGGAACTCTATCTTCTCGAAAATTTTATTCCAAGGCATTATGTTCCTAAAATTCTTTATTATCATGTTTGATAGATAATATAATATTCCTGGATATATATAATTCATTCCCGGGTGTGTATATGATTCATGTGTTTGGTGAAATAAATAAATTCCTAGGAATATGATATTCCTAAGCATAGTGTTTCAGACAAATTTTGGATTCTCTCTCTACTCTCTCCCCAGTTTTACTCTTCTAGGCTACATTTATAGACTAGAAACCATACCATGTTCCTAAATCAAGTTCCATTATACAAAGTTAATTTCACAATCAAGTCATCCATAGTTCACAGTTTTTTCACGAGTTAATAAGACAAACTCATTTTCACAATCAAGTCAACATAGTTCATGTATAATTTTTCAAGTCAAAAATACCTCCGAAAGGCATTGGAGCAAATTTACTTAGATATTATGACATCATATTGATGTATTACAATAGTCAAAGAGATGGTTTAAACCATATTAACAAGATAACAAGTTACAGGCATCACAAGTTGTAATGAAAACTCGACATGAAAAGTTCCAATATTAAGATAAGCCACCATATGTCCATAAACCAAACAATTAAACAACCATTTTAATTGTTGCTACTTTGTAGACCTTGGAGGTAGAACTTCCTCAATCCATCAGGCAATGTGAAGTAGTTGGACTTAACCGCATCTCTGCTATCTCCCCGCCCTTAGTATGTCACTGTTGTTAAACTCCTTCACCTTTGATATTTCCACAAACACATCCTTGAATCCCATTCCGCTTCCATCTCAAAACTGTCTTTTGTATCCATCCTTCCATTTTCTCTTTCTTTTAGCTTTCAACTCTAAAATTATCATAACAAACATCGTACTCATCAATAAGAACAAATGATCCAACATATCCAATTGCATAAATAAATACACGAATTACCTCCTATATTTTGTCAAAGGAAGTCTGTCCATTTTTTTAGTAAAAATAAGCAACATATTAATAGCATGTTAAGTTACATAACTAAAAATCAATGCTAAATGATGAAATCCCATCATTCCATATCAATAACATGCATGCTAATTGCAAACAGACAAAAAAAAAGCTATGTTGTAAATATATAACTATATATGCAAATGAGCTTGTTAGTGAATCCAACAAAACAAGATACCTCCAAGCTCATGCTCGGTCTCGAGCTTGGATTCGTTGGCTCGATTAGCTCGCTCATGAGCATAGTGAAGCTCGAACTAGGTTGTGTAGCATAGCACCAAGTACCAAAATGATTGTGCTTGATTCATGATTTTAAATGGTAAACACAAACATGGTTGCGTCTTGTTTCATTCAGTAGTATAAATTAGTGAAAAGACATTTGTGATAGAAGTGCATAGATTTCTCATATGATTTGGATCATTGCTCGCGATGGCTTTGTTCAATACATACCCAAGGTTGTAAAAGTTGCTACTCGGACGGGCACCGGGCGCCTTGCTCTAGGCGGTTCAAAAAACAAAAAACCATGATAGCGGCAATTGTACATAAAACCCAAAAAACATGCATAGTTGGGCTTCATGGGCACTAGGTGGGAATCTCCTACAACCGAATATCTCGAGTTATCCAACACGAGAGAAGCCTAAATTAATCAAATCCTTAAAATAGCCATATCCCTAAAATAATCCCCAAATTCCTAATAATCAAAATCTGTAAAAGAAGCATTCCCTAAATAATCCCCAAATTCTAAGCATGATCCATGGTATAACAACTTATCACAAATCCAGAGCCAAAATCCACCAAAATTGAACAAATCGTACCAAAAAGATAATACCAGAAGAGATGTTCATTTTGCAACTAATTTTAGGGATGTTCTTCTTAATCCTTGTAATAAGAGATCTTCATTTTGCAAGACTGTAGTGTCTAGATATCGTGATTCTTCAGGCCAGCTTCTTGCCTTCTAACATATGTTACTATCTTGAGGTCAACCTGCTTTGCTGATGCAGGATATACTGAACTATGTGTTGTAATAAAATGTCATCGTAGATAACAAAAAAGGCTAACATTTTCCTTTCCTATCCAATCAATTTTCTTATTAAGGACGGCTTTGGGATTGCTTATCATGGTTGTTTCTGCTTTAGTTTTCTGTAAAGCACTTCCAAAAGCTGTGGTAACGACAAATTATCAAAAATAAATATATGAATGAATGAATAAATAAATGGAAAGCTAGTTCATTTTTTGGGCCTTATGATGCTTCTTTTTGAAAAGGAACAACAATCCCACACCAGGCCTAAGTATACAAAAAACTGTGGGCTCTTATTTTTTTCCCACTGGAACATTCTGTTGTTCTATTAATTTGCTAAAGAATACATGTTCAGAACCAGAAGAAAAGAATCAAAACAAGACACGGAAGCAGAATCATAAACTGGATTAGGGTCTGGATTTCTACTGGAAATATCCTCGTCAAGTACAACTCATCCTCCTTATCCTTTTCCTCATACATGAGTTTTGATCTGCCTTGAGGACTCAACCTCTTCCTAGGGCTTCAAGGAGTTTGATCCTAGTTGAGTTTGATCCTAGTTTGGACATAATAGGTATATAAAGTTCCCTCGTATTTCAAGTCCCCCCAAAATTTGGGATAAAGACTTTGTTATCGTTGCTTTCGAACCTTAGCTAAGTCAATAGAACTTCCAAACCTAGCCACCTTTATCTCTGGTCTTCACATGGAGAAGTCCAAAACTTCCCATAATTGGAAACAAACTTGAAGTCGAAGAACTTCTCTACTATTGGAAATTCTGATTTTTGTTGCTTGTGTACGCCCACACCTTTGCAACTCAATTGAGATTGGGATGACCGTCAAATCATGAAAAGTAGCTGAAATGTAGCCTTGGAATCTTATTTCAGAAACATCTTGGTTCATTTCCAAAGGCGATGTTCCTTGGTTGCTTCATTGTTATTGAGGTGCCTTTCTTTTCCTTGTGGCCTCCACAGATTGATTTATCTCCTGGATCCTAACATGTATCATTTCTTACGGTATTGAGAAACACCAAAGCAAGAGATTAGTTAGGGAAAGCTTCTTTAGTAAATGCATAACTTGCTAAAGTGGGATATTCTAACCTCTCTGCTTCTGTTGTACAACTGCAAGTAGAGAAGTTCCAAATTTATTTATTCATGACATAGGTTTTGCAATCCATCGCCGTCTACTATGCTTAGACACAATAGACTTGCAATATAACCTCGTTTTCCTTGCAGCTATTGGCAATTTATGAGCACAGAGTTGCTGTTGAGGGCTTCGTATGGGGGATCAACTCTTTTGACCAGTGGGGTGTGGAGTTAGGCAAGGTTCGTAAAAATGATTTTTTTCTCTCTTCTAAACTCCCTATTTTAGTTTTTGGACTGTAATCTTGTCGCTGTTTTGCTACAGATAAAGTTATAATTATTATTTTTCCATCTGATTCTAAACCGATTTGATTCTTGTAGTCTTTGGCCTCTCAAGTCAGAAAGCAACTGAACTTATCTCGTACAGAAGGAGAGCCCGTTGAGGGCTTTAATTTTAGTACCACCAATTTGTTGACAAGATATCTCGAGGTATGGGTGTTTCCATTTGCCATTCTTGTATGTCATAGATATACCAATACATATCCTTTAAGAAATATATAATCAATACGATCCGACTTGAATCTCCACAATATTTGGTACAAATGGCTGATCAGTATATCTAAACTTGCCTCGTACGTATATAATCCAGATCTTGGTATACTGCTATTTTAACTGCGCGGTTGTAAGATTTTGTCCCTTGCAATGTTGAATTTGAACACTTCTGAAGAAAAATCTTTTGTTTTCTTTCTTGCAGGCAGAGTCTGGTATCAAATCGGATTCCACCGTGCTACCAAAAATGTAATCTTAACTGATGTGGTGGGCTTCATTCTTCATCTGCAATGATGACGTCTCTAATAATTCACATTTTTGGTACTTATTTATGTAGTCTCAGGCAAAATCTTACAATCCTCTAGACTTTTTCATCTTGTAAATTGCCCAACAAAAATAAAGATTTACCTATATCACACAAAGATGTTTCTGACAGATCTTTCTGAAGAAGAATCCCATGACTTCTGCATCCTGTTCTTTCGTTCTGGTTTTGAATGTAGCATGTACTTTTTTTGTTTTACTTAATGCAGATCTTTGGCAGGAGAGATGGTATCTATTTATCATAATATCATTATTTTGTGAACTTGATGATGAAGGGAAACTTTGGGATCTTGAATCATGGGAAAACTTCCAACGTTCAAGAAACTAAAAGTCGCACGAATCTTGTCTGTTTTTTTTTAGGGGTGGGCACGAGTCGGGCTGGACCCAAATTTTATGGATCCGGACTGGACCCGTTAATTGGCGGGGCGGGGCGGGACGGGATGGGTCCAAAAAATATTGGAACCGGGTTCGACTCGTTCGAAACGGGTCCGAACCGGACCGATCCGTGGGTACAAACGGGTCCCAAAAAAAGTTAAAAAAAATTCAGAATAGTAAACATTTACATATGTTCTATTATCTATAAGAACAAAACAAGTCTTATGTCTTCCCAAATTTCTACAATTTGTTTACTAAACAATAACTTGTTCTATTATCTATAAACTATAATAGCAAAAAAATTAAAATTGATAAAAAATACATACCCCTAGAAACGGGTCGGTCCGGAGCCCGTTTATTTTGAAAATAGGATTCGTCCCACCCCGTTAGTGTCACACGACCCGTCCCGTTTAAATTTCAAATTTTAGGAACCGGCTTATTTGGACATTTTACGGTTCGGACCGGATCGGAACCGCGGGTCTTGGAGCCATATGTCCACCCCTAGTTTTTTTTTACTTCACTTTTTAAATGTATATTTGCATGACAAACATATTTTGAATTAGTATAAAATATTTTGAAGTAAATTTGAGATTGTGAACATATTGTAGTTGGAAGTGTTTAATTATTAGTGGTTAGTAATTATGTTAGTGGAAAGTTATTTAAACCCTATGTTAATTTATGCGTATTTTGATATATAAGACTGAAGAAGGATATTTTTAGAACATGAAAATTCTACGTCTATAACTTTTTTTATTATATATAAGATGATATTATTACTTAATGCTGAAATATGGTACAGCCAAATAAGAATGAAACTATATACAGGGGATTTGCAAAATATCAGTGGTAACACTCCAAACTCATACTCCAAATTATTAAAATTTGTGTAAATTATTACTTTTGGAGTGTCTCCTTGATATTGACACACAATGGTACACTCCAAACACATACTTCAAATTAACATCCTTCATATTTTTTCTCTTATTTTTCTTCAATGTTTGGTAAGAATTTTTATCCCTCTTTTACCTCTTTTTTTTTTTCTATGTTTGGTAATAACGGTTAATTTGATGGACTCAAAACTAATGTAGCAGAGCTAGGACACGCTCAAAATCTGGAGTGTCTTTTAGCTTTTTAGCAATTTTTAAGCAAGGCCGGCCCTGGACAAGTGCACCAAGTGCACCCGCCCGGGCTCCATTTTTTGGGGCCCCCCATAATTAAGATGCAAGTTATTACTTATTAGTCAAAAAAAGAAATTAATGAGCATTAATGTTAATGACTAAATGCTATGAGAAGAGAATTCAAAAAGTAATTTGAATGGTAATAACTAACAACTATCAAAAAATTATTTCAATGCTAACTTAAATGCTATGTTCGGCTATCATTTAAATATTTAAGGCTATTTATAAGGGCACATGATAAGTTGATCAGGGCTAGCCAGGATTGGGGCTAGCCAATGTTTGAGGATAATTTACTGGGGCTGTCCAAATTTCTATTCATGGGGCTGTCCAAACCCCCACACCCCCCCAAAGCCCAAATTTCACTCTCATTTCTAAATTTCACTCTCTCTTCCAAAACCCTTCTTCTTCTCCACCATTTCCATTCTCACATCTCCATAAAAATCCTAGTTTTCTTCTCATCTTCTTCATCTTCTTCTCCACCATTTCCATCATCACCATCTCCATCAAAACCCTAGTTTCCTTCTCATTCCCAATTTCGATGGAACCTAAAAAATTAAATAAATCCTAAAATGCATGAAAATAAAGATTAAATACTTCTTTCCTCACAAAGAATGCATGAAAATAAACCCTAAAATGCATATTTCACTCTATTATCAAGATTGAAATAAACCCTAACATATTTTTTTATTCGAAAATTTCGACTTTAGGACTGCCAAAAATTGTGGCAGTCCTGAAAGGGACTTGCTTTACAGCAAGTCCCTTTCAGGACTGCCTCAACTTCTGGTAGTCCTCAATATGTCTAGGACTGCCAGAAATTGTGGCAGTCCTTCTGTAGAGCATGTCCCTTTCAGGACTGCCATAATTCCTGGCAGTCCTTAGTACTTCTAGGACTGCCAGCAATTGTGGTAGTCCTCTTGTACATCGAGTCTATTTCAAGACTGTCACAATTTCTGACAGTCCTCAATACTTCTAGGACTGTCAGAAATTGTGACTGTCCTGATATGAACCCAATTCTTCTACAACTAGGGTTTCTTCCATAGTTTTCTTATACAACTAGGATTTCATGCATAATTCTTCTATTAATAAAGAAAAATTGGTTAATAGACTAATAGATTTGATAGATTTGATAACCCAATTTCTTCTACAACTAGGGTTTCATCCATAATGTCCAAACAAGAAGAAGAAAAATAAACTAGGGTTTGGAGAAAGAGATCTGAGAAATTAGAAGAGAGCAAAAAATCAAAATAAACTAGGTTTGAAAAAATTGATGTTCTTATTCTTGTTCTTCTTGTTCTTCTTCTTTTTCTTCTTCTTGTTCTTCTTCTTCTTCTTGTGAGGAAAGAGAGGAGAGAAAAAAAAAATTGACTTATATACTCACATGTTGGCTAGACATGAGTAATTTTTTCAATGGCAAACTTGTAAATAAATCAAAATTTGTTTTTGGCTAGCCATTATCAACTTTTCATGTGCCCTTATAAATAGCCATATTTAATCAATGAGCATATTTTTGGGGGTCATGCGTCATTTAATTGCTAAGTGAATACTGAATATATGCTAAGTCCGGTTGGCACCCCTCCAATATCATTTAATTCTTTTAAATGCTATCACAAAAATCATTTGAATTTTGAATGATAACTATGTGTTATGCTCGGCTGTCCTCCCCCATATCATTTTTTAATTTTTTTTAAAAAATGAATAAACATTAAATTGTAGTCATAATCAACTCAGAATTCAAAGAACCATTTATTAATGCAGAATCCAAAGAGTCATCCTCGTTAATATTTAAAAATTCTTCTTCTTATGTCAAGAAAGACTTGCAAATGCCAAATGGTTAGGCTGACTGGAGGGAAAAAAAAGTTGTAACAATTAACAAAACTCTTTCTTTGAAAGCTTCCTTGATTCCTTCTCCTTCACGAATCACTAGTAGAAAGAATCCCTCTTGGTGGAGAAGGCTGAAAGTCAAGAACCACTCTTCTTTTTTAAAGCTCCTCTTGGTACAAAAGGTAAATAATATAGTTAATACTCTTCTTTAAATTTTCAGAATTCAAAGAGTTTCTTGAATTTTTTTATTTTTATTTTTTACTTTGAGAGACATAGCTAATTCTTGATTTTATTCTTCATCAATCTACAGACTTTGAGAGCCAAAGCTAAAATCTATTGGAGGATCTATAGATTTTCGGTTGGCATCTTGGCACTTGGGAGTCAACAAAAATAGGTTATATTGTTCTTTTTTTGAATTTTAACGGCAGTTGTTATTTGGATTTTTAGCATTTTACTTTAGTTACTATTATAAACATGTTTCATAGGAAACACGAATCAGGTAGTGAAAAAAGAAAAAAAAAGAAAAGAAAAAGATTAGAACAATTGGTTGAATCTCAAAAAGATTATAAATTTTTTGCAGGAATACATAAAGGGCCCAACTTTGATTTTTCGTCCCGGACCTCTTCAATGTCAGGACCGGTCCTGTTTTTAAGTATGAACAAGTGCCCATTGCGACCTTCAAGTACTACACAATTTAACTAAATTAAAATGTAGTACTCGAAATCTCCCACTGTGGATGTTCTAAGCAGTAGAAACTAGAAAGCAAATGGCCATCCAAAATAAGGACATCCTTCTAGAAACCAATATAGAGTGTAAACTTGGTCACAAGTTCCTGATGGTCGGTACTGTGGCTTCAGAAATCCACATATGCAGATGAATGATCCTTTGGTTTGATTCTTCATTTTGATACTAAACTTGGAATTTGTTCTAAACACCAGCCATAGCGCCATTAGGAGGAGGGGGCCAAATGTTATATCAAATGGTAACCAGTCAGCGTGGGCACCGGGAGTTCGAAACGTGGTGAAATGTTATGATCCTATAATCCCACATAGTTATGGAGAACTCGATGTGGGTTGATATAATCTTGGACTAGTAGCCTTAGGATGAGTTCTCACAAGGTTCACATCAGATGCTGAAAAGGAATAAATCAAGTAGGTTTTAATGGGTATTTGTAAAAAAAGAAAAGAAAAAAGTGACCCTAAGATATAAAATGTGCTTAGTCGCTCAGGAATTATCACAAATACAAGAAATAGATTATGAAGAAACATATTTTCTAGTCATGGTAACATAGACAATAGGATGTAACATGAAATTCTCCAAAGGATTTAAATTACCAGAAATTAAGTCCAGGGATGCACATTGTATTAGATTAAAACGAGTTATATATGAACTAAAATAATCCGGAAGAATGTGATACAATAGTCTTGGTGAGTATGTAAAGAATGTGGTACCACACCAGTCTCAATGAGTATCTGTCTAGGAAAGGATATAATGATAATCCTAAATGTCCATGCATATTCATTAAGAAATTCCTGAATGAATTCGTCATAACAACCATCTATATACCTGACATAAACCTGATAGGATCTCTTGAAGAGATTGAGAAGGCCACTAGCTATCTTAAGAAAGAATTTGAAATGAAAGACTTGGGTGAAACAAAAAATTTGTCTCAACCTACAGATCAAGCATGGTAAATAAAATTTTATTAGATCAAGTCAAATATGCCAAAATCTCCTGAAGAGATTTAATATGCGTAGTTATCATCCACTCAATACATCTACAGTAGTCAGGTCATTGGGATCCATTTCAGTCGAAAGAATAAAATGAACATGTTATGGGCAATGAAGTATCATATTTAAGTGCAATAAATGCACTTCTTTGTTTAGCACAATGTACTACCTGACATATCTTTTCTATAAATTTGTTGACTAGATATAGATCTACGACACTAGAACGACGTAAATTATATTTTTTTTAGATGATCAAAGGAACCATTAATCCTGGTTTAATTCATATGAATGTTCTAACCTTACGCAAGTTATTTATCTAAACCCATAAGGGGTGATCACAAACATTATATATATATATATATATATATATATATATATATATATATACACGTGTGGCATGCCAATTAGATCGTGCTCTGGACAATCGCGAATGGTTCAATTGCTTCCCGACGGTGAAAGCAGAAGGCCTCCTAACAGGTACAAGCGATCACTCTCCAATCTGCGTAAGGTTGGTAGCGTCCCTCCCACCCACGTCAATCTCAGCCATTTAGATATAATAACAAATGGCCTGAGATGGAAGGATACACCAATGCTGTCAAAGCTGGCCTCAAGGCCTATGTGAGCAGTAACCCTCTCTTTAGGTTGGTCCAAGCGCTGAAGCATATTAAATACCAACTTAAAACATGGGTCAGCAACCAACCGTTCCGAAGATTGGCGGACGCGGAAGATAAACTGAGGAGGGTACATGAAGCATTACAGGCGGATATACTCAATCCGAAGCATGCTGCAGCTGAAGTCGAGATCAGCAAGGAGGTCGGGAGGCTTCGCATGCTGGAACAAATCGAACTCGCACAGAAGGCTAAGTGTAGTTGGCTGCGAGAGGGAGATCGAAATAGTAAGTTCTTCTACGACATAGTGCGCGCAAGACAACGCAGGAATAATATTACTAGACTCATCGGACAAGACGGGCAAGAACATAATCACCCAGATGCGATCCGAGGAGAGGCGGTCGGGTATTTTTCGGACTTATTAAATCAATCCGATTATCTAACATTATTTCCTGAGATTGTTTGCAAAAAAGTCGTCACCCCACTTGGGAACCAATTATTACTAGCTCCGATTACCATGGAAGAATTAGAAGCCATTATAATGAAGGCCGATCCGAATAAAGCCTCGGGTTCCGACGGCTTTGGAAGCAAATTTTACAAACAGCACTGGAATGACATCAAAGAGCAAGTTCTGGAGGTTGTTGTGGGGGACTTCTTTGTTAACATAAGACTTCTTCGGGAACTAAACCACACTTTTCTCACACTCATACCCAAGAAGGAAGACGCTACGCCTCTTACAGATTTTCGGCCCATATCTTGTTGCAACTACCTTTATAAGGTAATCACTCATTTAATGTGCAAAAGAATGGAAAATATAATGCAGGAATTGATCTCCCCAAATCAAGCTGCCTTCATTAAAAGCAGGAAAATCGCTGAGAACAATCTATTGGATCATGAGATGATACAAAATTTTAACAAACGAGGGGGGAGCAAAGCATGCCTCAAATTGGACCTCCGTAAGGCGTATAACACTGTAAACCGTGATTTCGTATGTCATATCAAGCTGGCGATGGGATTTGTCCCGACTTGGGTGGAGATGATTCGTGTCTACATATCTACTCCGATATTTTCGGTTCTTATCAGAGGGCAACCATGTGGTTTTTTCAGCAGCAACCGAGGTTTACGACAGGGGGAACCCCTGTAACCGTATCTTTCTCGATAGTGATGGATTATTTTACTTGTTTGCTCGACTCAGCTGTTGCACGTAGAAAAATTACTCCTCTGCACAGAAACGTCCAACCGTACGTCACACACCAGATCTACGCTGATGATTTATTAGTCTTTTTGGCTCCCACAAAGAGAGGGGTGGATACACTGGCTTCAATCATAGAGGCTTTTGGCCTTCATACTAGTCTGTATATGAACCAGGACAAAAGCAAAGCATACTTTAGTTCACATTATCCTCATATGGAGGAGGCTGCCTGGCGGTTAGGGGTTACCAGGGGGGAGTTACCCGTTAAATATCTTGGGATTCCAGTGTCCATCAATTATGCAAGGGCAATGGAATGCCAAAATCTCATCGAATACACGCAAAGATGTACGGAAGGATGGCATGCGCTGAGTTTATCCTTCCGGGGGCGCATAGAGCTCGTGTCACGACCCGCACCCAGTTTAGGGGTACGAGCACCTGGGTACGTCCAGCCTACGTCGCAGAATCGACGGTAGAACGCTGTATAGGTCAACTAGAATATATAACATCTAGACACAATAATATAACATGTCATCTCCATACGTAGGAATATAATCACAACTCAATTACATGAATCTAAGGAAGATAGGCCCGAATAGGATAAAGATAAAGATAAAAATAGGTAGATTGAAATAAAAACTGAGTCACAAACACCAGTCAGAATTTAAAGACATAAAACAATCCCAAATAAGTTCTACAAACCCATGTATCAAGCTGGAATACAAATCCAGACAAAATCTAGCTAACTAAGTCACTACAGGCGGTGCGTCCTCTATGAGCAACAGATCCACAGGTAGGTCATGGTTGTAGTCTCCATCTATGCCAAATCCGTAGAAGGTCGAGCAATCTGCATCTAAGTCCTCTGAAAAACAACGAAAAGTATCAAGTACAAACGCCAACAGCAGTTCCATATGAATTGACAAATACTATAAGAGACAATTATAATGAAATACAAGATGAAATATCAAGACTGGAAGTAAAACAGTACAAGTGAACTGGATATCATGTCATGGGGTGAGATATAAGGTAAAACTGGAATATAAGCAGTGAAAGTAATCTGAGGTATGATGTAAACATAAAAAGTGCCATGAGATATTAGAGCGTTATGTGATCGGCTTGGGTCAAGATCAGGCTGTTCCATTTGACCGGCTATGCACAAGTAGTATAGTAGTGTAGAGAATCAGGCCGGCCAAAACGGAAAGCTATGCACAAGTAGTATCAGGTCAGGCTACACCCTACTTGTGGTGAGGGTGGAGCTATGCACAAGTAGTAAACAAGTGGGGGGTAATAATCACATAACCTCTAATAACTTCCCATCCCCGAGTAGTATAATGGATCCAACCATGACACGTCATGATACGGGATTTAAAGAGCAGGGGGCCAGCCTACTCCCAAATCGATGTCTATACAAGTACATGGAACAAGATGAACAATTTACTCATATACCAGGTAAACCAGGAATAACATCTCATGACGAGATCCAACGTATACTAGTCCGTGTATCCTCGTGTCAAGAATCAAGTAAAATAATACAACTGAATCGGATATAGTAGATATCAAAGTAATAAAAACTATCAGAGAATGTACTCGTCTGAGGTCCTGAGCTGAGGAAATCGATACTACCAACCACTCAAATGAGCCACCGAAGGTCAAATCGCGCAACAGTCTCCTAATGCTGAAACATACATTACCAATATTTCAGAATCAAATTAGCTAGGATAGTCTACCTATAAGTCCAATTCTGGACACAGGGGCAAAACGGTAATTTTGGACCAAAACGATGTCCGCCATTGGACCCGTTTTGCACCAAAAAATGTGCCAGTACCTACGGTCTCTAAAGTCATCAAATTATATGTCTACGGGTCCGGTTAGACAAGACAAATCCAACCGTATGTCCAAATTTGGATTCCGGTGGACGGTGCACAAATTTGCCCGTTGGATCGGGTCGCAAAATCGCCAAAATAGCGTTCTGGTCGACCTTCTCAGAATCAGACCAAACTTGGCATACATGACAAGAAAAATGACACCGTCCTGTTGGCACAATTTCGTCTCGAGATGACGAACGTACACAAAGTAATTGACTAATTTACAAAAAGGTCGATACGATAAATTTCGACGGATACACATCAAATTTGTCGCGCACACGCAACCAATTTGAATTCTGTCAAAGCCCAACACGTCCGCGAAGTCTATACGCACCTTTTGATGCTTTCGGTTCGTGACCACGTCGTCCGGTTTGTCGAGGCGCACGCCGTATCGGTGGTTTTTCTAAGTTTTCAAAAACTGTTTTTAATATTTTTTCTCGATTTTTGGAAAAGAATTACTCAACATATACTCGATGAAATCAGCAACTACAAAAAGGGTCTGGAGTCCTATAGGTTGTCTACAACCCTATTCAGACACAATTTTGAAACAGTCGAAGGATCGACGAGAAATCGCCTTCAAAAACAGGTATTGGGGCTGGATTATACTATATTTTCAAACAGGTTTTTCGACAACTTTGTGTCGATTTACTGAACAATCGGGTTATATATATATGAATATATTTGATAGGGTTCCAAGAGGGTTATATAGGCTTCCTACACAATTTTACGGAACCGAGTTTCGTTGGATATACACGGAGATACAAGATGACGAAGATGGGTACCTGGATGTGGATTACTGTTGTGGCTGTGTGCTTCACTCGCATGCGCACATTTCGGGCGATGGATGTCCGGCCTCCGGCGTCTAGGGTGGCGCGCAGGGTCGACGACGAGGTCGGGGTGTCGTGCGGCTAGGGTTGGAATTATGTTTTTTTGATAAAATCTCTACACCCTACTTGTGTCGCGACCAAAATAGAAAGCTATGCACATGTAGTATCAGGTCAGGCTACACCATACTTGTGGTGAGGGTGGATGTCACGCCCCAAGAACCAGAATACTGGAGAGCGGGGGGCAGACACAGCCAGCTACGTATATAGAAGTGTAATCCACCTCGATATACGGTCACGGCTGTCTAGATGTATGAGAGTTTGTCTACAAGCCATCAGTCTCTTATGGTCAAGAACAAGCGTAGTGTCTCAATCTCAAGCAAGTAAATACATGTTACAAGATGGTAGATCATCAGACATACAAAGTAAGGCGTCCCAAATATTACATATTCAGATGATCATGAAGCTAGTCGTACAAAATACGAAGACTAGCAAGAGTTTAAGTCAAACATGATCAACCCTAGGATTTGTCAATCATGTTACAGCCGTTAGGCAGACAGAAATAAAGTATTCAACACGAGCTATCACTTTTTTGGCGGCTAAACGCCTCAAAAGAATAATTTTATAACTAGAGTGGGAGAGCAAAATAAAATCCACTCGTTGCCAGGGTTTCTTCTAGTGTTCACCATATGGCTGGAATGTTGGAAGATCCTCGGGAGCTACTCCAAAATCTGGCCATACAAAACCAGCTGGGTCAGACCCCAGAAAGAGCAAGTGCCACAAGGGAGGCTTCACTTAGGAACTAAAACCAGCATGTTAGAACACAAAGCATAATAATAACAAGAAAACCAGAAAATATGAAAGTAGGGTGATAAATGATAAGATAACTAAGAAACTATTCTGGTAACCAAGTTACAACCCGTAAACCAAACAAGGACCGGGGTTGTAACCCTTTGCATGAACAGAACTTAGTCTCTAACCAATTATCGACAAGTAAAGCATAAACTGTAAAATGTCCCAAAGTAACCATGTACTGGCATTGTCTAGACAAGACTAGACTCCATTCATCAATCACGGCCAAGCAAAGAGTACGGCTTGATACTTTAACTAACTAGGGTTATCACAAGCCTAGTTACTAGCAAGATGCAACAAGATGTTCCAACAGTCACAAGCCCTGCAGCTATCCAGGTTATCCAGGCGTGGTTCATGTAAGAGTTATCAAGAATTATTAGGTGACTTAGAGTGCAACACATGACAGTGTGCATATTACTTGTTTCAAGAAGTGCCCCACATGATAGTGGGCTGGAAATGCGTCCTACTCGATGGCAGGCTACAAGTCCATTCAAGGCGCCCAGATAACGGGATCGCCTGTAACTGGAAATATCTCTCTATATGAGCTACTTTGATCAATCTAGTAATTAACCTCGTCAGATTCAGCATGAATCCCTGACCATGGTAACCAGGGATGCAAGTCCTAGACATGATGCGGGACGAGACTGGTAGCTTATACAAGCACATTCAAGAACAATCACCCACGGTGTCAAGACGAGTTATTATTCAGCATGTCAAGATAGCCGTCGCAACAGCATCAAGATTATCATGTTAGGTTTACTTATCAAGAGTGCACCACGAAGGGCCACTATCATGTATTACCATGCCAAGTTGCTTATCAAGAGTGCGCTACGACGGGCCACTATCATGTCATGTTACTTGTCAAGAGTGCACCACGACGGGTCACTATTAAGAATTATTATGTCAAGATTACTTGTCAAGAGTGCACCACGACGGGTCACTATTGAAGAGTTACCATGTCAAGTTACTTGTTACTTGCTAAGAGTACGCCTTAACAGGCCACTATCATCCTTACATTATCATGAATGAGAGAAACTTGCATAAAATAGCTAGTAACATATTCTTGAAGCCAAGGAAAAGATCTACAACTTTCATATTTTGAGTTGGGAGAAATTTTGGCCATAATTCAGCCAAATAGGACATAAAACAGCCAAAACAGCCAAAATAGACACTATGCAGCATTCTGCGGCACTATGCAAGCTATGCGATACTATGCAAACCTGCGACACTATACAAGCCATGCGGCACTATGCAAGCCTGCGGCACTATTTATCCATACAGCACTATGCAAGCCATGCGACACTATTCATCCATGCGGCACTATGCAAGCCATGCGGCACTATGCATCCATATGGCACTATGCAAGCCTACGACACTATTCATCCATGCGGTACTATACGAGCCTGCAGCACTATGCAAGTCATACGATACTATGCAAGCCATGCGGCACTATGCAAGCTTGTGGCACTATTCATCCATGCGGTACTATTCATCGTCCCTGCCAGATTCAGGACAGATGAACTAGAAAAGGTCTAAATCTTATTTTTGCCATAACTTCCTCAAAACAAGTCGAAATTTAACTTTTCAAAGGTCAAAATTGTGTAGAATCAAATTCTTTGCAACATAGAACAATCAAAACATAAAAATAATAAAGTTTGATAGATCAAAATCCAAGAAAACAAAAAATGACACAAACTTAGATCTACAAAGATCCCTTCATCTAACCCAAGAACTCCAAGTTCTAAAGAGACTTAGAATCAAGAGGGGAAGATAATTGAACAATAAAATCTAAGATCCATCATGAAGCAAGATTACACTTGCCTAAGCTCTCTAGGTTGGTGGGAGAGTAATAGAGGATGAAGAAGAAGTTATGAGAAATAATGAAGGGGAGAGAGTGGAGTTGACTTATATAGTAAGCCTCACCATCTCAAACCAAACCAAAACCAAACCAAAATAAACCAAGCAAGCTAAACCAAGTCAAATTGAACCAAACCAAATCAAATAAACCAAGTCAAGATTAAACCAAGACTAGGCTAAGCAAGACAAGTCTAACTACGGTCCACCTGATAATGTCAGAAATCTGTATACGTATACTGAAGATACGTGTAACGGGAAACGGAAGTGATAGCGGAGCTATGCACAAGTAGTAAATAAGTGGGAGTAATGATCACATAACCTCTAATAACTCCTCATCCCCGAGTAGTATAATGGATCCAACCATGACACGTCATGACACGGGATTTAAAGAGCAGGGGGCCAACCCACTCCCAAATCGGTGTCTATACAAGTACAGGAAACAAGATCGAACAATGTACTCATATACCAGGTAAACCAGGAATAATATCTCATGACGAGATCCAACGTATACTAGTCCGTGTGTCCTCGTGTCAAGAATCAAGTAAAATAATACAACTGAATCGGATATAGTAGATATCAAAGTAATGAAAACTATCAGAGAATGTACTCGCCTGAGGTCCTGAGCCGAGAAAATCGATACTACCAACCACTCAAATGAGTCACGAAAGGTCAACTCGTGCAACAGTCTCCTAATGCTGAAACAAACATTACCAATATTTTTAGAACAGTCAAATTAGCTAGGATAGTCTACCCATAAGTTCAATTCTGGACACAGGAGCAAAA
Organism: Iris pallida; assembly: GCA_029216955.1. Classification (NCBI taxonomy): domain Eukaryota; kingdom Viridiplantae; phylum Streptophyta; class Magnoliopsida; order Asparagales; family Iridaceae; genus Iris; species Iris pallida. The sequence continues at coordinate 28,849,982 of JANAVB010015600.1, forward strand.
CGATAATTTCGGGCCAAAACGATGTCCACCGTTGGACTAACTTTGCACCAAAAAGCGTGCTAGTACCTACGATCTCTAAAGTCATTAAACTATATGTCTATGGGTCTGGTTTAACGAGACGAACCCAACCGTATGTCCAAATTTGTATTCCGGTGGACCGTGCACAAATTTGCCCGTTAGATCGGGTCGCGGGCCCGCCAAAATAGCGTTCCGGTCGACCTTCTCAGAATCAGACCAAACTTGGCATATATGACCAAAAAAATAACACGGTCCTATTGGTGCAAGTTTTATCTTGAGATGACGAACATGCACAAAGTAATTGACTAATTTACAAAAACACCGATATGGTAAATTTTGACGGATACGCATCAAATTCGTCGTACACACAACCAATTTGAATTTTGTCAAAGCCCGCACGTCCGTAAAGTCGATACGCACCTTTCGATGCTTTCGGTTCGTGACCACGTCGCCCGATTTGTTGGGGCGCACGCCGTATCGGTGGTTTTTCTAAGTTTTCAAAAACTATTTTTAATTTTTTTTCTCGATTTTTGGAAAAGAATTACTCAACATATACTCGATGAAATCAGCAACTACAAAAAGGGCTCTGGATTCCTATAGGTTGTCTACAACCCTATTCAGACACAATTTTGAAACAGTCGAAGGATCGACGAGAAATTGCCTTCAAAAACAGGTGTTGGGACTGGATTATACTACATTTTCAAACAGGTTTTTCGACTACTTTATGTCGATTTCCTGAACAATTGGGTTATATATATACAAATCTATTCGATAGGGTTCTAAGAGGGTTATATAGGCTTCTTACACAATTTGCGGAATCGAGTTTCGTTGGATATACGCGGAGAAACAAGATTACGAAGATGGGTAGCTGGATGTGGATTACTGTTATGGCTGTGTGCTTCACTCGTGCGTGCGCATTTTCGGCGATGGCTGGCCGACCTCCGGTGTCTAGGACGGCGCGCAGGGTCGACGGCGAGGTCGGGGTGTCGTGCGGCTAGGGTTGGGATTAGGGTTTTTTGATAAAATGTCTCTCTGTCTCTCTCTCTCTCGGAATATATGTAAAGGGGGTCGGGTGTTCGGCGTAAGGCCCATAGGGGGGTCGGGTTTTAGGAAAGGGCTACTGTTGGGGTGACAGCTCGTACGGGGTGACAGCTAAATACCCCATAAAAGTAATAAACACCCAAACAAATTATATAAAATAATCTGAAATCATTTCTAAATAAAACTAAATATTTTGTATCCTATATTTATTAAATATATTAAAAGTTTTATAAATAAAAACTCAATTGCATATATATATTTATCTAAAAAATACTTATTTAATTACTAAGGTAAATATACTAACAATAATAACTTAAGTAAATATTTAAATAATAAAATAATATAAATGACTATAATAGCCCTATCTAGGATAGTGGGGGTGACATCTCGTGCGGTCGGTTATTATGGCTATAGCGCGTTTCTGGCTCCAGGCCATTCTCCTACCAACAACAACAATTAGGAGAATCGAAAAGATTTGCCCGAATTTTATATGGCATGGAGGAATGCACGCTATTAGTTGGGAGACAATGTTGACCACGGGAAGAGGGTGGCGTCAGACTTTGGACTCTGTGAGAGATGCGAGACATGGCTGGAGTGAAACTAATATGGAAGATACTAACTGGAGATTCACTATGGGTCAAGTGTGTCATGCCCCGATTTTGCAGAGTCATTCGTCCTCGTATTTAACTCTTGGAATCGATCGTTCTCGCTTGGGCGTGATGCCGTACAAGTCTGGTATTACACTTGTACAAGGCAAAGACGGTATATAATTGATAACCTCTAAATAGGAACATATCGCGTTGGCAGAAGCGGACAAATTAAAGATAATGAGGATGTTCTTACTCATTGAATAGAACACATTATTTGAATTGTAGCAGCGAAAATAAGCAGAAAACTTGAAGTCACATAAAGATATGTAGAAATAAGCTGTCTTTATTGATAATTGAATAGAGTACAAGACTTGCAATAGAATGCAAAGTTTACAACACCTTCCACTTTACATTGATAGCCAACTGAACAAATGCCATAAAGTTTACACTTGATACTTTGATAAATTGAATTACAACTCGATATACCGACTTGGCTTACAACTCACTGGTACAGCTGATTACAATGTTCCATACATTATGTCCTTTATAGGCAGAAGACATCATCTTTTGGAAGGAGAACTTCTGCATGCCCAACAAATCTTCGATGTCCAATCTTCATGTACAACACTTCCCAAGCATAAGCACCTAAAAAGAGTACCCACAATGTGGGTCAGTACATCATCTTTGTACTGGTGAGCAGAATCCAACCCACTCACCTAAACCAATACTAAGTGGTCAATTTTAGCAAGCATGCATTAGAGTGATCTTTCTAGTTGGGGCATAGCTTCAGTTTATAGTTCACCGGCAATATTCATAGTGAAGCATGTAAACATGTTCTAGCAGTGTTCATATGAAGGCATCTCTTAATCAGCGTTTGAGTTAACATGCATTGAACAAGTTATAGCAATCTTGTAAAGGCATCATTTAGCATATATGTCATGATTGAGCAGTATTCATTGTGAGGCAACATTGTAGCATTCTTGTGTTATCAAATTAAGCAGTATATAACATTTCTTGTGAAGGCAACTCTTAGCAAGGCAACACTTTTAGCATACTAAATTTCACATGTTAGGTAGGTTCTCATATTGAAAGGCAACATCACAACATCAATTTGTTTAACATGTTAAGCAGGCAAGATAAACCAACATATATATTGAATATATCACATTTAAGTGATTTCTTACTGATAGTCGACTCCTCATACCTGCATGAAATACAGGTTAGCAGATATACTTACTCTGTCTGCACAAAACATTCATTAGCGTGCATCCTGACTACATGACCACTCGTGTTAGTGCACCATTGTAAGCCCCTAGATTTTTAGGGTTATTTTAAACTTTTTAAATGAATTATTTTTTATACATATTTTAATTATAATTAGTTTTGGTCATTATACCTCTTCGTGACTTTGATTTTTGGAGCGCAAGAGATGTCAGTATCTCGAAATGTCCTTCATGAGTTTTGATCTAGACAAGTTTATCTTCATGATGATATATTATGTCCCACTCAAACTTGTTCCCTTGTGCTCTATTTGTATCGCAGAACTTTCGGGTCAATTTAGGTCATTTGATTATTTTTAGTTATTATTAAATTCCTATTTTTATTCTTGTTTATCATATGCTTGTTGCCGTGACTTTTAATTTAGGAGCACAAGACTGGTTGTTTTCTCCAAACCAACTTTACATGCACGATCTACTTGAGACACTCTTCACCCATGACATTCGTGTCCCACTCAGACACGCCATCTTGTGCTTCATTTTTATCGCACAAGTTTCCTGACCTTAGACCCAATCTTCATTCACCCCACAGAGTCACATTTACTTCCAACTTAATTTTTGGGCCCGGCATCGGTCCAATCTGCTCGACCCAATATATGGTATTGGCCTGTTTTGAGCCTGCTATGCACGTGCCACTTGCGTGCCACCAAGTTGATCTCCCTTGTGCTCCCATTTCATCCATGATTTTGAATTGTTTAAATTTGTTATTTTGATCAAACCCTAGCCCAAGCTTGTCCAAACTTGACCCAACACCCAACCCAATTTGGTGTGACCCTCTCATGACTGCCCATACACCAACTGGTATACTTCTCCTTTTTCCCTACTCACAAATATCCCTATGTTATATAAATATCTCTTTCTCCATCTCTCTCCATTATATTATATAATATATATATATATATATATATATATATATATATATATATTATATATATATTTTTTATGTGTGTATATATATATATATATATATATATATATATATATATATATATATATATATATATATATATATACACACACACATAAAATATATATACACACACATATACATAAAATATATATATATATATATTTATACACACATAAAAAAAAATATATATATATATACACACACATAAAATATATATATATATATATATATATATATATATATATATATATATATATATATATATATATATATATATATACACACACATACATACATACATGTAATAACTCTCTCTCTCTCTCTCTCTCCTCACATCACCTCACCCCCTCTCCCACATAACCAGCCCACACACCCCCTAGCCGAACTATACCTCTCTCTCTATTTAATTCTCTCTTTCTTTCTATCACTTTCACCCATACTCCCCCTTCCTATTTTTCTAAAAACCCATACCTTCCTCTCTCCCTCTACTTTCTATATAAATCTCTCTCTCCTCCTTAACAACACACAACAGCTGTAATACCCCCTTAGCCGAGAGCAACTACTCCTTCTCCTTCCCTTCATCATCACCACCATTATCATCCTCAACACCACCACCATCTTCATTCTTCATCATCTCCATTCTCACCATCACCTTCATCTCCACCTCTATCATCATCATCATCACTCTTCCCTCTCATTCCCTTCACCCGAGCCACCATGCCGCTGCCGCTGCTGCTACTGTCGTATCCGCATGGCTGCCGTCGGACCACCGTGCGCACCCACCGTGTACGACCGTACGCCCAGGCGCTCGCCGATAGTGCCCTACCGTGCGGTAGCAGCGCTGTCGCAGCTGCTGTTCTTCTTCGTTGGCCGACCGGCCGACCGACGATGCCGTGTACGGCGGCACCGTACTCCGACGGCCACCCAGGGCAGTACGCCACCTCCGACAGCCCCCTAGGGCCACCCAATCCGACCGAACAGCAGTCGTTGCTGCTGTTGCAGTGTCTCTTCCAGCGCGCACGACGCGGTCGCGCTCGCCGGCGGCCACCCCCGGTCGCCCTACGTCGTGCAGTGGCCGCGCACCGCCCCTGCCTACCTCTGTGTGGAAGCTCGCTATGGCCGTAGCACCCTGGGCGACGATTTCAACATTTACGTCGAAATCCCGCCGTGACGCACGTTTCCAAAAGTCAGAATGCACGTCTCAAGGCGGCAACTTCGCACATATTTTCTGGGCAATCCGACCGTTGGATCGTTGAAATCTTCCCTCCGTTGCAATCTCGGTATATAGCTCTACCTCCACCTCAAGTTTCGTCCGTTAATTTTGTCGTTTGATAGATCAAAATAGGCCACCAAGTTGCCCGAATAATTGTGTTTATTTTGGACAGTTTTATGGAGCCAACTTCGTCGGCTCGTATCTCCGCCATCGCATCTCCGTTTGGCGTGCTACCAGTTCCTGTTCACAGCTGGTATAACCCTCTTTCTGCTCCTTAAGTTTCGTTTTATCGTGAGCACGTTTGATTGGTTGAATTCGTCGCCAAAGTTGGCCGTCCGAATTCGTAATTTCCAAGTTGTAAAATCCTAATTTTGAACCTGGGACTCCGGATTCCAATTCTGACACCACCAGTAGACTTGTGGCATCGTTCTGGCACAAATTCATATAAAGTTTGCTTGATTTGGACAACGTGGTCCCTAGCGCGTATTTCGGTGCAAGGTAGGCCCTACTGTTCGAGTCAACGGGTCATCCTGAGATCGGCTCATCGAAATCCACTTCTGGATATACCGTTGGGTTCGTATCATCATTCTAGACTCGTTGACGTATACTTTGCTAGATTTAGTGGAATTGGGCTCCAGCACGTATTTTCGTGCAAACCGGATTCTAATATCCGAGTCAACGGACCATTCTGAGATCGGCTCATCGGAATCCACTTCTGGATATACCGTTGGATTCGTATCATTATTTTGGACTCGTTGACATATACTTTGCTAGATTTAGTGGACTTTGACTTCGGCACGTATTTCCGTGCAAACCGGATTCCACTGTTCGGGTCAACGGGTCATTCTGAGATCGGCTCATCGGAATCCACTTTTGGACATACCGTTGGATTTGTATCATCATTATAGACTCATGGACATATAGTTGCCACATTTTGATGACCTTGATCTTGACACATTTTTCGGTGCAAGGTGGGTCCAACGGTAGATCGCATCTTGATCCGAATTACCATTTTGCCCCTGTGTCCTGAATTGGACTTATGGATAGTCTATTCTAGCTATTTTACTTATTCTAAGAACGTTGGTGATGTTTGTTTCAGCATCCGACGACGTTCGTGGAGACTCCTATGTTGCTACCTTTCTTGGACTTGACGATTTGTCTGCAGGACATCATCGGCTCACTGCTTCACCCCAGGCAAGATATCTTGCCATACTTGTACTGTTTACATTATCCATATTTATTCTTGTATTGTCAGTTGGTGACATTAGTAGTGTGTTTCCAAGGATGACTTAGGTTTTATTGATGATGGCATCGATGTTATGGGTGTGTGTGTGTAACTTAGAGTTAGTAGACATACCCGAGATGGATGAGTTATCCCGAATAACTTTTATGGCTTGACACGAGACATTACACGGCACCTTGAGTGAGGATCATAGTGTTGACATGAACTTACGCATTTGACTGATCATCGGTACGAGCGGTTCATGTGTCGGTACATGTAGAGTTAGATGGTGTCTAGGTTAGAGACTCGCATTGAGATATGATTGTCTGAGTCGTGGATACGACTTGTACATTTCCTGGGACAGGGAAGACAACTAGCAGGCGTATGAGACAGACAGTTACATTATTTTATGTTAGCCTCAGTGGTAGCCCGGTTATGGGTATGGGCCCTTACTAGTGGGTATATCCGGCAGCGGCCACTAGCTGCACGCTAGGTTCGGTCGGAAGGTACGCTAGTATTGTGCTAATCGGCTCGTGATCCGACGCTCGGCCCGGTTCCGACACAAATCCTTCGGCTCGTGATCCGACGTCGGCCTGTGCTTCGACGAAATTATTATTCACCTACCCATACGTTCCAAAGTTGTCTTCAATATGCATTCACATAGACTGGTTAGTTCGTATATCCATGTCGGACCGTATTATGGAACAGTGTCTCATCATGGACTGGTATGCCTTCCACTGATCAGGATTGGTCAGAGGTATGGTTTATTGATCGATGACTGGATATTGGGCCAGGTTATGATTCAGGTTGTCCACTTATATTCAGTTCACATTATGGCATGTATCTTTGTATCTTGTTACGTCCCTCTGAGGACCTGGTGATCTCTCCAGGTATTCACTGAGCGGTTAGTACAGAGTAGCTGGCGGGTGCTGCATGATGCACCGAGGTCTCAGGTATATATTTCTTGCTATTTCTATTTATTCTTTCCAGCTTATATCCTCACCTATATTTGCTTCATACTGCTATATAGCCTATTATTACCAAGCTTATTCCTTCTCGAGCTTGTTCGAACATGTATATTACTGGCTGGCCAACTTTAGTATATTATGTTCATTCTTGGTATTTATTTCATTACTGTGGATTGAGATGTAGATGATCAGTTACTCTTAGTTACCCCTTTACAGCGGAGTACGTCCAGGGTTAAGTCCATTAAATTGGGAACTTACCCTAGATCGTATTAGCTGGCATGGTCACGCTTAGGTTCCTATATATTTTGGAACTGGGGCATGACATGTTTCAGTGGTGGCCCATGCAGGTCGAGATAAATCGTTTCGGTGATGTTACTGTACCGGACGAACCTGCGTTAGGATATATATTAGAATTTCAATTCACAACTGCTATTGAAAAATTCCTTTGACTTCTATTATCGCCCTTGAGATTCGCTTTGTGCTCAATCATACCATTCTTGAATTACTATCATGAATTCTCGTCTTTCCTTCTCTCGAAAGGACGAACACTTGTGTTGACGATCACTTCGTCGATATCTTATTATTGATTGTGACTATGGTAGATAGAATATCTTGTGAGTAATTATTTAGGGTATATAGAGGTTTGGATAAACGTCTTTACTAGATAGACATATAGAATAAGAATGATATTTTGGTCGAGGTTTAAATTTTTTCATATGAAAATCCCTTGGTTGAACGATTGCTGAGTCGCAAATTAGTGATTCGATAACATCATATGAATTATCACATTGAGCTAGGAAGTTTACCTGGAAAGATACATTAACACATGCTTGACAGGACTAGGTGATTAGCTAAGGTGGGTAGACTGAAAGGATGCCTCACTAAGATAGGATGTGGAATAGAGAATAGTGTAGTGTATAACCAAAACATGAGACATGAGGACTATTAGGCCAAACTATATCACCCTATGCTTGGGTTAGAAGAGTTCTGGAGAGGGGTATGATAAACCCATACAGGTTGACTAGGAAAAAAAAATCTTGGATCACAAGGATTGGACTTGAAGGAAGACAACTTGAAAGTTTCGAAGGATGATAGCAATTAAAGTTCGAGGAACCATGAGGATGAGCAAATTGATGAAACATGGTGATCATGACCGAATATAAGATTTGAGAGTTGTAAATTTTTTTTGAGAAATTTTAACGTAGAGGACATGGAAATCAGGAATAATGATGTAATGGGAGAGAAGATTACTTGGATATTGAGAAAATATCCTAGGAAGATTATGTATCAGAGAAAAATATGATCATGGAAGAGGTGTAAGATTGAGTTAGACTAGTCGACGATCTCTATATTTGCTGAGCCAACCTCGAATGAACTATTAGAGATAGAGACTAGAAGAATAGTCAATACAGTTAGGCTATGATGGATGTATTGGAGATATGTGCTTATTAGACCAAGTATTGGATTTTTCTTAGCAAATAGTTAGGCGTGCTTGTGAACGTATAATAGCTTATGGGTAGATAAGGTAGAACATTGGTTAGGATGTTATTGGATAGGACTTAAGGCTTGTAGAAGTATAGCGTAGATTTTCAGAGTTGACTAAGTTTAAGATTTGATCATGATCTTCGATGATTAATTGTAGCCAAGGATCTAGGAATAGAGTTAGAACTATACCTCAAGGCAGACTAGTAAAGCTTTTGTTGATGCAAGTTAGTTAGAGACCCTTGAGGAGTTGCATCTGGAACATTGTGTTAGTATGAGGATAAGAAGTTGATATACAAGAAGAGAAATTTATAAGGAACAACATGTTTGGTCTGAATAAATGAAGAGGAATAAGATAGAAATTTTAGAAAAAGTTATCATATGACCATGATTATCTAAGATGACATAACAATGATTACAGAGAGAACTATACCCTTAAGCAAGATCTTGAAGTTGCGATTCAGATAAAGAGTGAGGAGATCATCTCGAGGAGGGAGACGATACAAATTATGACACATAAAGGTAAGATTAGGAAATTGATAATAAAATATGAGGATATTGACATGGAAGGTTTTAGCACTTGAACGAGATTATGACATGAGATGAGAAGAAAAGATTTCAAGATAGAGAGGTAGAGTAGTCCTAAAAAGTTGAGACATGGAATCTAGACTGAGTGAGTACATAGTAGATGACAAATTTCTTGGAGATGGAGATATTCCAAAGAGGATGAGTTAAGAATTAAAGTTTTCAAGAATTGAAGACGTCTGAAGACCTGAGAATATTACATTATGAGCATCTTGATATTGTGTTAGCTAAAGTTACAATTGAAAAGGAAGAGCCATAGAATGGAGCGTTCTAATGGAAGAAAATTTGATGATATCAAGGGACTTTCAAAATATTATGATTTGAATTATGGAATAAGAGACCGGCCGTACTTGATAGATCATATGCTATCTTAGGGACCTGATAGATAGGCTAAATCATAGTATGGATTGGTGTGTGATTATCTCAGTTGCTTGATTTTCTGATTATTCTAGGTGACTTCTCATATTTGTTCGGGACATCCATATTCCTTCTCTTCCTATTTCTAAGCTTGTAACGTGATTTAGCTATCTTATCATTCTAATTATGATTTAGAAGATCGTATTCTTCCTTCGCCATGCCCTGATCTCAAATCCAAAACCGTGATCTCATCTCCCTTCTGCCTAAGGATCATATTACCCTAGACGCCTTTCCTCCCAAATTCTTGATCAAGCATCCATTTAGTCGTACCATATCCTTGCGAAAAATCTCTTCTGGAGCTTTTCGAAACTCTCTGTACCATTATCTGTAACTATCTTGTTCGTGCTCCACTGGAACTTGTTTATAAATCCCTTTATGCTCCCTCGCTCTGGTTGTTCACAACCAAGCCAATTTCTTTTTGTCTATCGAACTCTGAACCATATAGGATTAGCACTGAGTTGATAGTAATTCCCTTGCAGAGTTATTGCCCAATAATACCATGATAGTGCCTAGGAGTATTGTAGACTGTAATATCTAAATTCCAATTTTCCTTTCTAAAATCTAGCTAGTAGAATTACGACTATGGTCTTCTGGTCGGGACTAGTCGTACTTGACTCCATTAAGATTTGATCATCTATCCTTCTTATACCATGTCTTATTGTAATTTCGAGGATGAAATTTTATAAGGTAGGTAGGTTGTAAGCCCCTGGATTTTTAGGGTTATTTTAAACTTTTTAAATGAATTATTTTTTATAGATATTTTAATTATAATTAGTTTTGGTCATTAAATATACCTCTTCGTGACTTTGATTTTTGGAGCGCAAGAGATGTCAGTATCTCGAAACGCCCTTCATGAGTTTTGATCTAGACAAGTTTATCTTTATGATTATATATCATGTCCCACTCAAACTTGTTCCCTTGTGCTCTATTTGCATCGCAGAACTTTCGGGTCAATTTAGGTCATTTGATTATTTTTAGTTATTATTAAATTCCCACTTTTATTCTTGATTATCATATGCACGTTGTCGTGACTTTTAATTTAGGAGCACAAGACTGGTTGTTTTTTCCAAACCAACTTCACATGCACGATCTACTTGAGACACCCTTCACCCATGACATTCGCGTCCCACTCAGACACGCCATCTTGTGCTTTATTTTCATCGCACAACTTTCCTGACCTTAGACCCAATCTTCATTCACCCCACAGAGTCACATTTACTTCTAATACTATTTTCGGGCCCGACATCGGTCCAATCTGCTCGACCCAATATATGGTACTGACCTGTTTTGAGCCTACTATGCACGTGCCACTTGTGTGCCACCAAGTTGATCTTCCTTGTGCTTCCATTTCATCCATGATTTTAAATTGCTTAAATTTGTTATTTTGATCAAACCCTAGCCCAAGCGTGTCCAAACTTGACACAGCACCCAACCCAATTTGGTGTGACCCCCTCATGACTGCCCATACACCAACTGGTATACTTCTCCTTTTTTCCTACTCACAAATATCCCCATTTAATATAAATATCACTTTCTCCCTCTCTCTCCATTATATTATATTATATTATATATATATATATATATATATGTATGTAATAACTCTCTCTCTCTCTCTCTCTCTCCTCACATCACCTCGCCCCCTCTCCGACATAACCAGCCCACACACCCCCCTAGTCGAACTATGCCTCTCTCTCTATTTAATTCTCTCTCTCTTCCCATCACTTTCACCCATACCCCCCTTCATATTTTTCTAAAAATCCATACCTTATATATATATAAAAAAAAATATATATATATATATATATATATATCCTCCTTAAGAACACACAACAGCTACAACACCCCCCTTAGCCGAGAGCAACTACTCCTTCTCCTTCCCTTCATCATCACCACCATTATCATCCTCAACACCACCACCCTCTTCATCCTTCATCATCTCCATTCTCACCATTACCTTCATCTCCATCTCCATCATCATCATCACTCTTCCCTCTCTTTCCCTTCACCCGAGCTACTATGCCGCTGCCGCTGCTGCTACTATCACGTTCGCCTGACCGCCGTCGTACCGTCGTGTGCACCCGCCGTGCACGACTGCACGCCCAGGCGCTCGCCGACAGCGCCCCACCGTGCGGTAGCAGCGCTGTCGCAGCTGTTGTTCTTCTTCGTTGGCTGATCGGCCGGCCAGCGACGCCCTGTACGGCGGTGCCGTACTCTGGCGGCCACCCAGGGCTGTGCGCCGCCTTCGGCAGCCCCTCTTGGGCTGCCCAATCCGGTCGAACAGCAGCCGTTGCTGCTGTTGCAGTGTCTTTTCCCGCGCGCACGATACGGTCGCGCTCGCTGACGGCCACCACCGGCTGCCATCCGTCGTGCAGTGGCCGCTCGCCGCCCCTGTCCACCTCTGTGTGGAAGCTCGCCATGGCCGCAACACCCTGGACGACGATTTCAACATTTACGTCGAAATCCCGCCGTGATGCGCGTTTCCAAAAGTCAGAATGTACGTCTCAAGGCGGCAACTTCGTACATATTTTCTAGAAAATCCGACCGTTGGATCGTTGAAATCTTCCCTCTGTTGCAATCTCGATATATATCTCTACCTCCACCTCAAGTTTCGTCCGTTAATTTTGTGGTTTGATAGATCAAAATCGGCCACCAAGTTGCCCGAATAATTGTGTTTATTTTGGACAATTTTATGGAGCCAACTTCGTCGGCTCGTATCTTCGCCATCGCAGCTTCGTTTGGCATGCTACCATTTCATGTTCACAGTTGGTATAACCCTCTTCCTGCTCCTTAAGTTTCGTTTCATTGTGAGCACGTTTGATTGGTTGAATTCGACGCCAAAGTTGGTCGTCCGAATTCGTAATTTTCAAGTTGTAAAATCCCAATTTTGAACCCGGGATTCCGGATTCCAATTCTGACACCACCAGTAGACTCTGGCGTCGTTCTGGCACAAATTTATATAAAGTTTGCTTGATTTGGATGACGTGGGCCCTAGCACGCATTTCGGTGCAAAGTAGACTCCTCTGTCCGAGTTAACGGGTCATTCTGAGATCGGCTTATCGGAATCCACATCTGGATATACCGTTGGGTTCGTATCATCATTCTAGACTCGTTGACATATATTTTGCTAGATTTAGTAGGGGTGAGCATTCGATTTATTCGGTTTAAACCGAACCGAATAACCCAAAACCGAATTGGACCGAAACCGAATAAGCAAAACCGAAACCGAACCGAATTGGCCCAAAACCGAATCAAACCAAACCGAATTAAATCGGTTCGGTTTTTGGTTTATTCGGTTTATTCATATATTTTTGATTTTTTTGAGCTTTTTTTGTTAATATATATAGTAACTAAATATACATAGACATATTTAGTATATACCTATATATATTTAGTATATACCTATATATATTAATACTTATATATATAGTACACACACACACACACACACACATACACATATATATAAATAAATTAATTAAATTTTCTTATTCGGTTTTCGGTTTTGGACCGAAACCGAAACCTAAAACCAAAACCGAAACCGAATAAGAAATTTTAGTATTTTCAAAACCGAAACCGAACCGAATTTTTTTAAAACCGGACCGAACCTCTTATTCGGTTCGGTTCGGTTCGGTTTTCGGTCCAAAACCGAATAATGCTCACCCCTAAGATTTAGTGGACTTGGGCTCCGGCACACATTTTCGTACAAACCGAATTTCAATGTCCGAGTCAACGGACCATTCTGAGATCGTCTCATCGAAATCCACGTCTGGATATACCGTTGGGTTCGTATCATCATTTTGGACTCGTTGACATATACTTTGCTAGATTTAGTGGACTTGGACTCTGGCATGTATTTCCGTACAAATTGGATTCCATTGTCCGGGTCAACGGGTCATTCTGAGATCGGCTCATCGAAATCCACTTCCGGATATACCGTTGGATTTGTATCGTCATTCTGGACTCGTGGACATATAGTTTGCCATATTTTGATGACCTTGATCTTGACACATTTTTTGGTGCAAGGTGGGTCCAACGGTGGACCGCATCTTGATCCGAATTACCATTTTGCCCCTATGTCCAGAATTGGACTTATGGATAGTCTATTGCAGCTATTTTACTTATTCTGAGAACGTTGGTGATCTCGACGATCCCAAGCCCCATCATTTCTCATTGCATCAATTCCTTTCTTTCGCATTTCATCAATTTAAATACTCATATCATTCAGTTCTCAAGGGGCATGTAGCATCTCATTCATTTCATAGGGACAATATTATCATTTCGTTGCTTATAAGAAAACATGCATCATTTCATATCTTGGCAACAGTTACACAGAGTGTACATAATTCAGTGTTTCATTGAGTTCATTGGGTCGATAGAATAGCCAGTTTATTTCTCATTCTATCATTCACAAATCATCTCACTGATCAAGTTATACATTTGTTTCAGCAATATTAAGCATAAGAGACATTATCGATTCATTTCATGGCATCAATTCACATTAGCAGTTCAAGTGTGATTCATTCAGCAGTTCAATGTTCATGTGTTGTTCATTTCAATATTAGGCAACATAAGCATCTCTATTATCCAGCAACTAAAACATGAGACATTTAGTGGCAATTCATAGCATCGCAATATTCTATTTTATTAAGCATGAAGGAATAGGGAGGAGGGAGGAGGGAGGACAGTTCCACTCACTTGTATAAATGGTCTTCTTATTCCAATCACACACGTATTCCCACTAGACGTAGCTCCACCAACGAGCCACGTTCCAATACTCATTCCGTCTAGTTAGCTAAGAAAGACTGCATCTGTCTCAATTCTCTTGATCTCCAACACAAGTCTCGGTCCAACATTCTGATCGCATCCAAGAAGCCAACCCAAAAATCTCGTACGAAGCGCGGCATTACATAATATACCACTCAGAAAAAGTTTTGTCCTCAAAACTTAAGGGAACAACTCATTCTACTAATTCACTTAGTCACAACAAGTTAATTATTCAGCTTCTATTCAATATCCATTTCAGCACACTCGGCCATCTCAAAATTACTATCTAATTGTACTACTTAACTCATCAATGATTCAATCGGTCGTTCTCTTTTCCAAAGTATTTGTACTTCTTATTGATTCACCAACATTCTTCCAGCATTATTATCTTCGTCGTAGCCTACCAATTTGTTTGGATTCATACACATATCTTAGACGTCACCAAAACATATGCATTCAGCCAAAGTCCGTGCTAGTGCAATTCAATAAGCTCTCTCTATAGTGTTATCTCTGTCGCAGCTATTACTTCGGTTGGATCCATACACATACTTTAGGTGTCCCCAAAATATATGTACTTCAGTCAACTTCCATGTTAGTGCGATAAGCCACGATTGTAATTATTTTTCCCAAATCTGACTTAGCATCCTTTCAATTGACTTATTACTTCGCCACAATCGCTATCTTTCCAGCCACAACACTCAACATCAGGGATAACTCAGATAAGTTCCTTATTCAAGCATAATATTTCAAATATTTGGTCAAGGGTCTAACTTAGAGCCAACCATACCAAGGGTTTACAACATGCAATCCTATTCCTTTCTGAATCCAACAATATTTCTCATCGAGGCAATTCATCTTTTCTAAAAGATACAATCCGAAGTCACCCACTATCGATTACCTGAGCCAAGGGTACAATTCTATACGACAGTCAAGGTTAACCCAGCTACCCGACTTTAGATACCGATCCAACATTCCCGTAATGAGCAGTCAATTTCATATAATAGAATAATTCACTACTCGATACATACAACTCAAATCTCATCCCACGATTCCAGTTTCCACTAAGGCCGACATATTACTCCACAAGGGTCAAATATCTCTAAGGCACAAGTTGAAGCATATACTTCCTTAGGTAATACTCTTTACCACTATCTCTCGTTGAATACCAAAAGGTTATCCTATGGGTCGCCAACGGTCACCCTATTATTCGGTCAAGTCTCTAAGGTTAGCTATACCAACAGCTAAACCTAATCATTCAGGTGACTCCCCTAGAGTGGACGGCTACTAGGGATGATACTAATTTCTTATTCTTAGGCCAACAAGCAACCGACAGTTCCTAACAACTCTATCCAAACCTATGGGTATCCACTCCATCTGAGCAACTAATCGTCATTGTCGACTATGTCGACAATTGGTTAAGCATCCTACGGTCGCTAGGGTCAAGTCTATCTATTCAGGGTCATCCTCAAGGAATTAATTACCACAGAGGCTCATTCTAGACTTGTCCAATGATCGACTAAGATCGATGTAGCAACATTATGGTCAAATCCCGACCCGACATATAATTTCCAACAATCTAATGATTCATCAAGTAAATTCCCAACGATTTAATTTCTATTCCAATTCCTTCGTACCAAAACGGATCTATATACCGAGGCTAACTATTCAAGGGTCATCGATTCCGATAGTTTCAACAGAACTATGGAATCATACTATTCGGTTTATATGACAAAGTTATACCACTGAGTCATAAGCCAAAAATCTATATCCCAACAGACAGTCGTCTAGACCGTCACACCATCTACCGACACTATCCAACACCTTTCGTAGTTCTTAATCCCATTCGTTTCCCAGCCATCAAAATCTCGTACAGATATTCTTAAAATCTCATACTGCAAGGGTCGAGTGGTCTATTCCATTCAATCCGACAATTCATGCATCAACTAACCATTCTCTGTGCAATGCAAGTATTCAGGGTCACTACTTGTTACTTCTAGGATACACTTCAATACCTCAGCATACATGTACGCATGCAACGACTATCAATCTCGACAAACGCAAACTCAACTTTTACTGATTCTATCCTTCGGCAATCAAGATGAGTTAACATCTGTCTCACCTTAGGGTCATAGCACATATTTCTAATATTTATTCGAGTCACCGACAATATTTCCAAAACTTTTAATTAAGCAACCAACTTGTAATAGCCACACATGATTCACATCCAACTAGTCACAACTATCGTTCAATGTTCAAGGCCACAACATTCTCTAGCCAAATCTATTACCCATAGTATAACTATCATCCGGTTAGTCTTGAGCCATCGTCAGACAGAGCAACTCCCAACCAAGGCACCCATAACACTTTTCGACAATCTCGCTATCCAGCACAACGTCACCGTCAAGGGACATTCAAGCCACCTAGCAATAAGGCATGACTCCCAGCTAAGTCTCGGCACTACCCAATACTCATAGATAGATTGATTGCTATCCTATGGAGAGGGTCATGATATATCTCATTATGAAGTGGTAGAGGCAATATACCACTCAGAAATGAAGCCATCCCCAAACAATACCAACTCAAATCTATTACAAACATTCGTGATCTAAATAATCACAAAACTAAGCCAACATTTCTCAAGGTCTCGATCTTACAAGCTGTCACGACCCGCTCCTGAATAATCGGACACGAGTCGGACACGTCCAGCCTTCATCTTTAAACACGATGAAGTAAGCTGTACCAATCTCTAGGGAAATCTAACCAGATAAACATGAATATATACAATCACAGCATCTATAAAACGTTTCCAGAATGATCACGTAATCCACCGATCATAATATCATAAAAGTACTAGAGACGACAAGAATGAACTACACTATGAATTCTAAGAACAATATCTAGGAGTAAAGCAAAACAGTCTAAACCTGAAGCCTCAAGCTAAGTCTCATCCTGCTCAGCTAATATCCCGGGCTCTGGCCCATAAAGTAGAACAATACCCTGCAAGTACACCTGCAACATATCCTAGTCAGGAGCGGAGCTAAGTATATCCAAGAAAATGAACATAAACATCATGGTATGAACAAGAAACATGAAATATATATAAGTACGAGAAATGAGAACAAGACATGAAACTGAACAAAAAATACTGAAAGTAAATACAGGGAACATGATATGAGTCCTGAACATGAAATACAGCCTGAACATGAAATACAACCTGAATCCTGAAATGTGCAAGATTGAAATACATCCAGAGTGTGTGATCGGCTTGGGTAGATTCAATGAACATGAAATGGTACGGCTCGGGTCCCGCGTACACGATGCGGGACCTAAGCTATTCACATGAATAGTAACAGGGTTTGATCACACAACTGTATTATTTCCCCTTCCAGATATAAGTAACTCATGAAACATGAAACTAGACAATCCCGTGATACATCGTGTCAATCAAGGAGATACAGGAATGAATATACAAGACATGAAAAATGAACAAGTTCAAGGAGTATACTTGCCTTGCTCAGGGTGATCAGGTGTGGGATGTACAGCTGGAAACCCTCCTGTTATGATTTATAATATTTAGGTTAACAGATATAGGTAGATATTTCTAGTCTAGAAAGGTCACTAAACATAATCCTTGGTTTTAACTTGCCAACTCTATAACTACCTTTATAAAATAAGACAATATCCAATTATGATCTAAACATGCAGTAATCTATCACCAATCTTATAATTTCACTTATTAATATTTTAGGTACACCAAGACAATAAACTTGAAACCCAAATCCAATTGGTTTGACTCACCAGTTCAGAGTCTAACTGTCCACTCTAAAACATTAATATGTAATGCAATATTCATAGGTAACATGAATACTATTTAGACAAGATTAATAAAAGGTAATTAAATTGATCATGGCATTGAGCTATCCATACCCTAATATGCACTGAAAACCTAAGGGCCCAGCTGTAAGGAGTGGACAGTCTATAATGGTTCTCAATCCCTGCACTCTACTCTCACCATGACTCACTATTACCTGGAGGTTTAAAAGGAACTGAACTTATAATGCAACTTATAAATCCCACTGAAAATAGGGCTTAATATCATTCGAATTAATACCATTCAGTCAGTCCTTATTATCAGGACTGATATCACAATCCAAGTCCAGTCCAAGTGTAACCTACCCTGTCCAGCCTTTGTTCTTGCTATCAGTCCTATATGTTTCAATCTAATACCAGGACCTAATACAGCCTATAGTAGGAATTGAACAACCAGTCTCAAATATACAGTCCTATCTGTTCAATCAAAATATTGACAAAATCCTTATCTCAGTCTAACATAACCTTTTTCCCTGAAATACTAAACTAACTTATCAACTCAATTATCATTTCGTACAGGAATTACCTGTTTGTCCTCAACAAGGTTTATAATTCAATCCAATCTCAACACTGATCCTAACTGCCTGATCATGGAAGTTTCCAAATTGCAATGGAATACCCTACTTCCCATTCTCAGGTTAACTTTGAAAAAAATGCATCAATCCTGGAAAAGACTGATATGATTCAGTCCAGTCCACAAAATGGAACTGATCTCCAAAGTTCAGTAAATTAGGACTGATATTATTCAGCCCTGTAAGGGTGCTGGACTCCTCAACTTGGCAGTAACAGAAAAACAAGCCTATTTCCAGGAATCCAATATCATTGAATTTTCTTAGTGAAAAATTGACTCCCATATGTGAAACCAAACAACTCACAGATGACAGGGTCTAGACCTAACTCCAAGAGGCAAGGATACAACTCATACTAACTCCCAGATCTCCAAAGTAGTAGTCCCTGTACAGGACTGAATCCATACAACCCTCAGTTGATCATTACTGTCTGGTCTTACTGAACAATGGTTCAGTTAATCATATAAGACTGATATACATATATTCAGTCACAGTCCATTCTATTGCTAACCATAAACCAATGATCCTTCTGTTAAATGGACACTCACTCACAGGTTACCAAGATGAATTTAGTCTTAGCAGGACTAATACTATTTCAGTCTCAACCCTTAGAGTCCAGTCCTTCTCTCAGGTTAATGTACCAGTCTCAACTGTCCATAGCCTATCTACAGTTCAACCAATCCTTCCAACTGACAGTACCATGAATATTCTATAAGTAAATTCCCTAGTCTTTCATACTTGCCATAAGTCCAGTGATGAATTATGTAAAAACTCAACATAATTTAAGTGAACCTGCTATTAAATGGGAATATAAATAAGAGTTTACTAGATGCTAGGACTTCTCCCTTGGCACACAACTCAGTTCCTATTTAACAGCCATGTATGATTGCCTAATTGAGCATTCCAATATGCTAGTTCAATAGGAAAATGGCATAAACAAGGAATCAGTAGATGTTTCGACTTGTGACATGATCCCAGGTCAAGCCTGATTCCCAGATTCCCACTTCATTAGTCTTGTTCAGAAATCAGTCCTATTCTGGACTGATTAAATCAGTCCCTGCCTGGCTTGGCTTCCTATTCAATGATACAAATATACTCCTTAATAAGACTGACATGCAGTGACAGATACAAACTGATATAAATCAGCTTTAGGTTCCTGAATTTCTAACTTGCTCGACCAAAATCTCAATATCCTTAACATGACTATCACCAACAAGTCAACACATCCTACTATCCTAAACGTTTTACCACAAACAAAAATCCACAATACTGAATTAAGTCAGCCTCAATATTAGGGAAAATCATTCCTGAACCCAAATAGGAAAATATATATTCATGAGTGATTTCTTAGAGAATTGATATCCACCTATCATAACATCAGCTATTCGATATTAATTCAAGGAACTCAAAGAGAAGTTATGCCAACAACCCAAATTCTACTTTGTAACTACAAGAGTATAGCAATAATCATAACTCCTGAACATCCCCATACCATTTACTAACTATAATCATACAAGATTAATTAGAGGATTACCTTAACAAGCTTGTCCTGTTGCAGTCTCTGTCCTCTCCACTGTCCTGACCCAGTGCCTTTCTTCCTCAGACCAAACTCTCTATAGAACTTTAAAATAATCATCATCACGAAATCACCCAATCGTGAATCGAGAATAGATTCAAATTAATTCAAAGAAATGAATAACTTACCAATGTTCTAAATCTGAACTAGAACGATCAGCAACTTATAAATTCACCTCGATTCCCAGATTTCGATCTAGCTCCCAAAACCAATGAAGAACCAAAAATCAAAAGAAGAATATAAACAGAATTACTAGATAAATTTGAAATCTATACCTCTTTCGATTGATCGTAGGGATCAAATCCAAACAGATTGAGAGTGTTTTAAAAGAATTCTTGAGATCTACAGTCCCCAAACTATAATCCATATCAAGAACGAATCAGATCAAGAAGGATAGAGCCAAAGATCAATTAGGTTTATGATAACCACTTACTCGATTATGAAATTGAACCGATCCTTCTTCGATCATTCAAGGAGGCTGATCCGCTCGTCGTCGTGGCTCACCTAGCCATAGAGAAGCTCCTCGCTGACTCCAGTTGTAGTGTCCCATTCCGCTCAATCAATCGGAGGAATCAAAACGCCGACGACGTTCGGCCTTAGCCTTGCAACGGCTGCTCGAAGACATCGTTCGGTCAAGGCGACCGCTCTCTCAGGTGGGGTAGTTTCGGTGAACTCTCCTCATCTTTGCCTTCACATAATAAATCGCATGTTTTCAACTTGCACAAGTAGGCTTAATAATAAAAGAGATGAATCCACATAGCTAAAGGGAGTAATCCCGACGGGTCGAATTGAGATAGAACATGGAAAACATCCCACGGTCGACTTAGAGTTGGTGCACGACGTGCTTTGAAAATGACACTCGGTCCTTCGTCCCGTGGCTTGGGAGAAGGAAAGTTGGTCTTCGACACAAAACTATGAACTTGCCTAAGTCATAGGCGTCGCCCGCATAAACGCTTGATAAAGCGTGTACGGTTCTACTGCGCAAGACTTGGCATAGCCTTTGCTCGTCCCTCGGGTTAAGTTGTAGGCTTGAGTAAGTTAGGCAAAGTTATGTCGGTCGACCTAAGTTATTCCAAGTGCTGTCCCGCTTATTCTGCGGTTGTCAAGTTAAATAGTCCCACAATCCCAAGGCCCGTCATATGAGGTATGACTTGGGCGATAGCGTTGCGTAGAACACGAGTCGGTTTAAGACACGAGCCACGGTTGGTTCAGTAGAAAGTTAGCCACGGTCTGTCGATACTTAAGGAAACACGTTATGTTCAAGTTAAGTTGGAAGGCTATGCAGTAGCCGTTCCCTGAGTTCAAAAGAATGTTGAGTCTAAGCGATGGTTAATCGCCGAGAGAAAATATATCGGGACTGTAGTTCAGTCGCCGAGGCAACCCTGGTTTGGGCTCTGCAAATGAAGTATGAAAAGTGGAAGAAGTAGAGTAAAGGAACTAAGTGATGATGATGAGACCATGCAATTACGTTAAGTCTAGAAGTTAGCGTAGGCGCGTGGTCATGGACAACTTGTCGACAAGGGCGATGTTTCTTCGAACGGCAACCCAGGGCCAAGGGACCGACTCGGCCTAGGAGGAAACATGGTATAGCCGAGGTGGGTAATAGGCAACCAGTAGGTCGGGGACTTGTATCGGGGATCGCCACCTGCAGTACAAGGGTCCCGAATGCCAGGCTATGTCCACGATGGCTAGTTAATGCCAGTAACCATTCATATAGATATGTCAGCACGGGCGGCAATCTGCGTGTGTGCCTTTGGACTGAGTTGAATTGGATGTGTATGAAGTTAGAGAACACAATGTATGGGCCTAAGATTTGGCTATAACAAAGGCGGCATTTTTTTCCATAAAGAAATTCTCTTTATTTGTTGTGTTTCTGGGAAAATTATAACTGTAGGAATCCGATCTAGAAGACGATCGCTTTATCCCTTGGACTATGCGAAGAAGAAAAGCTCTCAAAATTTTGACAGTAGATATCAATGTATCTGTACAATGAATGAGAAAAAGAACTCTATTTATAGAGTCAAAAATAATAACTGAAAAGATAACTGTCTTCACAGCCTATGCCTAGTTAAAAATCACGCAGGATTTAACATACACAAGGCTGTGAGCAGTTACTGGACGTGGCCTGTAACTGTTGGACACATGGCAATCATGCATGAGTCGTGTGCAAGTTATAGGACACGCAGGCGAGAGATCAGTGGCATGGCTGCCACGTACTCCAATTTGATGAAATCCACGCAGATTTGTTGAAGACGAAATCCACGCGAACTCGGTGTAGAAAGCTTCAAAATCTACGCAAACTTGGGGCAGGAAGCTTCAGGATCCACGCAGACTTCGAGGCAAAGAACTTCAAAATCTACGCAAACTTGAGGAAGAAAACTTCAGAATCCACGCAAACTTGAGATGAAGATCACAAATACACGCAGACTTGAGATAGAACTGCCAGCTGTCTTGATTCAACATGTCTCGACTGACAAAATCTCTGACAGTGATTGCTTTGTCAGTCGCATTAAATGACAAGAAAGCCTTTTGGTATGCCAACTCGACGAAGGCTGAGTCTTGCTGAAGAAGATTTCGAAAATCACGCGATAGACGGCGATGATCTCTCGAATTCTGTGTATACGTGGCATACGAAGAGAGATTCTTCGACTGTCGTGTTGTCAATCATAATTACTCTTTGGCAAATGATGAGCTGTCTCCCAGCGTGATTTGTTTATATTGTCTGGATCAACTGAGCGTGACTTTTGACTCTGTCTTGATCAACTCAGCGTGACTTTCATTTTTGAGGCCTACAAAACCCCCTTCAAAGTTTTCGAAAAATGATAAATTATTTCGAAATAATTTGAAAATAGAGATGATAAAATGGATTTAGTCACGCTGAGATGACTTCAAAATTTTTCGGAAGTCGAAAAGACTTCAAAGTTCTTTAAATATCATGATGACTCTTCATTTTTCAAGACTGATTGTATCCAATTTATGGTGGAATATGAATCGCCGGCGAACTCTGTTATATAAGCAGGGAGGAGATTCATTTTTAATCTTCATCTTACGTCAACATGACACCAAAGGAGAAAGCTGAGGAAGAAGCACGCAAGTTGGGCTTTTGTTCTCATGGTGACCCCACTTTTGGGGGTGAAGAGCCAGAGCCCCTTGTCTTCGAGCTCAAAGATGATCCCTTGCAACTAGCCAAGAATTTCTTGAGCTATTTTGGCTTGGATGGCTCGTCCTCTTCTGATGGGCGCAGCCTCATAGAGCAGCATGAAATGTTTAAAGCTCTGTTGCACTGTCTGGGAGTTAGGAGCGTAGAAAAACTAGGCACCAAGCTCAGTCGCTCTGGAAAATAGAACGTGATTTTTATGCTTTTGTTGCACTTTTTGTTTTGTCTTTTGTATGGCCATCAGTGCATGTCTTGAAGAATGTAGTACAACTTTTGTGTTTGATCTGCGTGCCTTAATGAGAAATATTAATCAGCAGTCTTTGATTGTTTCCAATGTTGCTCTGTCTTCCAAAGCACACGTGACACTCATTCCACAGTTTACGAGCGCTATTTATGCGAATCTTTTCCAAGAATAGACTTGTACTTTGCCCTTTAAATAGATGAAAGAGTTTCACAGATACTCATCTCCCATTCCTCTTCTTCTTCTCTGAGAATAAAATTTTTGGGAGATTTCACTCTCAAACAGGAAAGCAATGTTTTCTAATGTTCGACTTCTGCGCACTGTATCAAACATGAGTTTGCCAATCCTTAGCACCAAACTTGAAGGTAAATCAATGTAATACGTGCACTTATTTCTGCTGTTGAAGATAGGCTTTCTGTTTCTTGTTTCTGATTTGAACAATATACGCCTGTCTCTGTTTGATAAATGCATACTGAATGATTTCTGTTGATACTTTCTGCAGAAACTTGGCTGAAAATTTTCTTCAGAACTGGCATTGGGGATGTGGATGCTGTGGAGAATATCCTGCTGACATCTACATCAGGGAGCTCATACGCTTTTGACGTGTAAATCAGACAACTCAGAACTCTTCGTGGGACAGAAGGGTCTTCCTCAGACGGTAGGAAAAGCCTTTATACACGAGAGTTGGATGGTGGAGTCAACTCTACCCCGAGAAATCGGGTAGTAGAGTTCCTTTCGCGGGAGAACTAGGAATTGTATCCCAAGGTTTGGATACATTCCTGTCTTCCTTGAGAGGTTACCCACAATCCATCAATTGTATTGGCAGCACCACGACTTCGGGCTGCCATACTCTGTAGTTCTTCTCTCGTCTGAGAGAGAAGACCAGAGTTTGATTCCTACTGATCTGGTCGTGACTGGGACCCAGACAGTCAGGAACTGCCACCAACAACGAACCTGACGGAGAAGGTCCGACGGAGAAGATCCAAAGAAGAAGATAGATCTCTATTAGGTTATTGTTGTGGTGTAGAATGAAAATCCAAGATTTGTAATAGATTTCCATTATAATTTGTAAGAAAGTCTAAGAAAATGTAATAGACTTTTTTGTGGCGAAATGAGAATGGAAATGATAATTCTTCTATGCTCAAAAATTTGTATTTGTGGATGAATTGTGGACATGATAGATAATAAAATCATCTTTTCTGTTTTAGAGTATATGATATTATCAGAGGTATTATGGACGTGATAATATATAGGAACTCAAAAGAAAATAGATTGATTTCTATGCAGAGGTCAAAACATGACAAATGAGTAAGTAGATTCGGAATTGATTCAGAGGTTATGAAAACATGATAAATAACGAATCCTCCCTTAATAAAATTGATAGAAGATTATGAACGGATGAACCGTTAGGAAATGATGAACAGATGAACTGTCGAGTGAATGTAATAAATGAACGGATGAACCGTCAAGTATTAATGAACAGGCGAACCGTCTGATGAATGTGAGAAATGAATGGATGAACCGTTAAGCATTAATGAATATGTGAAACGTCGGATGAATGAGGAACTTCTGCCTATAAATATAGCAGAAATCTGGCGAGAACGAATACTTCTACTCCTCAACATAAAAATGTCATCTGGAGAAGCATCCAAGAAGACAGAGATAGCCTCAAAGGTTCAGAAAGGCACTGAAGAACGCCCTGCTGGTCCAGTCAAAACGAAGAAGACGGAAGCAGGCGAAGGTTCGTCTGCACCCAAGCCACCAAGGGACATTCTGGATTTTCTGCTCGAACCAGGAAGGACTGAAGAAGAGGAAGCCATGAGGATGGCCGCTTGCAAATTCCTCGTGGGTTCTAGCAAGGAGGTTCTTGGCTCTTTTGTTGATCACATCTTCGAGAAGGACGGTAGTGGCCCACGTCCAAAAGTAGAGAAGGATGATAGTGATCTTCCTTAATATCATGTATCATCATTCATGAAAATAAAATAAAAATTTTAGTTTTAAACATGAATTTGTCTGATGATTACAAGTATTTACATTTATACATAGTACTTTTTAAGGAATTTGCCATTAATAGGCATCAAAACTTTTCGACCATCCAATTCTGAGAGTTGATAAGCTCCATTTGAGAAAACTTTACTCACAATATAGGGACCTTCCCACTTTGCGTCAAATTTGCCCTTACTCATATGAGTCATAGTCATAGGTCGTCTGACTGTTAGAACAAGTTCTCCTTTTTGATATGATCGAACTCTGACTTTTTTATTAAAAGCTCTTAAAATTCTAGCTTGATAGAATTCAATATTCTGTTGAGCAGATAATCGCTTTTCATCAAGAGCTTCTAATTCCTAAAGTCGAAGATGATCGTTATTTTCAGCAGTGAGTTCATTAGCGATTGCTATCCTTAAAGAAGGAATTTGAATCTCTAATGGAAGAACAGCTTCGTAACCATACACCAGAGAGAAAGGTGTACATTTGGTAGCATTATGAACTGTAGTGCGATAAGCCCACAAACATTTCCCGAGCTTGTCACTCCAATTACGTTTGTTAGTGGAGACAAACTTCTTTAGGAGTCTGATGATAGTCTTGTTGAAAGCTTCTGCTAATCCGTTAGCTGCTGGATTATATGCGGTAGAAGCCACATTATTGATCCGGTGATCGTCACAGAATCGAGTAAATTTCTGGCTGACGAACTGTGGTCCGTTATCATGAACAATGCGTCGAGGAACACCAAATCTGTAGATGACGTGGTGCTTAATAAAGCTTATGACATTAGACGTCTTAACTTCAGATAAAGGAATGGCTTCGGCCCATTTGGAGAAGTAATCGGTTATTGCGAGAATGAACCGATGACCTTTAGATGACGGTGGATTGATCGGGCCGACAATGTCCATGCCCCAAGCTTCGAAGGGCCATGATGCTGCCGTCGGATGTAGAAATTCTGAGGGTTGATGAATAAAATCCGTATGGATTTGACAAGCTTTACACTTCTTTGCATATTCGATGGCATCAGATACCATGGTGGGCCAATAATAACCCATACGTCGAATACGGTCTTGAAGTTTTGGTCCTGGCTGATGTACTCCATAAATTCCATTATGTGCTTCGCGAATGATTTGTTGAGCCTCGTCACCGGCAACACATCGAAGGAGTAAACCATCATAAGCTCGACGATATAAGGTCTTTGTTGTATGATTGTAGTAGAATCTGAGTGATCGTCGTCTGATAGATGCTGTCTCACTCGGATCATCCGGAAGAATATCATATAATACGAGATCTAAGAAAGGAAGTCTCCAATCTTTATCCGTATTCTGATTCTCGGTCAAGTTACTGAAGATGAATTCCATGCTGGAATCGGATGAAGATGACATCGATTTACGACTGAATCCAAATCCTCTTGTTGTGTTGACGTCATGAGATGTTGATTCTTCAATGTCAACTGGAAGTCCTAGAGTCAAGTTATTTTCAAGATGAAATAATTCTCGATTACAAACAACGATCATTTATTGCCGTCTGATTGGAATAGCCAGCACCGCTGTAAGATTAGCAAGGGCATCAGCTTCTGTATTACATGCTCGCCTAACATGTTCAATGAAGAATTCTTCAAATGAAGAAGCCATAGATATAGCTATTTTATGATAAGGAACCAGATCTTGATGGCAAACTTCATAAGTACCCCTGATCTGATTGACAATGAGTTTAGAGTCTCCGTACGCCTCCAAATATTGAATATTCAGATGTTTAGCGAGTTGAAGACCAATAAGTAATGTGTTGTACTCAGCTACATTGTTTGAACACGGCTGATCGAGAGAATAAGCTCTTTGGATAGCAAGACCTTCTGGCGATATAAGAACGATTCTAACTCCAGCGACAATATCACCATTAGAACCAATTCTTGATGCTCCATCAAAGAATAAACGCCAAGTAGGATCTTCTTCAGCAATTTGATTTGAATCTAGGACTTCATCTGGGATTTCATCATAGAGTTTTGAATTTTCTGGAATTGAGTGAGCAGCCAGAAAATCAGCTAAAGCTTGTCCTTTGACTGATTTCTGAGGAATATAGTGCATGTCATACTGAGCAAGTAGGATTCTCCAGTTAGCCAATCGAGAATTCAAAACACTGGGTTTCTTCATCATGATCCGTATAGGATTGATCCTGGAGATGACATGAATAGTCTGGCCAATGATATAATGACGTGTCTTTTGGACAGCAAACATCAAGGCTAGACATTCTTTTTCAACCGGTGAATATCGAGGTTCAGCTCCGGTCATAGTACGGCTGAGATAATAAATAGCTTGTTCATGGCCATTTTGATTCTTTTGAGCGAGTAATGTACCCAATGAATGACTCATTGCTCGAGTATAGAGGAGGAACGGTATTCCTGCGACAGGAGGTACCAATACTGGAGGGATCATTAGATATTATTTTATATCATCGAATGCTTTCTGACATTCATCATTCCAGACAAAAGAGACACCTTTCTTCATAAGTTTGTTGAATGGTCTGCAGCGTCCTGATAAATTAGAGATGAATCTCTTGATATAAGCGATTCTTCCTTGAAATCCTCGTAGCTCTTTTAAGGTGCGTGGAGGACGCATCTCTTGGATGGCTTTGATCTTCTTGGGATCCACGTGTATACCTTTAGAGGTAATGACGAAGCCGAGAAATTTACCAGTAGAGACGCCTAAAAAGGACTTAGTAGGGTTCATCTTTAATTGATGCTTACGTATTAGATCAAATATAGTCTTCAAATCTTGGATATGATCCTCCTTTTGTCGACTTTTGACTGCAATATCATCAACATAGCATTCGACTGTTTTCCGCAAATGTTCACGGAATATAGTGCTTATAGCTCGTTGATAAGTTGCTCCTGCATTCTTGAGACCGAATGGCATAACTGTATAACAGTATGTACCAATCGGCGTTCTGAAAGAAGTGTACTTCTCGTCCTCTGGAAACATTTTGATCTGATTGTACCCAGAATACCCGTCCATGAATGACATTCGTTCAAATCCACAGGTAATATCAACCATGACATCAGTGATTGGTAGAGGGAATTCGTCTTTAGGACATGCCGCATTGAGATCGCGGAAGTCTATGCATACTCTGATCTTGCCAGTCTTTTTAAGAACAGGAACAATATTAGCCACCCAATCGGGATGTTGTTCCTCTCTAATAAACCCAGAGGTAATGAGTTTATTGACTTCAGCTTCAATTGCATCCATGATGTCTGGACGAAATCATCGCTGTTGTTGTTTGACCGGTTTAGCATTCGGCAAGATATTGAGCTTGTGAGTTGCAATTTGAGGATCAAGCCCTGGCATATCTTCATAACTCCAAGCAAAGACATCGATGTAATCACGAATGAGTTTGATCATGTCTTTCTTATCAGTTTCTGAAAGACTTTCACTGATGAATATTGGTTTGGGAGATCCCTCTTCACCAACATCTATTTGAACAAGTTTATCTTCAGTCGGAGGTTCTTTTTGCTCAAAACGGAACACCTATTGATTATCTAATCTTTGGGCCCACTGTTCCAATTCAGGTGAGATTTCAAACTCTTCTTCGTCTTCATCACTTTCTTCAGAATGGTCAATGGAAATCATGTTGGAAGATAGAATGTTGCAGTAGAAGTCCCCGATACTTGTATTGGAATCCCAAGAAGTGGTACTAGAAGAATCAGATCTCTTATCTTCGTCAGACTCGGGATCTTCATGGATAATATTGATAAAAGGAGTAGGAGCTATATAGCCCAATCCGCATTTCGTCCTTCCATATTTCAGAGGAGGAATACGAACAGGCATTTTTCTTCCTTTTCCACTATTGAGGCCAGTCCTGAAGTCATAGCCCATATTTTTGATGATGTCTTTAGATTGCTGACTATAACGACGTAGTTGTAATCTTCCAGTATCATCATTTTTGTCATCATCTTCAAGATCAGAAGGATTTTAAGGCCCTTTGTAGAAGAATATTGGAATGTCTTTTGGCTTTCTGCTGGGAACTAGAAAGTATGAAGATTGTACAGGTTCTAGGGATACATCTGTATGAACAGTCTGTACAACTCCTATGGTTATTGTGTTCAAGTCATCTAACAGATGTAAATAACTATGAACATAATTACATACTTCAACGTACTGCAAAGGTGGAGACTTTTCATTAAATGTAAAAGCAGCAATATTTACATTGGGAGAAGGCTGAGCCTTAGAGATTTTAGCCAAGTCAATGACTAAAGGGGGAGAAGAAGAAGAAGCTTTGTTTCGATTAAGATCGATAACAAATGGCTCAGAAGAGGTGAGCTCTCTTGAAGTTTGAGTAGGAAGAGTAGTCCGCCCTCCAACTGGAATTAGCAGAGTATCTTGTGAAGATACAGGAACTGTAGTACGTCCACTGACAGGAATGATCAGTGTATTTTGAGTAGATGACTGAGGTAACGAAGAGATCCGTCCACTCACTGTAATGATGAAAGAATCTTCTCCAGAGGGTTTAGGAGATTGTTGCTGAGTAGTTCGACCTTTAACAGGGATTATTAAAGTCTCACTTTGTGCATCTTCTTTCTCTATAGCTTGTATGATCCTTGTATACTCTTCTTTGTACATTCGAGAATCGTTGAAATAAGCTTCAACCCCATGGAAGGGATTTATATCAGCAACTTCTTTTTGTACTCTTCCATTGCTATCAATGTATTTAAAACATTGATGAAGAGTAGAGGGCACCACATTATTTTCATGAAGAAAGGGCCTCCCCAGAAGAAGATTATAGGATCCCGTGATCTCGATCACATAGAAAGTGACTTTAGATCTGAAATCGCCTATCTGAAGCTTCAGATGAATCTTTCCCAAAGGCTCACTTCGGCTTTGATTGAATCCCAAGATAGTAGTAACCGTTTTGGAGAGCTTGTGGAGAGGGATTTTTAGTTCATCCAACAGACTCTTTGGCGTTATGCTTATAGCAGACCCTGGATCAATGAGGATACGATCTATCTTCATTGTGTCGATATAACCGGTGTAGTAGAGAGGCCGATCATGTCGATTATCCTCCAATAGCATGTCGTCTTGTGTAAAGGTAATATTTGGGATAATCTCCAGTACACTGTTGCAATGTAAGCAAGTGGCAGGTTCTGCATCTGGCTTCTTCAATTGTGCAAGACAAGAGTCAGCTTGTAGAAGTGCTTCACTTAATGTCTTCCGAGTCTCTTTGGAAAGACGTAGAAGTTCAAAGAGGAACATTCTAGCTGGAGTATTAGCAAGTTGAGCCAAAATGTCGAAGTTGTAAGGCTTCTGAAGTCCAAGAGGAGAGGACTTCTTGATTGGCTTATCAAACCGAGCCTGTTGTTTGCCTTTCTCCAGAGCTGTAGGCTTGGGAGGAACAGGTTCAACTGGTGTAGTTGAAGGAACAGGTGCAGTAGATGATTCTTCTTCAGGAGGAACATTAGAAGCATCTTTATCAGCTGGAGGGATATCAAGAGGATCCTCAGGACTTTTGGAATAATCCTTTAGATAAGGTTTCCCCGTTCGAGTAGCACTAACAAGTGCTTCTTCTTTCTCTTTTGGCTCTGTGTCAGAGGTAGACCCAAGAGAAGTCATATGACATGATTTAATCTTTCCAGCCTTCTTGGACTTTCGAGAAGAAATCTTTTGAGGAAAAGGAGATTCAAAATCTGCCACTAGATCAGGATGGATCCACATGATTTCTCCAGTCTCCAAAGTGATTGGCACTAATCCTTCAGACCGTGGAGGAGGAAGATTCACTATGTCAAGAGTTGCCTTGGGAATAGGAACGATCCCACCTTCAAGGAGTTGAGGAGAGAAATCTCCGAATTGCATAGAGACGACGTTGGAGGTGACGGTCTTCTCTTTTGGAGTAAGAGAGATAGCTCCAGATTTAATCATTTCTTGGATCTTTCCTTTCAGTACATAACATGTACGAATTGTATGACCCAACATTCTGTGATATGGGCAGTATTTGGGATGATCTGTTTTACCAGCTTCATCAGGTTTCTTGATCTCAGGTAATTGTATTTTATTACCTTTCAGCAGACATTCAAAGATACCAAGGACATCGTCGTCATCAAAAGAATATTCTTCTTTGGGGCGAGGTGTTCTTGATTGTTGAGTTGTAGAGGCAGGAGTTTGAACATTTGATGCATCTTTGCTCTGAAGATTAACTTCAAGAGTTTCTTTTCCCTTGCGAGCATTATTTTTATTATTAGCACCTTGTCTTGTTTCTTTAGGAGTCATCTGCACTCCTAAACCTTTGAAGGTTTCAGTACTGATTTCTGCAGCTTTGGCACTGACTATGAAGGAAGGCCAATCTTGAAATTGAGTGGACCCTGTCCACATACTGATGATTGGCAACAAGTTTGATTTGCACGTGTCAATGGTGACAGCATCAGGAGTTCCAAGAGGCATCTTCAGAGCTTCTCTTCGAAATCGTTCAATGTATTCCTATGTAGATTCATTATTTTTCTGCTTGATTCTAATAAGAGCAGACATAGTCATGTCATTAAGCCCTTCATAGAACCTTTCAAGAAACATCTGTTTGAAACCAGCAAATAAGGTAATGCTCCCATCTGGGAGACTCCTATACCATTTATAAGCCGTTCCCTTGAGACATCCAATAAATACCCGAGTAAGGAGGGCATCACTTGGTTGCAGTTGATCAGTCATCACTTCAAAGTGATTAATAAACTGACTTGGAGAAGTGGTTCCATCATAGAATGAGATAGTAGGAGGCTTGTATTTTAGGAGGATATGATACTTGCTTCCATTCTATCGGATAAGGCTGCTTGATGCCTAACCTTTGTAAACCATCCTTCTGTTTAAATGCCTCGAATTGAGTTTTGAGATTCTTCAATTCTTCAGAGACAACTCCCGAAGATTGTGGAGTTGTGGCTTATAGAGAATAGTTGGGAGGAGGAACAGCATTGTAAGCACTACCCCCAGCTCCAGAGAGACTAGGATTTGGTTGAGCTGGTCCAGGAGTATTAGATTGTACTGCTGGAGGAACTTGTACTGGACTCATATCAGTGTCAGTTGGTATGGCATCTGGTACAGTCTGTCGATTTTGCATCTGTGTTGCCATGAGTTCATACATCGACTTCATAGTATCAGCCATAGACTTCATTTGTTGTTCCAAAGAAGCAATTCTTTGATCTTGAGGAGTCAAGGAAGAAGAAGGTTCATCAGTATTCCCATCAACCATATAAGTTGTGACTGTACGAGGAATTATTGATGAACTAGTAGATGTTGTTTGTTCTGAATCATTGCTTCGTGCATCAAAGTCAATTATAGGAGAACTACCCCCAGTAGGAAGAGGTGGGAAGTTAGATTCTCCAAGGAATTCAGAATCAATTTCAGGGATCAAATTTCTTTGACTAGAAGCCAGGACTCTTGCTCTGGTGTTTCTATATACTCCATCTGGACTATCAACTCTACCCCCGGTGTCCCGAGAAGTCATATTGACAGAGGCAAACAAAGGCTCATCTTCATCAGGCATAGGTTCATACTGAATCCTATTGAAGACAGACTGTCGTTTAGTTTGACATCTGCATTGTATTGTGGCTCTTGGCTGGAAGTCACATTCATGATCACCATGGTCTTGAACCGTTGATTGACATCTGCACTGAATTATGACTCTTGGATAGAAGTCACATTCAGCATGTTCCTTTGACATAGAATTACTCCTTCTCTTCTGTTGAAGATATTCCCGTAAATCTGTTTGTGAAGATTGAGGAGTATACTTCCTGTTCTTGGGTCTTAATGGCTCTTGATTATACAAAGAGTGATTAATGTGAGCCACATAATTTCTTGCATACTCTGCATCTGGATCTTTTATCTTCATATCCAATTGGTATGGTTTCTTAACACCAGAAGTGCTGAGTTTTGTTCTTAAATCAGAGGAAGGTTAATTTTGGAAACATGGAGTTTTCCCTCCATTGATCTGGATATTTGCAGAGAAGGAAGAGTTGAACCACTCATTTGATTAGGAGTTGGTAACAGACCCTCTTTAATGGGCAGATTCTGTGCCCAATTTGAAGAAGTCATAGGAGAAGATATTAAAGAATATTTCTTCTTAGACTCAATCAGATTTTGAGACATAGAATGTCCAGAAGGAAGAGTAGTCAAAAGACCATCTCCTTTTCTTTAACTAACAAAAGTATCAGTCAAAGCTGTTCCTGAAGTAAAAACTACAGGAGCAGAAGAAACAACTAAAGAGTTATTCCTTTTTGAAGGGACTTTGTGTGGAAGACCACCCCCAGTTCTAGTAGAACTCGGTAAAGAAGAAGAGATAACTAAGGAGTTATTCTTCTCTGATAAAATACACGCTGAAACAGATTTGGCTAAGGAGCCAGTACTGTTAGCGTGACTTTTAATTTTAGAATTACATGCTGGAACAGATTTGGCTAAGGAGCCAGTACTGTCAGCGTGACTTTTAGGGTTGAATTCGCACGCTGGAACAGATTTGGCTAAGAAGCCAGTACTGTCAGCGTGACTTTTAGGGTTGAATTTGCACGCTAGAACAGATTTGGCTAAGGAGCCAGTACAGTCAGCGTGACTTTTAGGGTTGAATTTGTACGCTGGAACAGATTTGGCTAAGGAGCCAGTACTGTCAACGTAACTTTTGATTACTGTCATCTTCGAGCGCATAAGAGTGTGCGTGCTTGCAGTGGAGTTCTTGCCAGAGGTAGGAGTAGACACTGTGGCAGAGACTTCACCATTGACTGCCAACTGATTCTTAGGGACATAGACAGAGTGTCCCTTCGACTTGGCAGTGATGATGGAGGCTGGAGTGGGCTTGCCACCCTTAGCCCGTTGCATTTCTTCATAGGCGAGTTGATCGAATTTGATCGTCATCACCTTCTTCGTCGAGCCGATTGACGAAGTGTCGTATTGAGTTACCATCTCAGAAGAGGAGATGGTTTTTCCCCAGCAGAGTCGCCAATTTGTTTTCTATAAAGAAATTCTCTTTATTTGTTGTGTTTCTGGGAAAATTACAACTGTAGGAATCCGATCTAGAAGACGATCGCTTTATCCCTTGGACTATGCGAAGAAGAAAAGCTCTCAAAATTTTGACAGTAGATATCAATGTATCTGTACAATGAATGAGAAAAAGAACTCTATTTATAGAGTCAAAAATAATAACTGAAAAGATAACTGTCTTCACAGCCTATGCCTAGTTAAAAATCATGCAGGATTTAACATACACAAGGCTGTGAGCAGTTACTGGACGTGGCCTATAACTGTTGGACACATGGCAATCATGCATGAGTCGTGTGTAAGATACAAGACACGCAGGCGAGAGATCAGTGGCATGGCTGCCACGTACTCCAATTTGATGAAATCCACGCAGATTTGTTGAAGACGAAATCCACGCGAACTCGGTGTAGAAAGCTTCAAAATCCACGCAAACTTGGGACAGGAAGCTTCAGGATCCATGCAGACTTCGAGGCAAAGAACTTCAAAGTCCACGCAAACTTGAGGAAGAAAACTTCAGAATCCACGCAAACTTGAGATGAAGATCACAAATACACGTAGACTTGAGATAGAACTGCCAGCTGTCTTGATTCGGCGTGTCTCGACTGACACAAAATCTCTGACAGTGATTGCTTTGTCAGTCGCATTAAATGACAAGAAACCCTTTTGGTATGCCAACTCGACGAAGGCTGAGTCTTGCTGAAGAAGATTTCGAAAATCATGCGATAGACGGCGATGATCTCTCGAATTCTGTGTATACGTGGCATACGAAGAGATATTCTTCGACTGTCGTGTTGTCAGTCATAATTACTCTTTGGCAAATGATGAGCTGTCTCCCAGCATGATTTGTTTATATTGTCTGGATCAACTGAGCGTGACTTTTGACTCTGTCTTGATCAACTCAGCGTGACTTTCATTTTTGAGGCCTACAGGCGTGTTTCGGCGCGAGATGTGGCGTCGAGTGTTAAGTCGTTGGCATATAGTTGCATGAGTTAGGCTTGAGCTGTTACGAGTTAAGTCGAGAAGGGCCGCAGGGCAAGTTGGATGAAGTTACGTTGAGTTGCTGGGCACGACCTCGAAATGTGAGGCACGGCCGTGTTGTCAAAACTAAAGTATAGGCAAGACTAAGCGAGGAGGTGCTGCCTCAGAGTTATTGAAGCACGAATCGAGTTCATGGCACGACCGAGTTATTACGTCCTAAAGTATGGCACTGAAGACAAGTATGAGTCGGTACGTTGATAAGGCAAGCACGAGAAAGGTCAAGAGGCAAGGAAATGGAGTCTATCGTATAGTGCGTCCCTGATTATGGCCGTAAGGCAAACACGACTTGATAGGTTAACGTTATTGGCAAGAGAAGGGTCTAAGGCAAAGTATGTGTTAACGTCGTTGTGCAAGCACGGGATGGTCCTCAGACACAAGTATGCCAAGGCGTCCGTCATAAAACTGATCCTAAGACAAGACTAGAAAGACAATTGATAAGAATGGACTATGTTGCATAAAGTAAATCAAACGTATTGGTTTTGTATGGGTGGACGAGGAGCTCATTCCACCAGTACAGTTGAGTACTGACATCCACATAGTTTCTATGTGCTGGCACAGGTAGAAGCTCGTGGCGTGGAGCCCGCTTGGATGCGTCGAGGCATGAAGTTCCTTGGCGAATTGAAGCGTACGGCCGCATGGAGTCAAGACTTATACGGAACATAATGTATGGACATCGCCTTTCGAAGCTTCCGCTGGATCAAGCCTTGTAAATCGAGAGATGAGAGAGAGTAGAGTGAACTTGTAATGTGAGAAGAGTGAGCTTGTGTGATTGTAATCTTAGCCTTGTGCCCCTAATGTAATCGTTGTTTCAATATCAATAAAGATCTCTTTGAATAACTTGTGTTTCATTCTAAATGTCCGCTGCTATTATTCAATGTCTCTGCATGGGACTTCTGTGCGACGACCCCGTCGCAGCCGCTGAAATCGACCGTTATAGAACCCGCCTTGCACGAGCGTAATCTAGGCTCGTGCGGCATCATGCCTTAGCGAGGACGATCGCTCCTATGGGAGCGGGGCGTGACATAATGGTATCAGAGCACGGCTTTACGTCCTTGGACTTTACGTCAATTTTTCAGTTTTGAAAGCTCGTCGTTGGAAAAAAAAGAAGTGTGCGCTCTCTCTCAAATATCCCTCGGCATGTCCATACAATAAGTCTAAATATTTTCAAAAGCTCGTACAAGCGTTCACTCGAACGTATCGGTAGGCTATCGCCGAATGCATCAGTAGGCCTTTGTGCCGAATGGTGTCAAACTTGTTTTGATAGAAAACATGTTGTAAGTTAACATGTCGCGTGCTTGTCTAACTAGTCTTGCGTCGACTGAGCAATTCAGCTTGCAAACTCGGAATATAGTCCGCACGATATAGCTATGCACACGGCCTTTTGGCTAAGTTGTGCCGCGTGTCGCACACCTCGACCTTTTGGTGCAAATGAGTTGCGAGCGATATCATGTACCGCTCGGTCGGGAATAAAGCTACACTTAGAGTGTCTATCGATAGGAACTATATCGAGTTAACGCTTAGGCGTACACGGAAGATTGGTTTAGATTTTGAGGAATAGTGCAAACGACTTAGTGCGTCAATACGACGTGAGTGATTAAGCTAGAGATTCGTCGAACGAATCTGAAAGATATCTTAGCGAATGATGCGAACGTGATTGAGGACTAGATCGGATGGCTCGAATCTGAGTGGTGTATGGTTTGTCTTGGAAATCATTCGAGCAAAAATCAAGGAATACGAGTAACAACGAGTATGTCGACGAGGCGATACGGTCGCGCAAAGCCTTAGAATGCGTCACGCTTAGTTGGTCGTGACTTCGAATGTCCCGAACGAGATGTCGCTCGGACAACTTGTAAATGGGCAACACGAATTAGAAAGCGATTCGGAACGATGAATGAAAGTGAATGTCTTGATCGAGGAAACCTAGAGGATCGTGCTTATGATTTCGGATTGCGTCAAATGAAATGTGACTTGAGTTTTGGACAACGATCTTGAAACGAGCTTGAGGAATAGCGATCGAACTTGATCTTGAATATCGAAAAGACTGTGGAATATCCAGTTCGGACAATAGCATCAGTCGCACGACTCAAAATTGGTTACAAAGGAAGATCGTCAGGTTACGTATATCGTCGATGGTATTGAGGCGTATCAAAGATCGATATGCGATAACTCGGGGGTACTCTGACTCGGCGAATGACGATCGTACAAATGTCATTGTTCTGATGTATTCTATACTCGGGATGTTGAAATGTGTCGAGGAAAAGATAAACTTGGCTCGAGGATTTCCTAGTTGAACAAATGACGATCGGACTATCGAACTTGGCTTGGATGAAAAATGAGATGTTTGGATTTGCTTCGTTGACAACCACAACGTTGACGTCCTTGTCTTATGCGAGCGCAACTCCAGCCTCGTACATGCGTCACGTCGATTAGGGCGATCACTCCGCGTGAGCGCTAGTATGGTGATTCATACAGCGGGGGTGATCAAACTTGTACGGCACGACAATACGATTGTTTCGACTTGTGGTTTGACGCGAAGGTGACTTGAGAATGACTTGGTATGCTTGATGATTGAACTTGAGGATTGAGTAGGTCCAATCCGCGTATCGAGAATGAATTAGTTTAGATTCAAACAAGAGTTACGCCCCGATGAGAACGATTATTCCGCAGGAGCGTTGCATGGTGATTCATGAACCACCATGGATAATCAGACTCGCGTGAGATTGAGGCGCAACGTATTGTCGAGCAAGACGACCTCGTGATCGAATATATGAATTGGTTAGAATTGGTGAATTGAATGGATTCGAATATACGTAGCGCGTGCTGTAATGCGAATTAGGTGATCGTTCTCGATGTTTAGAAATCTGAATGACGCGAGCTTGGGTAGAAAACCCCGTATGATCGACTTTGGTTTGATCCTAGGATTGGGGTCAGTGTTGGCATTATTGTTGGGGAACTATGATTCCAATCCTGACGTTGACTTAGCCTTGAAAAATTAGCCTAGCGGTTAGGCGAGACGCCCCTGTTACAAGAGTTAGCAATCGAAAGATTGTTCTTGAGGATTGGCAAGGATGGATAGTATGAAATCAAGAATATAGGAATGCCCCTCACGAGATTCGGCTGACATGCATATATGTCAGGGACGCCTGAGTATGTACACGATGCGACTCGAGTGATAATGACGAATTCTCTATCATGCGGTTTGTCTGAATGCATGCATTTTGGAGACGCTTGGAATGCGTACACGATCCAACCAAGCGATACGTTGAATTCAAATGAGACTTGGGGAATGAAAGAGTATCGAGGATTTGAGATCGTGTTAAAGGAAAATATTGAAAGTAGTACGAGCGTGGCTTGGAATCGAAGTAACGCGTAGGCGGAGTGTGTACGATTAAGTCTTGGCCATTGAAATGGTATGATGGCTTGCCTTCAGGAAAGTCTCGAGGACGAGACTTGTTCTGAGTGGTGTATGATGTAGTGCCCGTTTCGCTCAGTCAATCGGAGGAATTGAAACGCCGACGGCGTTCGGCCTTAGCCTTACAACGGCTGCTCGAAGACATCGTTCGGTCAAGGTGACCGCTCGCTCAGGTGGGGTAGTTTCGGTGAACTCTCCTCATCTTTGCCTTCATATAATAAATCGCACGTTTTCAACTTGCACAAGTAGGCTTAATAATAAAAGAGATGAATCCACATAGCTAAAGGGAGTAATCCCGACGGGTCGAATTAAGATAGAACATGGAAAACGTCCCACGGTCGGCTTAGAGTTGGTGCACGGCGTGCTTTGAAAATGACACTCGATCCTTCGTCTCGTGGCTTGGGAGAAGGAAAGTTGGTCTTCGACACAAAACTATGAACTTGCCTAAGTCATAGGCGTCGCCCGCATAAATGCTTGATAAAGCGTGCACGATTCCACTGCGCAAGGCTTGGCATAGCCTTTGCTCGTCCCTCAAGTTAAGTTGTAGGCTTGAGTAAGTTAGGCAAAGTTATACCGGTCGACCTAAGTCATTCCAAGTGCTGTCCCGCTTATTCTGCAGTTGTCAAGTTAAATAGTCCCACAATCCCAAGGCCCGTCATATGAGGTATGACTTGGGCGATAGCGTTGCGTAGAACACGATTCGATTTAAGGCACGAGCTACGGTTGGTTCAGTAAAAAGTTAGCCACGGTCTGTCGATACTTAAGGAAACACGTTATGTTCAAGTTAAGTTGGAAGGCTATACAGTAGCCGTTCCCTGAGTTTAAAAGAATGTTGAGTCTAAGCGATGGTTAGTCGCCGAGAGGAAATATGTCGGGACTGTGGTTCAGTCGCCGAGGCAACCCTGGTTTGGGCTCTGCAAATGAAGTATAAAAAGTAAAAGAAGTAAAGTAAAGGAACTAAGTGATGATGATGAGACCATGCAATTACGTTAAGTCTAGAAGTTAGCGTAGGCGCGTGGTCATGGACAACTTGTCGACAAGGGCGATGTTTCTTCGAGCGGCAACCCAGGGCCAAGGGACCGACTCGGCCTAGGAGGAAACAGGGTATAGCCGAGCTGGGTAATAGGCAACCGGTAGGTCGGAGACTTGCATCGGGGATCGCCACCTGCGGTGCAAGGGTCCCGAATGCCAGGCTATGTCCACGATGGCTAGTTAATGCCAGTGACCATTCATATAGATGTGTCGGCACGGGCGGCAATCCGCGTGTGTGCCTTTGGACTGAGTTGAGTTGGATGTGTATAAAGTTAGAGAACACAATATCTGGGCCTAAGATTTGGCTACAACGAAGGCGGCGTGCTTCGGTGCAAGATGTGGCATCGAGTGTTAAGTCATTGGCATAGAGTTGCATGAGTTAGGCTTGAGCTATTGCGAGTTAAGTCGAGAAGGGCCGTAGGGCAAGTTGGGTGAAGTTACGTTGAGTTGCTGGGCACGACCTCGAAATGTGAGGCACGGCCGTGTTGTCAAAACTAAAGTATAGGCAAGACTAAGCGAGGAGGCGCTGCCTCAGAGTTATTGAAGCACGAATCGAGTTCATGGCACGACCGAGTTATTACGTCCTAAAGTATGGCACGGAAGACAAGTATGAGTCGGTACGTTGACAAGGCAAGCACGAGAAAGGTCTAGAGGCAAGAAAATGGAGTCTATCGTGTAGTGCGTCCCTGATTATGGCCGTAAGGCAAACACGACTTGATAGGTTAACGTTATTGGCACGAGAAGGGTCTAAGGCAAAGTATGAGTTAACGTCGTTGTGAAAGCACGGGATGGTCCTCAGACACAAGTATGCCAAGGCGTCCGTCATAAAACTGAACCTAAGACAAGACTAGAAAGACAATTGATAAGAATGGACTATGTTGCATAAAGTAAATCAAACGTGTTGGTTTTGTATGGGTGGGCGAGGAGCTCATTCCACCAGTACAGTTAAGTACTGACACCCACATAGTTTCTATGTGCAGGCACAGGTAGAAGCTCATGGCGCGGAGCCCGCTTGGATGCGTCGAGGCATGGAGTTCCTTTGCGAATCGAAGCGTGCGGCCGCATGGAGTCAAGACTTATACGGGACATAATGTATGGACATCGCCTTCCGAAGCTTCCGCTGGATCAAGCCTTGTAAATCGAGAGATGAGAGAGAGTAGAGTGAACTTGTAATATGAGAAGAGTGAGCTTGTGTGATTGTAATCTTGGCCTTGTGCCCCCAATGTAACTGTTGTTTCAATATCAATAAAGAGCTCTTTGAATAACTTGTGTTTCGTTCTAAATGTCCGCTGCTATTATTCAACGTCTCTGCATGGGACTTCTGTGCGACGACCCCGTCGCAGCCGCTGAAATCGGCCGTTATGGAACCCGCCTAACACGAGCACAATCTAGGCTCGTGCGGCATCACGCCTTAGCGAGGACGATCGCTTCTACGGAAGCGGGGCATGACACCAGTCAGATGCTATTGCTGCTGAGACTCTAAACTCGATGTTGATTTGATCCTACGCCTTGCCACCATTGCTTATCGAGGTCTTCATCCCTTCCATGGCTCAGATTGATAAGCTAGGTCAAGAAGACTGGGAAGAAGAAGAGATTCCTAACAATTTCTAATAGCAATGAAGAGTGATTGAGGAATGGTTGTTTAAATAGGTCAGCTAGCGTAGGAAGGAAGCAGAGGAGCGAGAAAATTTTGGAAGGGAAAGGAAGTAGTTAGAAGAATTTCGAATTCTTTAGAAAAGAGATAACTGTCATGGACTCTTCCTGAAGAACATTGATTTAAAGAGGAAGAGTGGGCCGGGCTTAAGGATCCCATTGTACAAGTAACTTAATTAAGACTAAAAATAATATAACCCATTGCTTAAAATTTATCAAGAAATTAATTTATAGGAGAAAAATTATTTTCTAAAATTTATATTTTTAAAAAAAGTATATCCTGGAAAGTAGGCTTACAAATATTTCCCTCCTAAAAAAAATTTCGTCCTTGAAATTAGAATAAGAGCATTGACTCTAAACAAACCATGAAGTAATAGATCCAACAATCCGTTCATTGAATAAAATTTCGAAAACCAAAATACAATCAAGGGAACAAACTAGGATAGCGCTCACGCATCTCGTCCTCGCGCTCCCATGTGGATTCTCCCGGAGAGTGGTGTCTCCACATGACGCGAACAAGTGGAATTGTCTGGTTCCGCAGGCGCTTCTCTCTCCGATCAAGAATCTCCACTGGCTGCTCCTCGTAGGTCAAGCTGGGACCCATCTCTAACTCTGAGTAGTCCACTACATGGCTCGGGTCTGGAATGTAGCGTCGGAGCTGGGATACGTGGAAGACGTCGTACACTCCCTCCAAGCTAGCTGGAAGCGCCAGTCGATAAGCTACCTCGCCAATCCGTATCGTCACATCGAAAGGCCCGATGTACCCCGAACTAACCTTCCCACCTCTGCTGAAACGAATGATGCCTCTGGTTATTGAGGTCTTCAGGAATACTCTATCTCCAACTGCGAACTCTAGTGGCCGTCTGCTGCTGTCCGTCCAGTGCTCTGCCGATCCTGTGCAACTCTGAGCCTTGAGACCAAGTACACACAAGAAGTTTGAGATATCACGTTTTAACAAGGATCGAGGATCAAACAGTCATGAAGTGGAATGAATTTCAATTACAACTTAGAGGATAAGTCGTGAGGGCACTGTCTTCCAGACATGATTGAAAGTTTAGCACGATAGGAGAATCACTGTTAGATAGGTATGATCAGATCAAGTTTAGACAAAACATGACTAAAATATAGATTTGGTAAAATCTGATGGAATGGAATCTAAGTCTAGGGAGTCAAATGATCCGTCAGTAAAATGTAGGAAAAGAATTTGCAACGGTCGATTTTGAGAATTCAGATAGAACTACCTAAGAAGTATTAGTATTAATCAAGGAAAACGTACAAGGATTTACGATTTTCGAAATATCAATAATCATACGAAAAGATATAGTCTCCAGGTGTCCGTAAACATATAGCCATTGAAATCACGGTATTTAGAATCCTGCCTTGCCAGTGTACATCTGACTGCAGTGAACATTCAATTCCATGACTCAAACAACGATATGTTACCGAATACTCTTTCAACTTTATCAATTTAAACAAGTGTTAACGAAACAACTCAAAAGATCAAATATGAAAGTTTTTGGACAAAGTCTCGATAATACTCAAAAATCGACAGATACACGAAATTATTTCAACTTAAAGTTCCTGGCTCGCCAGTGCGCTGCTGGCTGCAGTGAACCCTTAGTCTCCATAATCCAGATAATGGTTGCAGTGTGCAACTGCCACGCCCCAGTAGGTCATTGAGTAGTCTCTCGACCTTATCCATAGGAGTTTCAAAAAGAGTTCAAGGAATTCAAAATGGATTCTCATAGTCCGAGTCACAAAAATGGTATTATCTGCCTGTTAGAATATAAAGGTTTATTAGGTACTAAGAAGTAGCAACAGATCCAATCAAGGAATAGTGAGTACAAAAGGCAACAAAGAAATTTTCAAACCTCAACAGTGAACAAGGTTTCAAATGGTAACCAAAATCTCAAATAAAACCTGGAATGGTAACAAGATTCCATATACGGGACGTTATCCCGAAGGGATAATAGAGTCTCGAAGGATGAACAGAAGCAATGTTTTAGATAGGAGACAATTTTTAAAATAAGAATAAAATCTCATACCGGAAACAAGTTTCAATAACATTCCAAATAACAATAAAATCTTGAGCAAAACCCGAATAGAAAATGAAATCTCCAGTAGGGTACACAGTCAAAATAGAAAATCAAGTATCAACAAAGTCGTGAATAAGAAACAAAATCTCGAATAGAAATTTAAACGAGGAAACAAGGTTTCGTATAGTGACTAGAAAACATGTTCCAATAGGAAACAAGGTATTGGATTGTAAATATGAAACAAGTAAATCTCAATAGTAAACAAAGTCGTAAATAGAGGGCGAGTCCCGAATAAAATTAAAATATGAAATAGAATCTCAAACAAGCATCAATAGAAGTGAAGGTTCAAACACGTTTTTAGAATGATATTTCAAGTAGGAATAAATCTCAAATAGTACAAATTTGATTAACGAACAGAATATCAAGTAGGAACAAGTATCTCGGAAAACAATAAAATCTTGGATAGGAGACAAGGTCGAAACAAGTAATGAACAACAACTCTCGAATAGAAAATCAAACTCATCAAAGGAAATAGGCAAACAGTATCGAGTAGTGGCTTTCAAACAATATCGAATTGTGGATATGAAATATGTTTACTAAATAAGAAACAATATATTGAAATAAGTTTCGAATATCATCCCAGGTTTCAAAAATAGAAAACGAGAAGTTGCAAGAAATGATCTAAGTGCTAAGAAAATTTTAAGGAAAGACTGGGTTGCTAATCATGATACATGGTTTTCCCAACCATGCAAAAAGAAATCTTCTGTCTTCAGTCTGTCTTCAGTATTCCTCCGGAACGAAAATCTCTCTAACCTTCTTCAATTGTCCTGGCGTAGGCTGATCCCTGCGGTAGTGCTCTATGTGGTTGCTGAATCTAGAGAGGCGGGTCCCCT
The DNA here is from genome assembly GCA_029216955.1 of Iris pallida. Lineage (NCBI taxonomy): Eukaryota > Viridiplantae > Streptophyta > Magnoliopsida > Asparagales > Iridaceae > Iris > Iris pallida. The sequence goes on from JANAVB010015600.1 coordinate 28,894,922, forward strand.
TGCGGTAGTCTTGGTGCTCCTCGTATCCGTCCTTGGACAGTGTGATCAGCGATCTCCGAGCATTCCTTGACTTGGTGGGCAGGCGATTCATAGTACAAGCATAGCCTTCGTCTTTTGCAACACTCTTTATAGTGGTGTCCTGAGAGGTGACAGAACTGCAAATGATCGTTAACTGGATCTGAATCTGAACCTCCCACTGGACTGAAGAAGCAATGTCTGAGTGTGGCGACGTTTTGCGGATCCACAGTAGTTGCCATTTCCGTCATAAGTCTTCATGTCTCTATGAAATTTTAGCTCCCCATCTCGTTCTACTGTCTGCGCTACGTTCAAGATCTGCTGACTGGTGGCTCCAATCTCTAGAGGAGTCAGGTCCTCAGAGACTTTGATGATCTTCAGAAAAGGTGGCTTCAGGTTCTCGATCTGCTTCTTGGTGCGAAGAATGTGCTCGGCGTCGGGAAATCCAAGGATCCGAGAGTCTGGAAATCAAAATTCCTTGGCTCGATGAGTGCATCCACAAGTCTGGCTTGGAAAAGGATGGCATGCTCTCTCTGGGCATCAAGGGACCCTTCAAACATCTCCGTCAACTGCGTACTACCCATGGGAATAGTAGAGTGATATAATCTAAATTTACTTGTAATTGTCAATTTCTGGCTCTTAACCAAGTGGCCTATGTCCATTCAAGTTCTAGTGACCCATGCTTATATTTGAATGTTTCCCTCTTCCAATTAAAAGGCTGGTTAGGACCCCACATTATGGAGTATATGTTATATTTTAATGTTTAGAAATATTTCTGAATATAATTTAATTAATTAATTACTGTACTTAGTTGGTAGTTATTTAGTCATGTAATTAGTTACAAGGTGGTTAGTGTAATAACAGAATCAATTATTAAATTAATTTCTTACCCCCAGATCTATGCCTATTTACTATATTGCCATCAAATATTTTAATATAAATTTCTGTACACATCATTGACTGACACATTACATCATTTCACTGTCACACTTCCCAATACATACTCTACAGTTCACATCCCAGCCGATTGTCGGCCGTCCACCACCGCATGCCACCACATCCGGCTACCAGAAATCTCGTCAGGTTTCACCACCAGATCCCCCCCTCCAAGTCAATATCCGTCACGTAGCCGGCCGGAGTTGCCAAACGCCACCGCCACCGCGGACTTCACCGACCTCACCGGGAGCTGCTGCACAACCGATGATCGTATCTTCGCCGCCTCGTCGAGCCGTGTCCGGCCAGATCTACAGCATAGGCGACCTCCCGTGCGAGATCCAGCCAGCGGCACTGACCATCAGCGACTGCTTTATCTAGGCATCGCCAGCAATCCTTGTCGACCCCGTGGCCGAGTTTTCCCTACCGCCTACTGGTGCCGCACATCTTCGAAGCCGCCCGGAGTCCCACGTCGACATCGGCCGACGTCGATCGGGTCGCTGCCCCAAATTGAGGTTGCTGACCTCACGTCGCTTCGAGGACCGCATCGTTGGACTGAGCGCTGGGTCCTGGCGATCCAGATCGGCCAGATCTGTCGACGATGACGCCTCCGCCACGCCACTCCGACCCGATCATCCCGTCACCGCCGTCCATGCTCGACCTCGACCTCAACTACCTCTCGCCTAGCCGAGATCTGGTCGCTGACCGCCGGATCGATCTTCCTTCCTTCGCAGCCGAGTAACCCGATGTGAGCTTCTTCATCACCTTCTTCTTGATATCTCTTCTTGTTAGTTGTTGTGGACTTAACTTTAGGGTTGGGGTTTCATAGTCAAGGGAAGAAGAAGGACTACTAGGATTAGGCTTCTCCCTGTGGAGAAGAAAAATTGGGTGTGCGGATGAGAGTAGCATAATGGGAGAGAGAATGTGGAGTTAATATTTTAGAATTAGAGTTGTTGCTGTATAGAGAATATCATCTCCATTACTTTTTCTGTTTATTTCATTATGACATTGATTTTCGAATAATGGGCTACTCGTCTCTTCGAACCTAGAGCCGGTTGTGCCTCTTCGGAAAACCGAAGGGTCAGCTTGGGTTGGCTCTTCAAACTTTGAAGAGTCAAGCATGGGGACGTTGCTGGTTAAAGGAGTGAGGTTGACAGCTAGGAAGAGAAATAGTTAAGAGGAAGGATTGGAATTTTGTTTTGGTTGGGGCTGTGAGTAATATTAAGAAGGGAGTGATCCTCTATTCGGATGAGAAATAATAAGGGTCAGAGAGAAAAATAGGACGATGTGATGGCTGTTCATTTATTGTGACAGAATAGTTAGGTTTGGCTTTAGCTAGTTGGGCCGGGTTGGTATGTGTTGATGATGGAGTTAGTTCTTTTAAATTTTTTTAATGGCAATTAAGTCCTAACAGACCCATCAAGTTTGTATCTGGACTTATGGATTATGTAGTGGGGATTAGGATTTGTGCAACGGGCTGGGAAGAGTGATGGGCTTAGGAATGCAAGCAGAGCTAGAGCTTCTAGCTAGTAGGAGTGGCATGGACTTGTTTTATCAGAAAAGAAAAGAGAACAGTTATCATAGGGTGTTTTGTATGGTTGAGGAGGAATTTGGTAGTAGAGTCTTTGGGCTGAGTTGAGTGTTATAGCTAGACTGGGTTTTGGCAGAAACGGTGTTCTGAGATCTTGGGCTGTGGGTGTACAGGTTTACATTAATTATATATTGTTGTTATTTCTATTATTGTTAGAGTTACCATTATTGCCAATAATAATATTGTTATTACCCTCTTAAAATATTTTGGATAGCAGAGTAGTATTTTAAAATATAAACTATTTGCTAATGTCTTAAAACTTAAACTACTTTTATTAAATGTTATTTCCTTGATTAATTACTGTTTAAATGATAAAATGATTCTATTTTTATACTTTGCTAGTAAAATGTTCTAATAATTTATAAAATATAATATGTATTTTTCATTAGCATTTATGGTGACTAAAATTATAAAATAAATAAGTATTTCCTAAAAATGAAATGTTTTTCTAGTATTTATTTTGATTAGCATATCTAAAATTTCTAAGTATTACTTGTTATAAATATTGAAGCATATTAACAAATGTTTACTTATAATGTTTTGCTAAATATAGTTAAAAGATAATTTCAAGCTATATCAATAAGTATTTTCTATAAAATATTTTCTTAGTTTATTAATTAAAGATTTGGTAAGTTAATCATATCTAGCTAATTGTTATTAATTCAAACCCTAATAAATTGTACAAAATATAACAGGTGATTTACATCCATGCAGTACTACTCTCGTGCTTCCAAGGTGAGGCAAGTACACTGACTCGGCTTGTACCTTGTATTTCTGTCTTACATCCATGTGACATGTTCTCATATCGGACACGAGATACACACGATTGTCTTGTACATTGTTTATTGCTTGTGAGTCATTATTTATTGTGGGGATTGGGGGAAATATTAGCTTTTGTGTGACCACACCCAACATAGGTATTGTGGATAGCCTAATCGTACACTTCACGTACGACGAAGTCGGACCTTGTAGAATTGATTGACTCATTGATTGATTATGCTCCCTAGCAGGTCACACATTAGTTTAATATTTCAAATTGTCACACTTGCATATTGATTGTCGTGTTCATTGCCTTGTACATTGATAGCTGTGTTCATTGTCTAGCATATTGATTGTCGTCCATTGCCTGCAGTTTTACATTTTATTTCTGGTACCGTAGTTTCACTTCTATTTCTGGTATTCTGGTTTCACCTTGTATTCTGTATTACAGATTACATTGTATATTATCTTGTCAGGGTTGTACTTTGCTCTTTTCCTGACAGGATACGTTGCAGGTGAGCTTGGGCCACATGGAGCATGTGGAGATTATATTTTGGATATTCATTATTGTATATTTATTTTATTTGACCGAATTTGTCTCCGGCTGATTTTGTACTAAAAATGACTTGATGGATATTGGTGATCATTCTGGGAACGTTATAAAAGCTGTGTTTGTTTACATTACATTGTGACTTGGAGTTTTCTTTAGTATTGTACAGCTTACTTCGTCGTGTCCATCGACGAAGGCTGAGCGTGTCCGACTCGTATCCGATTATTCGGGAGCGGGTGCCAACATTCTTAGGGTCTCGAAAGCACTAGCCAACACACATGAGTCAACTCATCAATTCTGTTGAACTCATCCATCAGTTGTTTTATTCACTATTCTTTCCCAACATAACATGCAACTCTCAAGCATGTTCCAACACAAATAGCAACTTTCTATATTCTACATTTCAAACATCAATCATAAAATAGCATACTATGGCATCGAGTCATTGTTGGGTCATTAGTGTCCAAACCAACAACAAGCATTCATTCATGGGCATCACAATGTATTTAGACTTATTTTATGGAACATCCAGTGAGCAGCCAAGAGGGTCAACAAACTTTCAGACATGAACAACTTGAAGGATTACAGGAACAACAACAGCATAATCGCAGAAGCAATCTTTGATTTAATCGTGGAAGCAACGTTGAATACTCGCGGAAGCAGCTTTGGTTAATCGTAGATGCAACTTTGATTTGAAGCGAATCAAAGAAGAGTACAAGGACGTAAAGTCGTACTTTGATACCAATTTGTCACGCCCCGATTCTGTAGAGTCATTCGTCCTCGTATTTAACTCTTGGAATCGATCGTCCTCGCTTGGGCGTGATGTCGTACAAGTCTGGTATTGCACTTGTACAAGGCAAAGACGGTATAAAATTGATAATCTCCAAATAGGAACACATCGCGACAGCAAAAGCAGACAAATTGAAGATAATGAGGACGTTCTTACTCATTGAATAGAACATATTATTTGAATTGTAGCAGCAAAAATAAGCAAAAAACTTGAAGTCGCATAGAGATATGTAGAAATAAACTATCTTTATTGATAATTGAAATATAGTACAAGACTTGCAATAGAATGCAAAGTTTACAACACCTTCCACTTTACATTGATAGTCAACTGAACAAATGCCATAAAGCTTACACTTGATACTTTGATACATTGGATTACAATTCGATATACTGACTTGGCTTACAACTCACTGGTACAACTGATTACAATATTTCATACATTATGTCCTTTATAGACAGAAGATATCATCTTTTGGAAGGAGGGCTTCTGCATACCCAACAAATCTTCGATGCCGCGGGACCGATCAAGCCAATCTTCGTGTACAACACTTTCCAAGCACAAGCACCTAAAAAGAGTACCCACAACGTCGGTCAATACATCATCTATCTACTGGCGAGCAGAATCCAATCCAACTCGCCTAAACCAAAACTATGTGGTCAATTTTAGCAAGCATGCATTAGAGTGATTTTTCTAGTTGTGGCCTAGCTTCAGTTTACAGTTTATGGATAATATTCATAGTGAAACATGTAAACATGTTCTAGCAGTGTTCATATGAAGGCATCTCTTAATCAGCGTTTGAGTTAATAAGCAGTATATAACATTTCTTGTGAAAGCAACTCTTAGCAAGGCAACACTTTTAGCATACTAAATTTCACATGTTAGGCAGGTTCTCATATTGAAAGGCAGTATCACAACATCGTTTTGTTTAGTATATTAAGCAGGCAAGATAAACCAACATATATATTGAATATATCACATTTAAGTGATTTTTTACCGATAGCCGACTCCTCGTACCTGCATCAAATATAGGTTAGCAGATATACTTACTCTGCCTGCACAAAATATTCATTAGCGTGCATCCTGACTACATGACCACTGGTGTTAGTGCACCATTTAGGACGTTGCCATATAGAACTTCAACGGTAATCGACGCGCCATTTCACCGTGTTGCGAGCCCGAATGAAATGTCCCGATACTACGTACCCTTAAAGTACGTTTACACTTCCCCCATGGTCGAATCGGTCCCCCTAACGTCCAGGGTAATCATCCGAGGAAGCAGTCGCCCCCTTGTATACAAGTTGTCCATGACCATGCGAATGCGTGTCCGACTCGATCGTGAATGTAAACACATGGTAAAATATTAAAAATGAGTAAGGTAAAATAGTACATCGTTTCATCTAATCTTATCCACGTCGTCTTCAACGACTTATCATTTCCATCGTTACCAACATTTCCAATTGGTGATCTCGGCGATCCCAAGCCCCATCATTTTTTATTGCATCAATTCCTTCCTTTCGCATTTCATCAACTTAAATACATTGAAGCAGTATCATATCATTCAGTTATCAAGGGGCATGTAGCATCTCATTTATTTCATAGGGACAATATTATCATTTCGTTGCTTATAAGAAAATAGGCAGCATTTCATATCTTGGCAACAGTTACACAGAGTGTACATAATTCAGTATTTTATTGAGTTCATTGGGTCGATAGCATAGCCAGTTTATTTCTCATTCTATCATTCACAAATCATCTCACTGATCAAGTGATACATTTGTTTTAGCAGCATTAAGCATAAGGGACATTATCGATTCATTTCATGGCATCAATTCACATTAGCAGTTCAAGTGTGATTCATTCAGCAGTTCAATGTTCATCTGTTGTTCATTTCAAAATTAGGCAACATAAATATCTCTATTATCCAGCAACTAAAACATGAGACATTTAGTGGCAATTCATAGCATCGCAATACTTTATTTTATTAAGCATGGAGGCGTAGGAAGGAGGGGGGACAGTTCCATTCACTTGTATAAAGGGTCTTATTATTTCGATTGCGCACGTATTCCCATTAGACGTAGCTCCACCAGCGAGCCACGTTCCAATACTCATTCCATCTAGCCAGCTAAGAGAGACTGCATCAGTCTTAATTCTCTTGATCTCCAACATAAGTCTCGGTCCAATATTTTGATCGCATCCAACAAGCCAACCCAAATGCCTTGTGCGAAGCGGAGCATTACAAAGTAGATGAGGAACATGTATGTGAAAGAAGGAAACATATGGGAGACACATGTAAACAATAACTACTCGGTCAGTTTTAAGAATGTCTTGCACTATCGGAATCGTTTAAAAACGATGATAGATAGAAGATTTAAATATGGGCGGTCGACCAGCTTGTGGTGCGACCCTTGGATTACGCACAGCAGCTTGCTTGATCGTGGTGGATGGCATGAGCGGGCGAACACAGATAGAGAGGCCCTGGTTAGTTCGATTATTGTGAACAAAAGCTGGTAGCTGGAGACCTCCAACTGTACGTGCATGTACAACCATAAAATCTGCGGGTGTCCCATCGACTAAGAGCTTGAGGCAGATGTTTGGGTATGGAGCGACTCGGGTGGCGACAAGTTTGTAGCTAAAGACGTGTACAACCGAGTCAGACATTCACATGAAAGATGGGATAAGATAGATTTGGTTTGGGTGAAGGGGCTTGCCCCTAAGATGCAATTTTGCATGTATAAACATTGCTTACAGAGGTTGCTAACACTTGATCGGCTGAGCAAATTTGGCATTCTCAATGAAGGGCAAAATTGCGTCATGTGTAGTACGGAATAGAAATCCATGAATGTCACGCCCCAGTACCGAAATATGGGGACGGACTAGGCCAGCTACTCCGTATGAGGTATAAAACGTCATACGACGATCGTGGCTGTCAATCTTGCTGGGTATCCTAGCATGCAAGCAGTCTATGGCCTAAATCTGATCTCATATCCACAGGCAATAATCAATGAAATAACGACAAGAGAGATAATCATATGAAAAACAGGAAATACTCATATGATAATCAGAGAGTCTACAATAAGAAATAATGTAGACAAGAATACCTTCCCACACAGTTCCCTCATGGTCAGAAACTGAAGCACGTCCTCCAAGTCAAGTCTGGAAGATCCACATGGTCGATCACAGGCAATCTGGGAACAATCCAGGGTTGGTCAGGCCAACCGTAGCAAGTACCAGAAAGGAAGGCTCAAGGACGGACGAAGAAAACCAGCAGGATATAATATAACAGAAATAGCATCTAAAAACAGTAAATGAGGTAAGGGATCGTGCGGTACCAACGCACGATAACAATCCAACAACTAAAAGTATTCTGGTCGTAACCTCGGTCGATAGCCTATCGTAGCACAATAACCAACCCAACAATCAAACAAGAACATGGGTTGGATCATGCACCACGATAGTCCATGTTCCTCAGTTATTCCCAAAAGTAACTCAACAATCATCACAATCATCCTAACATACACTAATGCCTGCATCGCTAACTGGAGATCGTAGTCTGTCATCGGAGCAGTAACCCATCCCTACATCAAACAAGAACAAGGGAACGAATTACTGCACCGGGACAGCGTTACGTGCCAGCCAGCTTAGCAAGCAACAAGCCAAACAATTATATAAATAAGCGGCCACTCAAATGTCTACGGCTGTCTATGTGGTGGTTGGGTTACCCCAACAATGCCATATAGGAATCCTCAGATCGTGCTATATCCTGCAAGGGCTAGCGAGGCCAAATAACACATAGCAGGTAGGTATGCACGGTCCCTCGGAAGGCCACCGTGCTAAGCAGGAGTACATATAGTAGTCGGATACTGCCATATCCGTGGCGGCCAACCCCGACGCGCCAGGACGAGCCTGTGGCGGCCGGTAATGCACGATCTCGGGATTCCGTTCCCTCCCAATGCTTCTACCATTTTTTAGTTGCCTAGATTAACCCTACATTTATCCGGAATCACATGCCGTGGTCACATGCTCATCCTCCTAGATGTCGTACCTCAGTACGAGAACGCTAAGTAAGAATCAGCCTCGGCACCTATAGTCCCAGTTGTGATCCATCCTTAGTGTTATGCAACAAGCAAGCAAGCAATCCTAACCACGCTAAAACTATAGGCCAACTACCAGATACCCGTGCAGGTAATCATATAATATAGCCAGAATATCAAGATGGCATCGCAATGCCATATAATCATGGAAGTAGCACCTCAAAGTGCCAATAGACAAAGGGCACCGCAGTGCAAGGTCAGGGCCAGTATCTCACGGGGTAAGCTGGACTTATAGCACGGATACATGTAGTCAGGTCTGGGACAAGGACAACTCTGTCAGTCACAAGAAGTCATCTGCCCACATCGTGGCATGGATATCAGGTCAAGTACAAGACCAGAACCTCTACTATAATAACATCTCAAGCATATATGGGAGCCTACAGCTCCAATTATCAAGTCGGTCTATCCACCAAATCAATCTATCAAGTGTCTCCCATCCATGAGGGAGTGAATATCACGTCAATAAAGACAACCACCAAATACCAATCTCATTTCTCCTAACAATGCTAGGCCCTCAGACTCACAAGAATCCTCCTAGACAATGATCACAAGCCACTAGAAAACAAGCCCCTCAACTACCAAGACACAGCAATCAACCAGGTTCTCTAACTACCGGAATACACAAAGGTACCGAATTTGGGCGTTTGGGAAGTCGAGTAAAAATCATATAATAATACCCTCGATATTCTCCTCGTTCCGCGAGACACTCGCACCAGTATCAAAATCCAAGAGTCCTCAAGATATATCTGATCAAATTAGAACATCACCAAAGAACTAGTAACACTATCTAAGAATCCACTTAGTCTACCATAACCACTATCTCAATATCATATCTCCTCATAGTCAATCCTCGAATAAGATCATAATCCCAACACACGGGTCAACACTAATTAACGCCGTCGGAAAATGGCAAGGATTGCGTGAACAACTCTGGATCAGATCCACAACCCTTAAACCAAACAAGGACCAGGGTTGCAGACCTTCACCCGAGTAGAACCGCTCTCCTTACACAATCCGGCGGACAGGACAGATAATGGGATAACAAATAAACTAGAACACCATCTAAAAAGAAGGGTCACAGGTCAAGAGTCCAATGGGTGATACCGTCGAAAAGGCAAGGATTGCGTGAACCACTCTGGATCAGATCCACAACCCTTAAACCAAACAAGGACCAGGGTTGCAGACCCTCACCCGAGTAGAACTGCTCTCCTTACACAATCCGGCGGACAGGACAGATCAAGACGCTAGGCGACTAATCTAGTCGGGAGTCTACCTAGCAGGCAATGAGATCAGGGATACTATACCAAGAAGAACATGCATGAGTTCAGTCCCACAAACCAAAGGAATGGCACTGTCCAATCCTTCGAACCAAATTCCCAACCGAGAATTCTGAAAAAATCCGGCAGAGTCTCCTTTGTATTCTGGACGGGAGCACCCTACGAATAGAGGCTAAAACCACTCGGCGCAACCCGCCGCAGAATCGCAGAATCGCGGACTCGCGGGCTGAGAACACTAAGTCTCAGCTACCAGTAGCACTACGATGCGTACTGGGAACAAATCGATAGCCGAGAACACTAAGTCTCGGCCTCCAGTAGCACTACAATGCGTACTGGGCGCCAAGCCAACATGCATAATAATAAAGTAACCGCCTCGCAGGGCGCACCACAACACATGCTCATAAATCCCTAACCCAAGCACAATCACCGCCACAAGTAAAGTTAGCCAAAGCCGTTACCCGACTGCGAGTCAGACACGGGGCATATGGGGACAATCCGTACAAGTGAGTCATGCTCGTGTCCTCGGAGGTGTGGATGACCCATCCGAGTCGTCCGATACGGTCTATCCCAGTATCGGACCAAGCTAATCTAGGTTATCATGGCAGTTCTACTGCTAAGCTACACTACTCATGGTTATACAATTTACAATAAATTAAATACAATAAAAAATATCCAGGAGAGATGGCAAGAGCCGCCGATGAGCAAGGGATACTTGCCTAGGGGGCTCGGCTAGGTAAGCAAGTCTTCGGTAGTCGCGATCCAAGCTAGCACGCCAATCGAGATCCTCAGAACACACAATAAACAATCATTAGAATTAAATAATAAAGTAATGTATGAAATCACAGAGGATGGCAGGAGGATATACCGTATGGGTCCCGCAAATAGCGCAGGGATCTCGCACGGAAACCGAGGCACACGGACCAACGCGGACACACAAACCGAGACGTGCACACGAATTGAGATGGAGCGAGATTCAAGGAAGCACGCAAATCAATACGGCATACAAGTCGATGTATGCACGTAAATCGATACGGTGCGGAGTCCAAAGTGATACACAAACCAAGGCGGCACGTAAATCCGTATGTACACGCAAATCGAGATGGCACAAAGTCCAAGGTGGCACATATGCCAATGCGGTACGCAAATCGATGCATACACGCAAACCAGTACGACACGGAGATCAAAGTGGTACGCAACCGAGGCGGCATGCAAATCGGTACGGGTACGTAAATCGGAACGGCACGAAAATCGAGATGGGCACAAAGGCCGAGACACATAAATAAGGCAACACGCAAACCAATGGGGCTCGGTGCCCGAGGCAGCGCGGGGCTCGAGGCATCCCGTTGCCCAAGGCAGCGCGTGAATCGAGGGTGCACGAAAACCAATAAGGCGCACGCAAACCGAAGCATACGCAGAACGAGACGCATGCGGACCGAGCAGCGTACTGCTCGAGGCAGCACGTGCATCGAGGCACGTGGCCCGAAGAGCACGCAGCCCAAGGCTGGCTCGCTGCTCGAGCAGCGCGGGGACCAAGGGCGTCCCGCCGCTCGAGGTGGTGCTGGCCCGGGCGCGGCAACGACACGGCGGTGGTGCTAGCCACCGGAGAGAAGAGGAAAGGAAGGACGGGGGAGATCGGGGCTCACCGGGGTCGGTCGGGCTCCGGCGGAGGGGCAGCAGCAGCAGCGGTGGTGGTGCTGGTGGCGACGGAGGAGGTCGGCCGAGAGGGAGACGGCGACGGCGACGATGATGAGGGCGGTGGCGGTGGAGACGAAGGCGCCGGCGGCGCTCAGGGGGCCGGGGGAGAAAGGGGGCAGTGGTGGTCGCGGAAGTGGTGACGGAGACGGTGGCTGGCGGTGGCGGCTCCGGGAAGAGGGGGCTCAGAGAGGAGGCGGCGAAGGCGTGGCGGTGCTGGTGGGTGATGGAGGCGGCTGGGGCATGGCCGCGGCGGAGCTGGCCGGACGCAGGGGCGAGCGGGAGCTCGAGGGAGAGGGGAAAGAGAGTGCACGAGAGGAAGAGGGGCTGGGAAGAGAGAGAGTTGAGCGGAAGAGTGAGGGAGAGGAGAGCTGAGCGGGAGAGAGAGAGAGGGATGAGCTGTGAGGGGAGGGGGCGACTGCTCCAGCAAGTAAGAGGGGAGAGAGAGGAAGAGTGAAGAGAGAGGTGAGGGGGTTAGGTAGGGGGAGGAGAGAGAGATGGTGTGAGGGAGTGAAATGACAAGAGAGAGGGGGAGTAGATATTTTGGAGGGTAGACTAGGATCATGAAATTAATTAATAATAAATAATTAATGAGGGCAAAATCACCTCCAATAAAATAATAAAAATTTCAAATACACCCCAAAAATTAAAATCCTCCAAAATACGAAATACAGTCGAAATACAGTCATATACCTATTTCTAAAATAGGGATATGACATCCTACCCACCTTACAAAAATTTCGTCCTCGAAATTTCGAAATCATGTATATAAGATTTTCAAAACTAGTACATATAGGTACCATGAAAACTCTACCCACCTTACAGAAATCAAGTAATACAATAAGAAACGAACCAAATCTCAATATGAAAACATCAAAGCAAGCAAGTCTCGCTAAATAAATCAACTCGCAAGGTAAATCGAAAACATCGAAAGAATCTCGAAAATCAAAGTCTCGCATACACGAAATAACCCCATAAATCAAAACAAGTATAGAATGTCGAAAACAATGTCAGAAAACGTAAAATCCCAACTGCATAAAAATCCTCACAAATCATAAAATACAGGATATATGTCTCGAACCGATGACCGTAGTTACTAATATCCGAAAAATGTGTGTCATGATCATTCCTTGCCATGCCATCCGGAATGGCTGCAAAAGATGCATCAGGGCACTATAATCGATCGGCTGCAACTTTCGTTACCACGCCGTCAAGGTATACTAGGGTCATCCGGTACTCTCGACAAATACCCAAAACGAACCAAATCCATAACCCAAATATCCAATTCACTAAAATCACAAAATCTCTAACAATATAACGAGTCCTAGAAAACCATCAAAATCCAAAATCCAGGTGAATCGTATCACACATCCGAAAATATCTTCAATAATAATCACAATATAGCTTTTCTAGGAAAATACTCCATATCCGTAGAAAAATACTCCAAATCAAGAATCCATATCAAAACATAATGTATAGAAGGAATATCTATAATCAAAATAATATCTGAAATATATAATCATGAGTGCGGAACTGTCCGGAATCAAGGAAGCCGAATCGATACAAGAATATCCCTCGGATACTTAATAAATGTCAAAATATCCAATCTCAGAGTCCTGATGAAATCTTCATTCCGCAGCAATCCAGCCAACGCTCGAAGAGGACGATAATGATACTAAGTCAACACGAAGTCAACACACGAAAGGGATAACAAGGAATCAAACAAGGCGAAACACCGGCAGAGAGTACAGAACCCAAGATAAATAATCAAGTAACCCAATGATGGAGATAAGATGACATCTCATCGGATAAAACGATCGACATGACCAACTATAGGATCATATCTATCAAACAAGGATCAGGGGTAGATAACAACAAATGAGACAGGGCAAAGCAAAATAGGTCCAGGTAGAGATGAGGACCAATTCACAAGTTCAAGGGAGCGAAGGACAAGTGTAGCAAGTTAGAATCCCAAGGAATAGTGGACTGAGATCAACAATCATGTGATACCCAACAATATCTCAAAACGAGACCTGCATGGGCTACCACTAAAACCTTATCACGCCCCAGTACCGAAATATGGGGACGGACTAGGCCAGCTACTCCGTATGAGGTATAAAACGTCATACGGCGATCGTGGCTGTCAATCTTGCTGGGTATCCTAGCATGCAAGCAGTCTATGGCCTAAATCTGATCTCATATCCACAGGCAATAATCAATGAAATAACGACAAGAGAGATAATCATATGAAAAACAGGAAATACTCATATGATAATCAGAGAGTCTACAATAAGAAATAATGTAGACAAGAATACCTTCCCACACAGTTCCCTCATGGTCAGGAACTGAAGCACGTCCTCCAAGTCAAGTCTGGAAGATCCACATGGTCGGTCACAGGCAATCTGGGAACAATCCAGGGTTGGTCAGGCCAACCGTAGCAAGTACCAGAAAGGAAGGCTCAAGGACGGACGAAAAAAACCAGCAGGATATAATATAACAGAAATAGCATCTAAAAACAGTAAATGAGGTAAGGGATCGTGCGGTACCAACGCACGATAACAATCCAACAACTAAAAGTATTCTGGTCGTAACCTCGGTCGATAGCCTATCGTAGCACAATAACCAACCCAATAATCAAACAAGAACATGGGTTGGATCATGCACCACGATAGTCCATGTTCCTCAGTTATTCCCAAAAGTAACTCAACAATCATCACAATCATCCTAACATACACTAATGCCTGCATCGCTAACTGGAGATCGTAGTCTGTCATCGGAGCAGTAACCCATCCCTACATCAAACAAGAACAAGGGAACGAATTACTGCACCGGGACAGCGTTACGTGCCAGCCAGCTTAGCAAGCAACAAGCCAAACAATTATATAAATAAGCGGCCACTCAAATGTCTACGGCTGTCTATGTGGTGGTTGGGTTACCCCAACAATGCCATATAGGAATCCTCAGATCGTGCTATATCCCGCAAGGGCTAGCGAGGCCAAATAACACATAGCAGGTAGGTATGCACGGTCCCTCGGAAGGCCACCGTGCTAAGCAGGAGTACATATAGTAGTCGGATACTGCCATATCCGTGGCGGCCAACCCCGACGCGCCAGGACGAGCCTGTGGCGGCCGGTAATGTACGATCTCGGGATTCCGTTCCCTCCCAATGCTTCTACCATTTTTTAGTTGCCTAGATTAACCCTACATTTATCCGGAATCACATATCGTGGTCACATGCTCATCCTCCTAGATGTCGTACCTCAGTACGAGAACGCTAAGTAAGAATCAGCCTCGGCACCTATAGTCCCAGTTGTGATCCATCCTTAGTGTTATGCAACAAGCAAGCAAGCAATCCTAACCACGCTAAAACTATAGGCCAACTACCAGATACCCGTGCAGGTAATCATATAATATAGCCAGAATATCAAGATGGCATCGCAATACCATATAATCATGGAAGTAGCACCTCAAAGTGCCAATAGACAAAGGGCACCGCAGTACAAGGTCAGGGCCAGTATCTCACGGGGTAAGCTGGACTTATAGCACGGATACAGGTAGTCAGGTCTGGGACAAGGACAACTCTGTCAGTCACAAGAAGTCATCTGCCCACATCGTGGCATGGATATCAGGTCAAGTACAAGACCAGAACCTCTACTATAATAACATCTCAAGCATATATGGGAGCCTACAGCTCCAATTATCAAGTCGGTCTATCCACCAAATCAATCTATCAAGTGTCTCCCATCCATGAGGGAGTGAATATCACGTCAATAAAGACAACCACCAAATACCAATCTCATTTCTCCTAACAATGCTAGGCCCTCAGACTCACAAGAATCCTCCTAGACAATGATCACAAGCCACTAGAAAACAAGCCCCTCAACTACCAAGACACAGCAATCAACCAGGTTCTCTAACTACCGGAATACACAAAGGTACCGGATTTGGGCATTTGGGAAGTCGAGTAAAAATCATATAATAATACCCTCGATATTCTCCTCGTTCCGCGAGACACTCGCACCAGTATCAAAATCCAAGAGTCCTCAAGACATATCTGATCAAATTAGAACATCACCAAAGAACTAGTAACACTATCTAAGAATCCACTTAGTCTATCATAACCACTATCTCAATATCATATCTCCTCATAGTCAATCCTCGAATAAGATCATAATCCCAACACATGGGTCAACACTAATCAACGCCGTCAGAAAATGGCAAGGATTGCGTGAACAACTCTGGATCAGATCCACAACCCTTAAACCAAACAAGGACCAGGGTTGCAGACCTTCATCCGAGTAGAACCGCTCTCCTTACACAATCCGGCGGACAGGACAGATAATGGGATAACAACTAAACTAGAACACCATCTAAAAAGAAGGGTCACAGGTCAAGAGTCCAATGGGTGATACCGTGGAAAAGGCAAGGATTGCGTGAACCACTCTGGATTAGATCCACAACCCTTAAACCAAACAAGGACCAGGGTTGCAGACCCTTACCCGAGTAGAACCGCTCTCCTTACACAATCCGACGGACAGGACAGATCAAGACGCTAGGCGACTAATCTAGTCGGGAGTCTACCTAGCAGGCAATGAGATCAGGGATACTATACCAAGAAGAACATGCATGAGTTCAGTCCCGCAAACCAAAGGAATGGTACTGCCCAATCCTTCGAACCAAATTCCCAACCGGGAATTCTGAAAAAATCCGGCAGAGTCTCCTTTGTATTCTGGACGGGAGCACCCTACGAATAGAGGCTAAAACCACTCGGCGCAACCCGCCGCAGAATCGCAGAATCGCGGACTCGCGGGCTGAGAACACTAAGTCTCAGCTACCAGTAGCACTACGATGCGTACTGGGAACAAATCGATAGCCGAGAACACTAAGTCTCGGCCTCCAGTAGCACTACAATGCGTACTGGGCGCCAAGCCAACATGCATAATAATAAACTAACCGCCTCGCAGGGCGCACCATAACACATGCTCATAAATCCATAACCCAAGCACAATCACTGCCACAAGTAAAGTTAGCCAAAGCCGTTACCCGACTGCGAGTCGGACACGGGGCATATGGGGACAATCCGTACAAGTGAGTCATACTCGTGTCCTCGGAGGTGTGGATGACCCATCCGAGTCGTCCGATACGGTCTATCCCAGTATCGGACCAAGCTAATCTAGGTTATCATGGCAGTTCTACTGTTAAGCTACACTACTCATGGTTATACAATTTACAAATAAATTAAATACAATAAAAAATATCCAGGAGAGATGGCAAGAGCCGCCGATGAGCAAGGGATACTTGCCTAGGGGGCTCGGCTAGGTAAGCAAGTCTTCGGTAGTCGCGATCCAAGCTAGCACGCCAATCGAGATCCTCAGAACACACAATAAACAATCATTAGAATTAAATAATAAAGTAATGTATGAAATCACAGAGGATGGCAGGAGGATATACCGTATGGGTCCCGCAAATAGCGCAGGGATCTCGCACGGAAACCGAGGCACACGGACCAACGCGGACACACAAACCGAGACGTGCACACGAATTGAGATGGAGCGAGATTCAAGGAAGCACGCAAATCAATGCGGCATACAAGTCGATGTATGCACGCAAATCGATACGGTACGGAGTCCAAAGTGATACACAAACCAAGGCGGCACGTAAATCCGTACGTACACGCAAATCGAGATGGCACAAAGTCCAAGGTGGCACACATGCCAATGCGGCACGCAAATCGATGCATGCACACAAACCAGTACGACACGGAGATCAAAGTGGTACGCAACCGAGGCGGCACGCAAATCGGTACGGGTACGCAAATCGGAGCAGCACGAAAATCGAGATGGGAACAAAGGCCGAGACACATAAATGAGGCAACACGCAAACCAATGGGGCACGGTGCCCGAGGCAGCACGGGGCTCGAGGCGTCCCGCTGCCCAAGGCAGCGCGTGAATCGAGGATGCACAAAAACCAATAAGGCGCACGTAAATCGAAGCATACGCAGAACGAGACGCACGCGGACCGAGCAGCGTACTGCTCGAGGCAGCACGTGCATCGAGGCACGTGGCCCGAAGAGCACGCAGCCTAAGGCTGGCTCGCTGCTCGAGCAGCGCGGGGACCAAGGGCGTCCCGCCGCTCGAGGCGGTGCTGGCCCGGGCGCGACAACGATACGGCGGTGGTGCTGGCCACCGGAGAGAAGAGGAAAGGAAGGACGGGGGAGATCGGGGCTCACCGGGGTCGGTCGGGCTCCGGCGGAGGGGCAGCAGCAGCAGCGGTGGTGGTGCTGGTGGCGACGGAAGAGGCCGGCCGAGAGGGAGACGGCGACGGCAACGATGATGAGGGCGGTGGCGGTGGAGACGAAGGCGCCGGCGACGCTCAGGGGGCCGGGGGAGAAAGGGGGCAGTGGTGGTCGCGGAAGTGGTGACGGAGACGGTGGCTGGCGGTGGCGGCTCCGGGAAGAGGGGGCTCAGGGAGGAGGCGGCGAAGGCGTGGCGGTGCTGGTGGGTGATGGAGGCGGCTGGGGCATGGCCGCGGCGGAGCTGGCCGGACGCAGGGGCGAGCGGGAGCTCGAGGGAGAGGGGAAAGAGAGTGCACGAGAGGAAGAGGGGCTGGGAAGAGAGAGAGTTGAGCGGAAGAGTGAGGGAGAGGAGAGCTGAGCGGGAGAGAGAGAGGGATGAGCTGTGAGGGGAGGGGGCGGCTGCTCCAGCAAGTAAGAGGGGAGAGAGAGGAAGAGTGAAGAGAGAGGTGAGGGGGTTAGGTAGGGAGAGGAGAGAGAGATGATGTGAGGGAGTGAAATGACAAGAGAGAGGGGGAGTAGATATTTTGGAGGGTAGACTAGGATCATGAAATTAATTAATAACAAATAATTAATGAGGGCAAAATCACCTCCAATAAAATAATAAAAATTTCAAATACACCCCAAAAATTAAAATCCTCCAAAATACGAAATACAGTCGAAATACAGTCATATACCTATTTCTAAAATAGGGATATGACAATGAACCATCTATTTTTTACTTGCAATGTCTCGAGGCAGATTTGGAGAGCCCAGGGTCTCAAATTGAACATGACAAACTGGTAAGCTTTGGACTGGTTGGCTATCTCGGAGGATATTCGTGATGTGCGTCACCGTGGAGCGGTGTGGTTCAGTACAACTCGTATCAGACTTGCAGCTGCAGTTTGTCATATATGGTGGGAGAGAAATAAACGCATATTTGAAAACGTACAGACACCTATTATAGGCATAATATATAATATAGAAAATGATGTACGCGGGATGGGGCTTTGATTTCTTTTGTAACTGATTCAAGGGGTGTAATTGCATCCATTTACTGAATAAATAATTACCTTTTCCAATATATATATATATATATATATATATATATATATATATATATATATATATATATATATATATATATATATATATATAACACAATGGTGCAGCTATTTCATAGAGATCAGTCAAACAAATAATTGCGACAATATCGACCAATCATTCCAAAATTTTGGCACTTCATGAAACAAGCAGAGAATGTGTATGACTAAGATCCTAGTTCAGCATATCATGGGGAGTTGCAAGCTTCCAAAAGTCACAAATAAGTCTACACCCCTTTATGAGGATAATGCATCATGTACATAACAAATTCAAGAAGGCTTCATCAAAGGACATGCATATAAATGTATATGATAATAAAAGATTGGGGTGATATATAATAATTAAGTGTATTAATTGAGGGACTATCTTCATCTAAGTAATGTAAAAACTAAATGTAATATTTTAAAAATAATTTTGAGAGGGAGCATTATGCAGATGCTAAATGGAGAAATCCTCAAGAATGTATTTCTGCATTGTACTATTTCCTTTCGATGAGATTTTTTTTTTTCCATTGTGTTTTTTCTTCGAAAGAATTTTAATTAACGAGACAGTGTAAGTCACACAAACTTAATAAATTGTACTCTTTTTTTTCAATATGGACTTTTTTCCAAAGATAGTTTTCCTCATAATTTTTTTAATGAGGCATGATTAAAGTGAACATCCGATATGGAGTGTTATAAACCATATACTTGGGTATAACCATAAATAAGTGATTGCCTTATTCAAATACACATAAACCCAAATCATTTTTTTTCCTTCATTTGTATGTGCTAATAATAAGAGCCCCACGTCCATTTTTATTTAACTATAAAATAATTTTCCATCTCCTTACTTTTCAAACCATTTTTTCTTTCTCTATTATTTATAACGAGATTTCTAAGTCGTATGTATATGTTCATGTAATTAAAAATTAAATAGATAAATAAATTCTAATTAACTATATAACTATCTAACATTATCTAATTATAGTTAAACACCAGTTTATGTGGTTAAGGTTGGAGGCATTTTTTTTTGTTGGTTGTGTTCAATTCTTTAAAAAAAAAATTTATCTATACCAAATTCTAATTTAATTTTTTTAATAAATTTTTTTTTACGTATGTATCCAGTATGAAGTTCAACATGGCGGGACCTGGCGCCTTGGGTGTTCATGTGCCAGCCTGGCCGACTCTGACCTGTCGACATCTAAAGTCTCCGCTCGAGCGGGCCCCACCAATCTCTCACTCATTCAACCGCCACTCCATGGACCCGCCGCACACCACCACCTCCTCCTCCTCCTCTTTCGTCTTCGTCCTCTCGAAACCCTAACCTTAAACTTCCAAATTCAGGAGAATTAGGGTTTTGAGCTCGTCCATGTCGGTGTCGGAGCTGAAGGAGCGGCATGTAGCCGCCACGGAGACGGTGAGTGCCCTCAGGGAGAGGCTGAAGCAGCGGAGACAGCTCCTCCTCGACACCGATGGTCACTTCTTCTTCTTCGTAATTTCGGAAATTTTGGGAAATTTTCTTGATGTCTATTGTGCTTATTTTTTTTTTGGTGCAGTGGCTACGTACGCGAGAAGCCATGGGAAGGCGCCGGTGAGCTTCAGCTCCACGGATCTGGTCTGCTGCAGGACTCTGCAGGGACACACGGGGAAAGTAATTTGGCTTCTTTTTCTTCGACAGAAATTTAAATTTCGTGGAAAGTTTTAGTAACATCTAATTTGATTTTGCTCCTATTTGGCTTCAATTGGGAAAAAAAATTAGAACATGGGATGATCTAGGTCAGTGCAAAGTATGTGATCCTAAGAAACATGGACACTCCGAAGTAGGCTAGGCTAGGGCACACTGAAGTTGGTACCATGTACTATTTTGTGCCCACAAAACAAATTTGATTTTATTCTTACTTCGCTATGTTAGTCCCGAGGCGTGGATATAGATGGAAAATAGGAGTTCAGCAAGCCTACACAGTAGGTGCCACAAATGAGGAGTTTAGCAAGCCTACACAGTAGGTGCCACAAATGAGATAGATCTCAAGAACAACGTTAGGCCTTCCTACTCAGTAGGTGCCTTAAAACCTGAAGAACGAGTTACAGAGAAACAGAAGAAGAAGAAGAGGAGGATTAAATCTGCTGGGGTGTAAAAATACCGTTGCTCAAAGCAAGATTCGCCTCTATACGATCCGCTTCCAGGAACCAACAAGTTCAAGAGAACTTCTGGAACGCTCGTCAGTCAATATTTGTGACTTGAACGGGCTTCCTGAACTTTACGGACTCTCTTAACTCTCTTCTTTGGTGCATGTTGGAAAGGAGACAAGGGGGCTCTATTTATAGAGTGGAGTGAGACATCACCATCTCTCATATCCGATGTGGGACTAAAACACCAATACTCTAAAATAGAGTTTGATGTTTTACATCATCCCACAATCAACATAGTCGAGTGCTAGCCCACGCCTTCCCCCCGAACACTCCCGTGCATGCACGAGACAACCTGGAGTCCGTGTCGAGTCCGAGCCCGCACAACAAAAATCAACTTACGTCCTTGTTGGAATTAATCATTTTTTTCTAGGAAAATACTCCCACATGGCACACACTTGTGCTCCACTACACCTCATGTGCACACCTCAACACAAGCATTGCTTTATATTGAGATACTCATCATTTGGTGTTTTCGATGTGGGACTTGTCCGGACTACCCGGACAGGAGTCGAGCGACGGAGCGAAGCGACAAAGATGCAGCTAAGAAAATGTAGCTACTGCTGCTAATCAGGTAAGTTTTAGTACGGGTGTAGCGAGCTCTTAGCGAGCGGCTAAACAGGGAAGGGGGTCCAGGGGGGAAACCATTCCCCCATACAGTGTCATAAGATATCTGCCATAAAACCCTTAGGGTTATGGCAGAGAGAGTGTAGCGAGTCCGATGAGCAGCTAAAGAGGGAATCACGGGGTAATCCCCGTGAAAACACTATCCTTCTATTAAAAAATGAGCTAATCGGATTGGAGGAGGTCGTTTTTACATATCCGTCATAGGCCTCCCAGCTTCTAGGTCTGGAATCTTTCTGGATTCCAGAGATGGGTTTACCTTCCACGTCCTGGACGCCTACGCTCGCGAGTCGTCCGCTCTATCGCCAACCTTGACCATGTTCGGCTCATTCGCCTTCATCTCTAGGGGGTGAGTGGCGGATTCAAAGAAGGGCTATTCTTTCTTCAAGATCGCAGAGGGAAAGGCGAAGTCACAAGTCTTTGAGGTCTAGGAATAAGCCATGCTATTGAATGGTCGATCCTCGAGAAATCATTTGGTGTTTTCGATGTGGGACTATCTTTCCTAGTCTAAAGACAAAAAAAAACACCAATAATTTCCCACATATCTCAATATATGGGTTGAGTGTTCCCCACAGTGACTGTTCATCATGCATTAGGAGAGAGGTCGCTGACGACTTGAATCTTCCCGCATGTGTCAAATAACAGTATGATACAAGAATGGACTAAGCCTTGAATTATGCACCATAGCTGTAATTCTTTCCACTCATATAATGTAGTTATCTGTGCTTCTGGATGCACATTAAAGGCCATGTGCCAGCCTGGTTTCGGTGTATGTATTTTGGGTAGGGGTGAGCATTATTCGATTTTGAACCGAAAACCGAACCGAATAAGAGATTCGGTTCGGTTTTAAAAAAAATCGGTTCGGTTTCGGTTTTGAAAATACTAGATTTTCTTATTCGGTTTCGGTTTTGGGTTTCGGTTTCAGTCCAAAACCGAAAACTGAATAAGAAAATTTAGTTTATATATATATATATATATATATATATATATATATATAGGTATTAATTATAGGTATATACTAAATATATATAGGTATATACTATAGGTATATAATAAATATATCTAGGTATATATAGTTATTATATATATTAACCAAAAAAAAAAACCCAAAAACCGAATAAACCGAAAACCGAACATATTTAATTCGGTTCGGT
This sequence comes from Iris pallida, assembly GCA_029216955.1. Taxonomy (NCBI): domain Eukaryota; kingdom Viridiplantae; phylum Streptophyta; class Magnoliopsida; order Asparagales; family Iridaceae; genus Iris; species Iris pallida. The sequence goes on from JANAVB010015600.1 coordinate 28,917,941, forward strand.
TATTGACCAATTCGGTTTGGTTTCGGTTTTGCTTATTCGGTTTCGGTCCAATTCGGTTTTTGCTTATTCGGTTCGGTTGGAACCGAATAAACCGAATACTCACCCCTAATTTTAGGCGTCTACAAGTTTACCCTCAAGAGACGGCTTGTATCTCTATCCATACACTCTAGGTGAGTTCTTTTAAAGAGTCCTTGGCATGAAGCCTTGCGCTTCCGTGCGGTGCTACGCCGCTATGACATGGCTTAAAGCCTAGGCTTTATCCCTAGCTGGGTACCTCATCGTAGAGTCATACTACTGTAGCATGAGGTCACAAGCCTCTTTGTAGTGCCAAACTACCCAGCATGAAGCCTTGCGCTTCCGTACGGTATTACGCCGCTATGACATGGCTTGCGAAGCCGAGGCTTTACCCTACCTGGTACCTCTTCGTGGTGTCATGCCACTGTAACATGAGGACACTGGCCTCTTTGTAGTGCTGTCTACCACTCTTCATTTATAATATCCATCATTAGGCTACCTGCCTATAAGCAGTGCTACGCCGTAGTGACATGGCTTGCTAAGTCGAGACATTACCCCTACCTGGGAACCTCATTGTGGTGTCATCCCACTGTAGCATGGAGTCCATGAGCTCCTTTGTAGTGCTGCGCTATCGTGCTTCCTGTAAAGCACAACAGACATTCACTCTGTCTGAGAACTCATTAAGACGTTTAAGTCATCCTCTCCACAGGACATGTTCTCCGCAGAGAACTATAGTAGACAACAGTGGTTATGGGTCCGTATCCCTTCCATGTCCCTTAGGCCTATGTACCCACTGTTACCTGATATTTTTCCAATCAGTGGTCCTCCCTTGAACCAAAAGCTAGATGCCTAGTAGATTTCTCTTTGAACTAATAGCATAAAACTTTATGGTAGGATTACACAGATACAATATCAGAATGCCTTCAAGCCTATTTTTCTTGTTGTATCATCGACCAGCTGGCGCTTGAGGTCCTTTGTGAACGGATCCGCCAGGTTCTTCCGACTCCGAACATCAATTACAGTAATAGTTTTCCTTTTAGTGAGATCATTCACTATCCTGTGCTTTAACCGCACAGTTCTCTTCTTTTCGTTGAAGAGATCATTTGATGCCACCGCCGCAGTCGTTTGGTTGTCGCAGTATATCGAAATTTCTGGTATCTGTGCTCCAACCACTGGAAGATCATACATGAGCTCCCGAAGCCATTCTGCTTCATCTGCTGCGGTATCAAGTGCAAAGAACTCAGATTCCATAGAAGATCGCGAGAGTATAGTCTGCTTCTTCGACTTCCATGATATAGCAGCTCCACCCATTGTGAAAATGAATCCACCAGTGGACCTCTCGCTCTCCAACTCTGAGCACCAGCTAGCATCACTGACGCCTTCTACTACTGGCGGCTCTCCGCTGAAGTGCAGTGCATATGTCTGAGTCTTCTTGAGATATCTCATAACACGCTTCACAGCTTTCCAGTACTGAACGCCTTGATTGCTTGTGAATCGACTCAGCATTCCCACAGCGAAAGCTATGTCAGGCCTAGTGGCAGTAGTAGCGTACATCAAACTTCCGATGACGCTAGCGTACTCCAATTGCCTGACGCTTTCCTTCGAGTTTGGCTCCAGCTTCTGATCACTTCAGTACGACGTATCAATTATGGGAAGATCATGATACCCGTATCGAGTGAGCATCTTCTCAATGTAATGAGATTGTGACAGTGCCAATCCAGTGTCCGTTCGGATGATCTTGAGTCCCAAGATAACATCAGCATCACCCAAGTCCTTCATACTGAACTTTGTCGAGAGGAACTTCTTTGTCTCAGTGACACAGTTTATATCCGTACCTAGGATTAGCATGTCGTCCACGTACAGACAAACGATGACTCCTCTTCCGTCAGCAAATTTAGTATATACACACTTGTCTGTTTCGCTGACCCTGTAGCCGTTTGATCTGATAACTTTGTCAAACTTCTCATGTCACATTTTGGGAGCTTGCTTTAAGCCGTATAGAGATTTTACCAACTTGCAGACTTTGTCTTCTAGGCCTCTGACGACAAATCCTTCTGGCTGTTGCATATAAATCTCATCGGTCAGCTCGCCATTCAGGAATGATGTTTTTACATCCATCTGATGTATCACCAGTTTGTGTATTGCTGTAAGGGCAATCAACAATCTGATGGTTGTCATCCGTGCTACTGGAGCATATGTGTCAAAGTAATCGATTCCCTGCTTTTGAGAAAACCCCTTAGCCACTAGCCTGGTCTTGAATTTGTCAATGGTTCCATCAGCTTTCATCTTTTTCTTGAAGTCCACTTGCATCCGATGGGTTTTGCTTCTTCGGGTAAATCAACTAACACCCATGTGTTATTGGAGGTAATTGAGTCAATTTCATTGTCTATTGCCTCCTTCTAGAAGACAACATCTCTGGTCTTCATCGTCTCATCATAGGTAAGCGGATCTGCTTCCACATGATAGGTGACGAAGTCATCTCCGAAGCTCTTCGGCCTCCTTGCTCGCTTCGTCGACGGCTCAGCGAGTTCTGGTTCAATTGTTGTTTCTCCACCAACAACTTCATCTTGGACTACTGGTTCATATGAGACCTCAGTCTCATTTGCACCTACATCATTCTCCGGAATATCTGGAAGAACAATTTTTTTGTGTCGTGCAAACTTGTCTTCAAAGTATTCAGCATCGTGAGATTCGATGATATGATTTGACTCAATGTCAAGGAATTTCCGGGTATCACTCTTCTCGGCATATCCCAAGAAGATCGCCTTTGTAGTCCTTGTCCCCAGCTTCTGAATCTTCAGATCTGGGAGCTTCACATAAGCCAGACACCCCCACACTCGAATAACATTCAAGTTAGGTCTGACTTTGAACCAGAGTTCATGAGGAGTTATGTCAGAAGTTGCATAAGGCACTCTATTCAAAATGAAAGTGGCCGTTAATGCAGCTTCTTCCCAGTAACATTTTGGAAGACCTGTAGTTAGCAGCATTGAGTTCATCATTTCTGTCAACATTCGGTTCTTCCTCTCTGCTACTCCGTTAGATTGAGGAGAATACGGAGCAGTAGTCTCGCAGATGATTCTATGCTCTTTGCAGAACGATGCGAATTCATGAGACCGATATTCTCCGCCTCGATCACTTCTCAACCTCTTGAGTTGTTGTCCAGTTTGCCTTTCAGCTTCAGCCCTGAACTCCTTGAACTTCTCGAATGCTTCGTCTTTTGTTTTTATCAAGTAGACGAACGCGTACTTTGAGAAGTCATCGATGAAGGTTATGAAATACTTCATCCCGGCCTTCGTGGAGAATTGTTTGAAGTCATAGATATCGGAGTGCACCAACTCCAGAAGATCTGTGCTTCGATTGACCCGATGAAAGGGTTTCCTTGTGATCTTAGTCTGAGCACACACTTCACATTTCTCCACCTTTTCTCCACATTTGGAGACAAGTCCTAGACTAGACATTTTGTTTATCCTTTTACAATGGACATGTCCTAGTCTATTATGCCACAACTCAAGAGTATAAGCAGAATTGAAAATTGCATTAATGTTCTCTGACTGGGTTACAAGCTGGAGTTTAAACATTCCTTCGGTATATAAAGCTTTTCCGAAGTACATTCCTTTCAGGGACATCACCATCTGGCCAGCATTGATGTCCATCCTCAGGCCTGCGTTGCAGAGCAGGCCTCCAGGGATCAGGTTCTTCAGCTCCACCATCCCGATCCCTTGAACTTCAACTTGTGCCTGGTTCGCCACCATCACCTTCTCAGAGGTTTGCTGGTATGTGGTGAACCATTTCTTGCTTGAGCAGACATGGCAGGTGGCACCAGTGTCTACCCACCAGTCAGAGTCAGCCCCCACCGAAGTGACCTGAGCAATTATAGCAATACCGTCAGTAATCAATGAAACCTTATTAGGCTCACCTTGCTGTGACTGCTTGGGCTTGGATCTACATTCACTCTTGTAGTGGCCCTTCTTGCCACAGTTAAAACAAGTCACATTGGACTTGGACTTCTTCTGTTTGAAAGACGGTCCCTTCACTTTCAGATTAGTGAAGTCTTTCTTATGGTGAGAAGCCGCCTGCTTCCCCTTGGAGTCTCTCGTCTGCACCAGATTGGCCTCGACCAATTGTTTAGACAAAGCGTCCATCTTCTGTTGAGAACGCATCTCGTCCTCAACGTCGATTTCTTGCAAGAGATCTTCCAGACTGATCTCGAGTTTCTTCCGATGCATTCTTGCATAGAACGTATTTCATCCAGCAGGAAGTTTCGAGACGATCCCTCCAACGACAAACTTGTCGACGAGGGGTATCTTTTCATCGTCCAGTTTCTGACGAAGTTTCAGAAACTCCTTCACTTGAAGAAGTATCGCCTTCTCGTTTTCAAAGAGCCACTTGTGATATTAAAAATATCTTGCTCATGTTTTTGTCTTCCTCGTACAGCTTTTCCACAGACTCCCATATTTCTCTGGCACTATCCTTCTTTGAGTAGGATTCTGCCAGGGAATCCTCCATATCATTTAGGATCAGAAGCCTACAAATGCTATTCTCCCTTCTCCATTTGGCATGAAGTTTAGTAGTCGCAGTTATAGCGGCAACAGACCCAGTATCTGGAACAGTAGGTTCCTCTTCAAAGAGCACGTGATCAACGTCTCGGAGTTGAAGGGTGAGAAAGACCTTCCTCTTCCAGACTTGATAATGCTCTCCATCAAACTTTTCCAACTTGCAGTAGTCAGTTTGGAGAAGTGAAGCATTAATGTTTTCCATCGTAACAATCTTGCTTTGAGATTGTTAGTCCCGAGGCGTGGATATAGATGAAAAACAGGAGTTCAGCAAGCCTACACAGTAGGTGCCACAAATGAGGAGTTTAGCAAGCCTACACAGTAGGTGCCACAAATGAGATAGATCTCAAGAACAACGTTAGGCCTTCCTACTCAGTAGGTGCCTTAAAACCTGAAGAACGAGTTACAGAGAAACAGAAGAAGAAGAAGAGGAGGATTAAATCTGCTGGGGTGTAAAAACACCGTTGCTCAAAGCAAGATTCGCCTCTATACGATTTACTTACAGGAACCAGCAAGTTCAAGAGAACTTCTGGAACGCTCGTCAGTCAATATTTGTGACTTGAACGGGCTTCCTGAACTTTACGGACTCCCTTAACTCTCTTCTTTGGTGCATGTTGGAAAGGAGGCAAGGGGACTCTATTTATAGAGTGGAGTGAGACCTCACCATCTCTCATATCCGATCTGGGACTAAAACACCAATACTCTAAAATAGAGTTTGATGTTTTACATCATCCCACAATCAACATAGTCGAGTGCTAGCCCACGCCTTCCCCCCGAACACTCTCGTGCATGCACGAGACAACCTGGAGTCCGTGTCGAGTCCGAGCCCGCACAACAAAAATCAACTTACGTCCTTGTTGGAATTAATCATTTTTCTTTCTAGAAAAATACTCCCACATGGCACACACTTGTGCTCCACTACACCTCATGTGCCCACCTCAACACAAGCATTGCTTTATATTGAGATACTTACCATTTGGTGTTTCCGATGTGGGACTATCTTTCCTAGTCTAAAGACAAAAAAAAAAAAACACCAACACGCTATAGTTGGGAAAATTAGAACTAGATATGATCTAGTCGGAAATTATGTGCTCCTATGGAGCACTGACACTCCATAAATGTGTGTGCCCGTTTCCGATACATGTTGGATACACACAAAAAATTTGGATAGGACACTCCAAAAACTCTCATATTTGTGTTCATGCAGCATATAATTACTTTGCACACAAAACAAATGTGGAGAAAGGGAAAAATAAAAATAAAAGATATAAAATTTATGTGGTTTGGCGCGACCATCTATTCCACAAGCTGGCGAGGAGCAAAATTGCCTATTGTTCATAATCTATTTTTCATGAATACGGACGTTGATACGGGATAAGGACACGATACGGATACATGATATGGACATTTTAAGATATGTATGATATAGTCATGTATGTTGCACGAATACGGGTATGGACACGATACGGATATGGACACCATTTTTTGTGTCTGTGCAACATAGTTAATAATAGAAAATTACAAGGGATGTGTATGCTTACTTCTCGACCAATGGTGATGTAAATAGAAAACCTTGCCTTCACGATGGCTTATAGATTCAAGAATATTAAGTGAGAAACAACAAATTATCGAGAAATGTCTTGCAGGAAGAGAAGACCAGAAGCAAAATTAAGTGGTGTCATGATCTCCTTTAGTATGTGTATAAGACATGACTCAATTTGTAAGTTGTAACACTTGAACCATAAGTTTTTGCTGAAGTGACGATGGTAGTGAAAACTATATTTCTGGAGGAAGAACATCAGATTCTCATGGCAGCCCAATAGAAATCAACTTACAGCAATGCTACTCCACCTTTAACCATGAAACATAAGTCATGATATTCATTTTAAAAATTGCAAGTGAATCGCCCAAACTATCACTTCTTATAACAACTGAACTAAATACGCTCCATGGGGACATCGAATGCTAGAGAAAGGTAAAAAATATTGTTGATTAAAACATAGTGTAGATATGTGCATCTTGTGTCATGATCTACTTTTGCTATTAGTGGATCCCAATGCTTAGGAGGTATGCTCCAAAGATAGCACTAATCTTTATGATTTACTGGATATATTTTGAAGAAAGTAGTCTAAATTACTTAATCATTCGAAGATTTCAAACTGAGCACACCTTGCAATCATCAAATATACTTCTGTTTGCTATTGGAATATAATTGTATTGGTGCCAGCATCTCAACAAATTGATAATGGTTATGGTAGATTTAAACCTATTAGATTCATTCTTCTGTAGGATTTGGTAAATCAAATAGGTAAACATGATTATGCTGACGTGTACTGATGATATTGATTCAGATAAGATCCCGATATTGGCAAACATCCCACCATAGACATCATCATAATTAATGACAATTACAACATTAACAATAATCATCCTGTGTCTTCTGACAAAGATCCAAGATAAATTTGGTGAAGCAAGATGCTGACCTTATGCCAAAGCATCCAAAACAATGGGTGCTGAGTTGTACCAGAGTATATATGATTGGTTGAACCAGACATTTGGGAGCGAGAAATGAAACAATATTATTAGTAAAATGGCAAACAGAGCTTACAAAGGTGCTGCCTTTTCTTTGGGTTATTCTTATCAGATAAAAACTTCTTATGTTTGCCAGACTTGAAGTTGGTTCTGGAATTAAAATATAGTCAGTTTAGAAATAGTTGTGAATATATTTCTTATTGTTTGCCAATTCCATTTGGAGCATCTATGACAAAATTTGTGGTTCTACCTCTTATGATGGTGGTTTTACTGGAAAAAAGTAATAATCTGTTGGTATGTTTGCTGCTTCAAGTCTTGTGCTGTATTTGATATCTTTGATCCAGTCTAGTCTAATAGAAGTTTGCATCCTAAATTGCATGGAATACAAGAGAAACTATGTTTTCCATTATAACATGTAGCACATGTGAAGTATACACTGGGGATCGGCGAGTTAAGAGGAGAATCTATTATCAATCTAGGAAGTGATATTAATACCTTGTAGGGATGTTTGGATAAGAAAATACATCAAATACTTCTTGTGCAATTAGGAATGCATTTCTAAATTTATCCAGGATAATTTTGCAAATGCATATTGTTAGAACCGGGGCACAATTTTCAATGGAAAACTGAGATACGAAACAGTTGTAAAAACAACGTTCCAACGCAACGTTGTGCGTAACAGAGATCCTAGGAGGATTCTGGAATACGAAAATCTAAAAAGATTTCGTAAACGTAGCAAATGATAGTAGTGCTTCTAAAGAGAAGGTACTAATCGAAATGCTAAAGGCAGCAGCGAAGGTCACAGGCGATAGATGGAAGGTGGGCCTGCTGGGGTGTCAAGAACACCAGTGCTCAAAGTTAGATCCGCCCACACGGTCAGCTTCCAGGAACCAGCAAGTTCAAAAAGAACTCTGGAACGCTCTGGTAATCTGCTCTACGACAGACTGCTCGGAAAGACAAGGACAGAACTCTAGTTGCGCGAGGAAGAACAAGGTGCGCAGCAGCTCTCTCTTCTCTCTTTGTGAATTTCTGAAGTCTTAGAAAATATTTCGAGAGGGAAGAGAGGCTCTGAATATATAGCCACTGCTGCAACTGCCAAGATCCGAGATGTGCGCAACGACTTGATGTTAGATCCAAATTATCTGGATCAGTTATCGCACGTTACGAATCAGTCAGAACGTGGACAGCCACGAACTGCGCGAGTTGCGCCATAGAATGAGTTGCGCGCGCGCCATTAGCGCACACTACGTACACTGCGCACGCTGCACAACCAGCGCAAACTGGCGCAACTGGCGCGCCCACGCACCCGCGCAACCCGCGCGCGCGCACTTCGCGCAACCCAGTGCACCCGCGCAACCCCGCGCACCCTGCGCAACCCAGCGTAACATGGGCGCAACCTAGACGCGCAACGTGGGCGCACAAAGTGGGCGCGCAACCTAGGCGCGCAATGTGGCCGCACAAGTGGCTCGCGCAACGAGCGCAACTTAAGCGCACTATGCGCCTAGCGACGATGCTGACGTGCTAAGTGCAAAGTGCGCCAACAAAATGCCACATTACGTCTCATGAGCCCGAGTCCGAGTCCGCGTCAGCGCACACTGCGCGCACCTGCGTACGCGCGCACCCGCGCAACCTGGCGCATCCTGGGCGCGCAACGTGGCCGCACAACGTGGCCGCGCAAGTGGCTCGCGCAACTTAAGCGCACTATGCGCGCAACGTGGCCGCGCAACTTAAGCGCACTATGGGCCTAGCGACGATGCTGACGTGCTAAGTGCAAAGTGCGCCAACAAAATGCCACATTACGCCTCATGAGCCCATGAGCCCGAGTCCGAGTCCGAGTCGCTAAGCCCCTACGGGGCTTAGCCCCAATGAAAATTAATTTTCCAAGAGCAAAAAGCATGAATGCTTTTCTTGGAGCATTATCCTTACCTCCTAGTAAAATCACCCACATGGTTCCCTCCTTAGGGTCACCACCCCATGTGCATATCCCAACAACACATACAAGTATATATGTTGAGATAACTCATTGTGCTTTTCCAATGTAGGAGTAAACTTTACTATGCATGTTGAGAGCAAGCTCTCTTCATGTCAAGGAGCAATAGCACCAACACATATGATAGGAAAACTTCCTTTATAGAGCGAATCTGCCAAAATCTTTGAGGCTTCCATATTGTTTTTTTATGTTGACCGCTTCAATGTTTTAAATTGATTTTGCTGTCGTGGTTTAAGATAAATACTATTCAGGTCTCATCCATAAGACACTGATACTCTATCTAAGAAATCTGTCAGGTGTATTCATTGGACTGGACTCCTGAGAGAAATCGGATAGTCAGTGCTTCTCAAGATGGGAGATTGATAGTATGGAATGCTTTGACAAGCCAGAAAACACATGCTATAAAGCTTCATTGTGCATGGGTCATGACATGTGCCTTTTCACCTAATGGTCAATCAGTTGCTTGTGGTGGTCTTGATAGTGCATGTTCTATCTTCAATCTTAATTCACAAGCTGACAGAGATGGGAATATACCAACATCTAGAATATTGACAGGCCACAAGGGCTATGTATCATCATGTCAATATGTTCCGGATCAAGAAACTCATCTTGTCACTAGTTCAGGTGATCAGACATGTGTTTTGTGGGATGTTACAACCGGACAGAGGGTTTCCGTGTTTGGAGGTGAATTTCCATCGGGACACACAGCTGATGTGCTAAGGTATATACGTACTTGGGGTTGCTATTAACGCTATGTTAATAACTTCATCATTATCAACCAAGCCTTCTCCCATCATAACGGGGTTGGCTATGGAGGATAAGAGAGCTCCGTAAAGAAGTTGACAAGGTTTTTATGACGAGATGTCAACCTGACGCAACCACCTATGTTCTGCCAATTCCTAGCTAGGTAACTATGAGCATGAGACACTTATGCCATGAAACCTAAGTGCCTAGTTGGTAGGTAGGTAGAACTACCTTTTCGGATATGGCAGTTTAATAACTCCTTTGAATATTTATTAGTTGACTTCTTGTTATTTTTTCAATTTAATATTTGAAATATTTTGTTACAATTTACGTTGCATGGACACAAATACGACGTGGACACGACATCAATTTTGGTCTAGTCTGGTGCATTTTGGAGTGTCTGTGTCATGCTTGGTACGTGTCTAACACGATGCGACACTGACACCACTGATTTTCTTTGGTGTTCGTGCTTCTCAGGTTACAAATGCCATATTCTTTTAATACTTGGTATTTACCATCATCAACATTTTTGGTCTCTGTTGTAGTTTTCTTTAGCTTATGGGATTATGCCATGATCAATTTGAAATTTCACATATATTTTTTTAAAGAAAAGTTTACATTAATGTAATGTGTATAACCTTTTTGTCAGATATGCCATGCATCTTGAAAGTAAATCTGACCTAATATGACATGAAGATAAGACAATGATGAAGAGAAGACATGTAAAAAAGAGAGCCTATGTTCGACATATTTCACCTAATTATAAGATATACCATGCATCTAGAAAGTAAACCTGACCTAATATGACATGATGATAAGACAATGATGAAGCTCTGGTTGACATTGTCAGTTGTAGTCAAATTTGTTGACCATGTTATTAGTAGTTTGAAGCAATGGATTCGATGCCCACAAAATGGGTAATTTACTCATGTAGTTTGTTCAGGTTCTTATAATGCCTGGACTCTTATATGGTAAACCGACTAGTATGTTGACATGCTGCTTCATATCTTGCTAATGTCGCCCTTGGGTTATTAAGTTTGTACGCAATATATTCATGCATGTGACTTTTATTTGGTTTATCTATTGGGGAAAATCGATCCATGAGTTGAGATTGCCCTTCCTGACATTTAGTTGGAAGAGACCCTAGTGCAAGCACACCTTCCATATATTGTGGTTGTTAATTTTCAAATTCACATGTATAGTGTTTTTTGAGGGCATTGCCTGGCGCAACGGTAAAGTCTTGTTGTTGGCATCCTGGAGGATGCAGATTCCGAGTCGCAAAAACATCCTCTCCATATATATATGGGTAAGGCTGCGTACATCGTGACCCTCCCCAGACTCTGTGTAAGAGGGAACCTCATGGCGCTGGAATGCCCTTGTATGTATGGGATTTTCTGTAATGTCTTCCTAGCCTTTATGTACGATTGTATCTATATGCTTGAATAAGCTTTTATTGTGCTCTCTCAGTGTCTCGATAAACAATTCAAATTCAAACATGTTTGTATCCGGTTCTTGTGATGCAACTGCCCGGCTATGGGATACTCGAATAGCTAATCGAGCAGTTCGGACATATCATGGTCATGATGGGGACGTGAACACTGTCAAGTTCTTCCCAGATGGGCAGCGATTTGGGACTGGCTCTTACGATGGTTCATGTAGATTATTTGACATGAGGACAGGACTTCAGCTTCAAGTATACAATCAACAACGTGGTGACCGGGACAATGATGCCCCTATTGTCACATCTGTTGCTTTCTCTGTATCAGGAAGACTCCTCTTTGCCGGATATTCAAATGGTGACTGTTACGTGTGGGACACATTAGTTGCTGAGGTATGCACTTCTTTTGGTCTAGGGATCTGGAAGAAAAATAAAAATAAAAGAACATTGATGCTACTCCTTATGAGTGAGGTTTTCCTAATGAGAGAAGATTGGTCATTCTTTATTGATTTCTAGACATCCGAGTATGTGATTGTCCTACAACCCAAGAAGTTGAAGTAACATGACTGCTCCTTCATGCAACCATGAGAATTGAGAAGTCAGCCAATCAGTTAATGATCCACGAGTTACGGTTGTAGATCACTTTTATATATTATTGGGCCCTCCTCCAACCCTAGGAATGTTACTTGTAAAATTACAGCTGTCGTAATTAAATCTCTCTCTCTCTCTCTCGAGACACACACACACACATATACACGTGCTGGTGTGCTGGTGCAGTAGAGTCTCAAATTCAGTACTGATCGCACCCTATCCATCCCACCCCATCCTTGTGCTCACCCTTAGTACACACTTGACGTGCTCGTGCACGATAGTGTCTGAAGTTCTGTATTGGTTACACTAGATTGCCAGGCTTCTAGTTACCTTCCACTCTCCAAGATTCTTGGTTGGACTCTCTCTCTCTCTTTCTGTGTGTGTGTGTGTGTTTGTGTGCGCGCGTGCGCACTTTTTCCTCTATGTGTGTGCATGCATGCACATTAACGTGCACACATGCAATCCGATGTGCACGTTTCACGATTGTAGGCATGCTTGCGTGCTATCTGCCATTGTAAACATAATCTAGTTAGATTTTTCCATCAGATACAATTATACAATAAATGTTCATTCTTATTTCTTTGCGGCATACTCAGGTAGTGTTAAATCTGGGATCTCTTCAAAACTCTCACGAGGGCAGAATAAGCTGCGTAGGCCTGTCGGCTGATGGAAGTGCTTTGTGCACAGGAAGCTGGGACAAAAACCTCAAGGTTTGTTCTTCTACTGTAGATTGTTAGTTCAAAAAAAAGAAAAAGAAAAAAAGTTTTAATTTCTGTAACATCATAGCTTCAAAGAGCATCTGAGTAGGTTACTTTTCCAATAACTTCAAGGGAAGTCTCTTCTATACTCATGGTAATTGAGCTCAAATCAGCTATGTATATATTCATGACATGGAATGAGTAAGTATAATTCAGTTGCTTGGAGTGACGTTATCCCTTCACTTAATGTTCTCTGAAATTTAATTTTTCGAGTAGATTTTCCTTGGGATTTTCCATCAAGAGGTCTCGTTGGTTCAATAAGCAATTCAGAGTCAAGTAATGAAGCCTGGTCAGACTGGGCCATCTACGTTACTATTTTCCCAGTATTTATTTAGTCTGTGTATAAGTTCATGCCCATGGGAATGTTTCATGAATGCCAGTCCTATTTCTTGCATTCGGAAGGTAACGAATTCCATATAGCTAGTTATGCAATTAGAAGGTTCGAGCTTGTGGCTTAAAAGGTTCGCTAGAGTATACCTAGTTCGACAGGTTCCAGATTCGCTAGGACATTATCAGATCCTTTTCACCGATTCACCTTCGTGATTCTTGTTCTCACTATTTTGCTCCTACGAATTAGCTTTAGCATGAAAGTTATAAATGCATTTTTATTCCCTTTTCTACTTCAAGTAGCATATTCATGAACCCTGCAATTGTAACCTCAGTCTCGTCGTTTTTGGAGAAATCTCAACCTTCATCAATCTGGCGAGAATTAGCCTGTTGGTTGTGCAATTGGGAAATTGATCTTCAAACTTCAAACGTGATTCTAGATATGGAGAACTAAAACATTTCTGCTCATTTTGTTTCGTTGGCAGATTTGGGCCTTTGGAGGACATAGGAGGGTGATATGAATTCAAGTTCGTGGCATCAACGATATTTTGTGTGAAGATTTCAATTTGTTGCCAAACTGTTACGTCTCCAGGGAGCTTGCACATGGAACCTCAAAGCCATCCAGCTCAAGGAAACAATATGATGTTGCAAATTAAGAAAACCTATTTGTTCATTGTGTCAAAACTCTAGAGTGTAGGTCATTTTATCATTAGAAATATGCAACAATTCTCCTTTGTACTTTAACCTCCATGTCATCATCCACGAAATGTTTGGGTATTGAAATCCTTGTATGTACTTTATAAGAAATTTGTAAATGTGATATGTTCTTTTGTTAATTAGATAGTATTGGTCAATGTCATCGGCTCTCAGATTGTATCTAAACTTTATATGTATATGCTATATATTTTGTATTATATATAACTACATATAGAAAAAAAAAACTATTAAAATTAGGAAAAATTTATGAAATGCCCAAAAAAAGAAAAAGTTTTATGAAAAACCCACCGTGCAATAACATTTCATCGCGTGCCCAGAATTAGCAAAAAATATATAAAGAGGGTTCCGAATGACCTTTTTGCCATTCATTCTAATTTATTGAAAACACCCACGAAACTACTCTTAAAAAAAATGTTTCGATACTTCATCTTCTTCCATACGCTGCTAACTTTCAAATCTAGATTTTCTCCTCAAAAATTTTTAAAAACTCGTCGAAAAATTTCGGAAAGACCGAGACAAGCGGCAAAAGTGCTAAAACGGAGGTCCAAACATCATTTTTTTGCGATTCTAAAATTTCGAAAGACCGACAAATGATGAAACTGTTTATCTCAGGCTCCTCGAAGATACGCTCATTTTGCGATAAACCGGACCTCGTTTCGACCTCCCAGTCAAAAGTTATGACCCTCCAAAGTTTCAAATGACCATAAAATACAGGAGAATGACCATTCTCCGTGTTAGAACACGAAGAATCTTAATTTCGCATGAGGGTGGCCATTCTCCGTGTTAGTAACACGGAGAATGGCATTCTTCGTCTTAATTTACACGGAGAATGGTCATTCTCTGTGTTAGTAACATGGAGAATGGCATTCTCCGTCTTAATTTACACGGAGAATGCCATTCTCCGTGTTAAATTACACGGAGAATGGCATTCTCCGTCTTAATTTACACGGAGAATGGTCATTCTCTATGTAATTTAGCACGGAGAATGATCATTCCAGTGTTAAAACGCAGGAGAATGGCATTCCCAGTGTTAAAACATAGGAGAATGACCATTCTCCGTGTAATTTAGTACGGAGAATGGCATTCTCCGTGCTAAATGACACGGAGAATGGCCATTCTCCGTGTTAAATGACACGGAGAATGGTCATTCAAATGTTAAAACACAGGAGAATGACCATTCTCCGTGTTAGAAACACGGAGAATGCCTAATTTACACGGAGAATGGCATTCTCCTTGTTAAAATGCAGGAGAATGACTATTCTTCGTGTTATATCGTCGGAGAACAGTTGACAGAAACCTAATTTTTTATTTTTTTGTTTTGTTGAAAGAAATTTGACATGAATAAAGATTTAAGAGTTTTCGTTCTTCTTTCAAAACGATGCTAACTCTTATGGAAAAGAAGAAGAAGATCCTCTCTCCATAATTGACCTAATTGTCGGAAAAGAAGAAGAAGAAGAAGAAGAAGAAGAAGAAGAAGAAGATGATGAGCGATGATCGGAGTTCGACTGAAAAAAAAAACACGGTGAACTACGAACGATCTTTGTGATCTTTGCTGAAGATGAGAGCAATGGAATTCAGATCTCTCGTGAAGAAGAAGAAGAAGACAACGAGAATCGTAATCCAAATCTGAGTTTGTGCGGAGAGGTAGTTATGGTATTAATTTTGTAAATACAGAGCATCTAAAGGGAATCTTGGAATACTTAACGTGAAAATATATAATTTTGGGCATTTCAAAAAACCCATCCTGCGGGTGGATTTTTCATAAAAACCAACCCCGAAATTGGATTTCTCAGCAATTTCCAGTTAAAATTAAACTTTTGATCTGTTAAGTCTTTGCTTCAATCACTATTATTATTGTAACCCCTATTTTCAAAATTTAATAAATGAAAAACAATTTCAAACTCGTCCCAAATTGAGTCCATTAGGTTCTAAATATTTTTCTATTAATTTTAGAATTTTTCTGTGATTTATTTGGAGTTATTTGGAGTCCGTACGAATTTTTACGATTTTTGAACTCGTAGGGACATTTTGGTAAATTACATATTAGGGCAACTTGGTGAAAATGGCACACTAGAAATTTTAGGATTTTATAATGGACATTTTCGTAATAAAATTTCAGCAAGGAAGGTACCAAATTTTTTCTATAAATAGGCCCCTATGGTTGTGCATTGGGATCCTAAACAAATCCCTAGCCCCGGCTTTAAGGAGGAACTCGAAATGTTTAGGCTCACGCTCCGCAGGCACGCAGTAGCCTTTTTTTAGGAAGCTAGGCTCACGCTCAGGTCAGCAGTTCGAGTTCCTCCTTAAGCAAAAACATTTCCTTTTTATTTCTGTAAGGATACACACGTATTATGTTTCAAATAAATTAACCAAACCCTCCCCTTTAACCTAGCGGCCGAACGGGCCTACTGGTCAGCCCAGCAACCCTAAGAACCTCCTCCCTTCCTCCTCAGTCCCGAGCTCGAGACCCCCCTTTTCTGTTTTATTTTGTGTTTGATTTAAATTAGTTTATATATATATTATGTATATATAATGGTATATGTATATATATATATATATATATGTATATATGTTTTTGTAAAATACAGTATAAGTGTATATACTGTTCATAAAAACTGTTAAATGCATTTTTTAGTATAAACTATATATTATTCATAATTATATATATATATATATATATATATATATATATATATATATATATATATATATATATATATATATATATATATATATATATATATATATATATAAAATCAAATATTGAAGTTAATTAATATTAAAGTCTTGCTTTTTATTTCTTTTGTATTTTTGGAGAATTACATCATTTAAGATTATATATATATATATTTACATTCTGTCATTTCTATTATGTCATTTAATTTACGTCATTTAAATTTATGTCAATATAAATACAGTACCTATATTGTAATATGTATTTTAAATTCTGTCATTTAATTCTGTCATTTAAATTATGTCAATATAAATACAGTGCCTATACTGTAATATATATTTTAAATTCTGTTATTTAATTTTGTCATTTAAATTATGTCCATTATAAATACAGTGCCTATACTGTAATATGTATTTTAAATTCTGTCATTTAATTTTGTCATTTAAATTATGTCATTATAAATACAGTACCTATACTGTAATATGTAAATAAATACAGTGTTTATACTATAATACGTATTTATAAATACAGTGTTTATACTGTAATATGTACGCTTTCATTTTTCTGCAATTTAAATTTCTTTAAATTACATGTATTTAAATTTCGCATTTATTTACGATTTTTACGTACTTTGTGCAAACGACCACTCTAAGTCCAAGCCTAGCATGGGTTGATCGGACTTAGGTGAGCCTACACATATTCGGGGTCTAGTTGAGTCATGTTGGACTTGATTCATGGCTTCGGATCCCGTATCTGGACTTCGGTTCAATTTCAAATACGCGGACAAATACATTAAGTAATTATTTATTTAATTTTAGAATCTGTGATTTATGAACTTTGAATTTTCAGACAAATTTTTAATGCTGAATAAATTGTAGAAAAATTACTACAAAATACTATGTTAATTAATCTAATTTAATATAAATTTTTCATGATTTACTTTACTGTTTTGACACTGTTTAAAAATAGGAAACCAGAACTCATTTTCAATGTACACTTGTAAACTGATTTTTAATAAATACGTACACTGGATTATAAATTCCAGAAAATTTATATTAAATTACTATAATTAACAAGGATCAATTTGATATAAAATAGGACTGTATAACCATCTTAATAATTATTGGAACATAATGTACAGTTTGATTAATTAATTAATTAATATTGACTTGTGTGTTTTTGTGTGTTTTTGGGATATTTTAGTATCGGGACCTTACCCTACCTTAGTGTAGAGACCTACTTATTAGTCTAGATGTTGTAACACCTCACTTTGGACTACTAGAGCTTCACCTAGCTAGTGTCCTATTAGGAGCCGTGTCACAACACTAGTATAATCTTAATCATAACTTAGAGGCTGAGTTGTATATCATTTTGACAGGACTTCGGACATCTGTATCTTCATATTCTTATTCTTGCTTTGGTCGAGACAAGTACCCCTACAAACTTATTTACTGCATATGATAATGAACTGTGAATGAACCATGTTAAAATACTGCTTTATGGAAACTGCAAAGTCATATCATTACATGTTTTATACGAATTTTCAGTATCTTCACATGCTTAGAAGAGCTTTTACATATCTCACATGATGGTTACCAGGACATGAGGGAAACTGATAGTTGAGTACGTGATCATGCCCCTTCTCCCGTACGTATGTACCGAACAAAGTTGACATTTTATATGTATATCTTCTCGTAGGCGTACCAGCTGTATCTGTACGTATGTACATCTATCGCTTGCTTACTTGTACGTAAGTACATTTTATATACTTGTGCCACAGCACATTTTACACCTATTGACAATCACGTACCTGCTCCAGTTTTAAACTATATATATGCATGTATCGTCATGACAAATGCATCCTTGTCATGATAGTTGTGATTTTACATGATAGATTGTGTCATGTCAGGATTACAGTCATTTCATCTCTTACCATGTCATCATCAGTATTATATGTTTGTAGTACAAGTACTTGCTCCCGTCCTAACAGGATAACGTTGTAGGTGTACTTTTCGAGGAGGAAATGCTATGTGACACCTACTATGGTGCAGCTTTTGAGGACCTTGTCTTAGCTCCAGAAGAGCTCCTAGCGGGGAACCTTGTTTAGATATCTTTTATGTATTTTGAGACTTAGATTTTGGTTTGAACTTATATTTGGATACTGGACTTTGTCTCCAGTCTCATACATTTGAAGTGTAATAACTTTTAACACTTGTTACTTTCATTAATAGAAGTTGTGTTGTGATAAAATCTTATTTGGCTTAATATTAGCACACTTAGTATATTTTCTGTATAAACTCTTAGAACAGCTTACTACGCTTTTACCAAGCGTAGACTGGATATGGCTAGGTCCGGCCCAACAGTTTGGGTAACGGGTCATGACAATTATGTAGATCCAAACTATTATAGAAAACTTAAAAAATATAATATAGGATAAATTGATAGTTTTCAACTCGATTGAAAAGATTTTATAGTTGAATGATTTTTCTTAGTTGACGTTAAATTTCTGAATTTTTTTATTAGAAAAAAATTATATGAAAATGGTTCTCTATTTATTTTTTTGCACCGGACATAATTGTCCTTGCTGATCAGAGACAAATATATCTCATTTTTCAAAATTCAACTTTTTTGCACAGTACAAAAATATGTTTTCCTATGCAAGAGGAAGCTTCAAAGAGATTGAAATGACACAAAAATATGAACCGATGCGTCTCTTTCGTCTCCTTTTGTGTGGATTTGTCGTATAATGTTTCTTTCAACGAAGACAAGTCGATCATTTGTATATTCAAAGTTGACCATTCATCTGATTTCAGCTTTTTGCATAGAGGATACCAATGCGATCTTTCTTTCTATTTTTTAAATTTCGGTTTTCATTATGAATCCGTTGTCCATTATTTTCATGGGTGGATTAATAGGGCTTATACGAAAACACGGCATGGCCCACGAGTGAGCCAGTAAATGAACCTCAAACTCGATGAGAGGGTCAGTATATGATCCCTTCCATTCACTCATCTAGAAGCTCTATCCGACTTCTCTTTAGGGTTGTCTATCCGACTTCTCTTTAGGGTTGAGCATTATTCGGTTTTGTATCGAGATATTCGGTTTGGTTCAATTTTGAAAATACTAAACTTTTTTATTCAATTTCGATCTTGACTTTCAATTTCGATCCAAAACCGAAAACCGAATAAATCTTATACAATTATTAAATACCCTCAAATTTATACATATATTTAATGATTATAAATGTGTATATTTTGAAAACAACCGTCATATTTATGTGTTTTAAAGTCCAACTTTGACAATTTAACAACTAATCCAATTTTGGGCCCAACTTTATAATACAACAAACAAACATCTTCTACTATATAATGAGGCTCCAAACGGCTCCAAAGTGAGCCGTCTAAGCCGTAATTATGTCAATTTTATTTTTAAAAAAAATAAATTATGTAAAAAATTGTCGAAAAAAATGTAAATTTGTTATATACATTTAACATGGGAAATCAAACTCAACCAAACAAGAAGAATACCTCACACTTTAACCATATGAGTTAGAAGTGATATTTGACTGTAATTGAATACTATTCTTATTATACGTACTATACGTGCAAAGCACGTGTATTTACTAGTATGTATAAAAAATATATTTTAACCACATTTACAACTTTGGATCCGATCCGTTAAAAAATAAAAATAGTCCAACGCACAAACCGAATTGATTATCAGTTCGGTTCGATTTTGTTTATGGGTTCGATTTTGTTCAGTTCCAGTTTTTTATTTTTAGAATTTTGGTTTATTCGATTTTGACTATTTTTTTTTTTTTTTTTTAACTGATCGATTCGGGTTGAAACCGAATATAGATTATTCATTCTTTTTTTAGCCTAATCTAAATTGCATATTCGTCAGAATGATTTTCTGATGTTTACCAATATTAGGAACAAACTATTCATAGATTAAAAAAAAAAAAAAGCACTGTCTAGTGTCGTATACTCTTTCTTGCTAATTGAGAGAGTCCCCATGTTTGAGTCCTGTGAGATGGTTTGGGTTTCAGAATACTCGGCAATATTCCAAGTTATGTTTTCTGCAAGGATTATTATTAATTGGATTCGCAAATTCAATTTGTAGTTCTTAACTTAAATAGAGTGCTGTTATTGACAATCCTAAAATGTTATCATGCACTCCTCTTTAATTTTTTATCATTCAAATTCCAAAACTATATTATGACATTAATCTGTACATGCATGGAGGGAGGAGTGCAAGATAATATTTTAGAAATTTTTTTAAGGGCACCACACTTTTTATTTTGGGGCAGCCCAACCCCCCAAACCCTCAATTCTTTTCTATATCTCATTTTACTCTCTCTTTCCACCAAAAGAAAAAAGAAAAAAAAAAAGCTCTCCAAAGCTCTTCCAAAACCCTACTCTCTCCTCCACCACTCCATTCCTAATTTCTCCACCAAAATTTCTTCAACAACATTCCTAGATTCGAAAAGATATGACACGCAAGTCAAAACAATCGGATTCTAGGTATTTTATTTCCTAATTTCTTTTAGAATTTTCTACATTCTATTCAAAACCCTAGAATATTTCTTAATTCTCTAAAAAGTTTTGATAAATTAGGTTTAGAATCTTTTTAGGGTTCATGAATGAAATTTTTGAACACGAACAATTCACATTTTTTCTTGAAACCCTAACCCTAGAACACGACAAACGAGCGTATCGTTTTGGTCGTTCGGCTGCTACAGTCGGGGCTGGAAGCATTAGGACTGCCACAGGCCTAGCAGTCCTAATGTAATCAGTTGCATGATGCAGATCTGGGGGTGGGGTTGGGGTTGGGAGGGGGGGGGGGGGGGGGGTAACAGTCCTATTTTCGTTTCTATTATTTAATAACTGTACGTTGTCCTGCAGTCCTCCGGCCGATAACAAAAGATTACGGCCGACCGCGTCAAAGCGGAAGGAATACGAGGGACGTCCTCTCGAGCGTCCGATTAGAATTTTCGAACCGGAGCCCCAAGCTCGGTCTCGGACGCCGCCACCGGCACTCCAAGCTCGGTTGAAACCAGAGTGAGAACTGTGTCGCGATCGCCAACGAGCTGGAGCGCATTGACGACGAGGTCGAGTTCTCCTTCATGCATAATATGGAGTCTCGTACAAAGGTCCCGCATGATATGTAGTTGGATATTCAAAATTATTTTGTATTTGGATGTGGCTGTTGTTGTTTGAAAACTTGACTTGTGAATTTTATGGTATTTTGTCGTATACTTCGTTTCGGATAATTTGTCGAATATTTTTTGAAGGATATGTTGTTGTTTGGAAACCTCGCATCATGAGTGTCTCTCTGATTCCATCAATTAGGATTTGAAGTTGCTGGGATTGATTCTCACCGAGCAGTAGTAAACCTTTCAGCTTAACTTCAATCTCTCTACTCTACCATTGGAAAACAAAGTACTGATTGCGCCAAGATGGAGAAGTGAAGAGAAACAATGAAATGAGGAATTGTTGAAAGAGTTGAGAGCAAATGCCTGTGAGATACCACAAAGTTGTATTTGCTAACAGTTGGCTCATCGACATCCACCCTTATTCATCGTTTTACAATGAGAGATCTGAAATCCATTGAGACAATGACCAATTGGACTAAAATATTAAGTTGCATTTGGTACGACGAATACTAGAGTTGAGAGTTGGACGAGCACTTGAACTTGACAAACATGGTGAAATGAAGAGACTGCCACACCCCTGGACTGCCAGCATCCTGGTAATCCAAATATTAGTGTAAGACTGTCAGGGGTGTGGTAGTCCTATTTGAAACTCTCGGTGAGAAGAGTTTGACAATATTTCAAATAGGACTGCCACACCCCTGATAGTCCTACACTAATGTAGGACTGTCAGGGTGCTGGCAGTCCTGATTTAAACTCTCTGTTATGAGAGTTTTAAATACAAACTCTCCTAACAGAGAGTTTCAATTAGGATTGCCACATCCCTGGCAGCCCTACACTAAAGTAGGACTGTCATGGTACTGACAGTCCTAATTGGAACTCTCTGTTATGAGAGTTTGTATTTAAAAGGACTACAGATGACATGGAACTGTCTTCATTAATCACTATACTGAGTTTTTATACCTTTATTCTTAAATAATGACGACGAGTTCCAAGTTTCAAGCCAAACACAATAATAGATGTTTTACTCAAATTCAAATAGAAAGCTATTTTAATTAGGGGTGAGCATTATTCGATTTTGAACCGAAAATCGAATCGAACCAAACTGAATAACAGATTCGGTTCGGTTTTTAAAAAAAATCGGTTCGATTTTGGTTTTGAAAATACTAAATTTTCTTATTCGGTTTCGGTTTTGGATTTCAGTTTCGGTCCAAAACTGAAAACCGAATAAGAAATTTTAGTTTATATATATATATATATATATATATATATATATATATATATATATATATATATATATATATATATATATATATTCTACTATATAATAGGAAAACATAGATGGTGAAACTTTTGAATTCCGAAAATACCCTTACATACTTATACTAATTAAAAATAGTTCATTAATTTTAATAAGGACAACTTAGTAATTAGGAAGACTACCCTTTGGTCTTCCTAAAGAGTCTTCCTAAACTAATTAAAAAATGTTAAAATACGTGCAAGGCACGTGCACATATGCTAGTGTATATATATATATATATATATATATATATATATATATATATATATATATATATAATAGAAAAACTTAGATGGTGAAACTTTTGAATTCCGAAAATACCCATACATACTTATACTAATTAAAAATAGTTCATTAATTTTAATAAGGACAACTTAGTAATTATGAAGACTACCCTTTAGTCTTCCTAAAGAGTCTTCCTAAATTAATTAAGAAATGTTAAAATACGTGCAATGCACGTGTCACGATCCGATCCCAAATAATTGGGTCGAACCGGATCATGTCCAGCCTGCACCGTTGTTGAGACGGCGGCAGTAAGCTGTTCCATTAGCAGGTAATCCACAACAACATCTAAATTTGTCACAACTCAAAATTCGAAAAATGAAATTTTATTAAACTTGAAATAAGTACAACTGGAATGTGAAAGAACTGAATTAAAAGCTGAAGTCAAATAACAAAATTCTAAACAACAAATCTAGAAACAGAAAATATAGCTAAGTGTTCGGCTCGCCGGCCTCAAGTCCAGCGTCCTCCAACAGGGTACAGAACTGGGTCAAAATTAGCTGTTGTATAGTATAACAGCTCAGCATCCTCAATGTTCCCTAAAAATGTTATCTCCAGTCAGGAGGGAGCAAAGTACAATTCATGCTAATTTAAACAGTTAAAATAAATAATAAAATCATGCACTTTTAAACAGTTTAGAAATGACCAGTTTCAGCAGTAAAACAGTGTGATTTGAACAGGCAATGAAATATGACCGGTTTGGATTTGTTACAGTAAAGGATATGAGATTTGTTACAGTAAAGTTATAGTATGGTCATACTCATTATACTATTCCCCCAGTCCCCAGTAGTTACAGTGCTCTCAGAGAGAGTTTCGTGTTTGCATCGTGGTTTAAACTTACAGTAAAGCGATTAATTAAATAACTGTAAACTAACACAAACTATACTTGCCTCAAAATGGACTTGACTGGAGAAAATGAAGACTTCGAGACGGAAATTCAGAATCGTCCTCGAATTCCTACATTCGAGAAATTGACTCAGATTCCAGGTTTACCAATCTAGCTACGCTAGTTGAAATCTCTATTTGTGTCCTAATCCAATTTTAATTCTTTATTAAACAAAACACGAAAATATGATTATTTGTGCGTTGATTTAATTCGAGGGAAAAGATCGTTTTATACTTTGTATTTGGAAAACACGTCGATACCAGATTAATTGATTAAAACTTTGTATTTTCATAATTTATAAATATAAAACTAATTTCTTATTTAGTGAGAAATACATGATTTTTAATTAATATAAAACTGATAGATTTTAGGTGAGAAAATCTTAATTATTTTTATACGAAAATACTTTTTATTAAATTTATTCGAACGCTACAAAAACTCGCAAAGTCAGCAACAACCAAAATCTATGCTACCAATTCATAGTTACAGACCAACAGCCAGCTGGGCTTATGCCCATTACAATTTATTTACATAAATTGAAATAAGACAAAACTGCCGTTAGTCCTAAACTTTAAATAAATTAAATAATTAAATAAATAATAAAAATAAAGTAATCATGACTAGTCTCAGATATGGTCCAATCCTCAACTAGGCTAATGCCTCAACGTCCGGGCGAAGCCGGTTTCGTTTGCACTTAGCCGGGGCCCATTGACCGATACGGTCGTCGCCCAAAACCAAATATTAAATAAAATTCCGAAATCCATTTTAAATTCATTTTTAAAATATTCTAGAATTTACGGAAAAATCCGGCAACACCTCCTCTGTTTATGGTCAACCCAAAAACTGGAAATTGCGCCGATAATTTTCCTGCAAATCCCAAACCAGGGAATCCCAAATATGTATATATATAATAATCCACAACCAATCCACAAATAAATTCGAAACGACCCGAATAATTTTGGAAGTCCGATTCCAAACCAAAAACGTCACAGAACGCTACCGAAAAAATCCGGGAAGCCAAAATATACCAAAAACCAATTCCCGAAATATTCTGGAAATCCTAAAATAATCCACAGAACCTTTCCGAAGGTTCCGGAAAAATACGACGTCGCTAAAACCGAATTTCCAAGGGGAACCGGGGACCATTCTTATCACAGACTTGTAAAGAAAAGGGCGGGACAGGGGTTATACCTCAGGTTGCTCGGCTAGAGCTCTCAGATGATAAATAATAGAAGAGAAAAGGAGATCCGGACAGCAATGTAAACCCGGGACATCGTCCAACTGAAACTCAGCTCCTGGCCGGGAACGGAAAGTCCCAGAACACGGATCGGGGCGCGGGGGTCGCAGCGGACAGCGGCAACGCTGTCACAGGACCTCGAAACAGCGGATCGGGGCGCTGTGCTCGGCCGGGGATGAAGGGGAAAACCGGCGATGGGCGCTGGCCAGGGGAGTCGGGCTGACCGGAGGGGCGCGCGGGCTAGGGCACGCGCCGGGAGCTGGAGAGGCTGGATCGGGGGCTTGGCAGGGTCGGGCGACCGGGAGTGGGGCGCGGGGGTCGCTGCGCCAGGAAGGGGGCCCGCTGGATGGGCGGCGAACGGCTGGGGAAGCCGGCGTCGGGTCGAAGCGCGGGGCGCGGCCAATGGGTGGCTGTGGGGCGACGACAGGAGGTTGTCCGCGCTTCTTCGGGAGGAAGGGGTTTCGGTTCTGGAAAATCGAAAAAGAGAGGGAAGCAATTCTTCTCTGAAGAAGAATTCGTGAGGAAGTTGGTAGGAATATTGTGGAGGGGAAGTTGTGAGAGTGGGGGTTATATGGTGGGGGTGTAAGAGGAGAAGTGTTCTGGAGGGGAGTTATAAGGAAAAGTGGGTTGTAGAGTTGTGGTTGGGAGAAGATGAAGTGGAGAAAAAGGAGGAGAGAGGGTGTACGTGGGTGTGAGGGAGTTGGGAGAGTGCTGGTCCTTCGTGGACCAGCTCAAAGTGTTTTTTTTTTTTTTTTTTTAAAGAAATCAGATTTCAAAGGAAGGGTTTGGACTCGGGTCTGGGTTCGGAAATTGGGTCTGGGCTCGGGTCTGGGTTCGCCAACAAAAGCCATGAATTAATTTTGAAATAATTTCCAAGCCAATTAATAATAATAATAATAATAATAATAATAATAATAATGATATTAATAATACTAATACTAATTAACCAAAGAAATTTGGGTTTCACAATCTTCCCTCCTTAGAAAATTTCGTCCTCGAAATTAAAGGCAGGGTAGGAGAATCAAACAGGTACGGGTACCACGCCCGTAACTCAGGTCCAACAATAAGAATTTCCAAGGCAGTCGTGGATGAGACAGTTTAGGGACAAATTTTATTTATGATATCATCCATGCAGAAAAACACAAAAGCGGACCAAAGTACACGAGGTTGATCAGACCATCATGCACCGGTCCTGATTAGACAATATTTTAGTGGGTGCACCCAATAAAATACCGTCATGATCAAGCTTGATAAAAAGATAGCTTGCAAAACTAGGCTAATTTAGCAGCATCAGTCAAGTTTAGAACGAAAAGATAAGGAATAGTAGTTTACGTGATGGCTCAAATTCTGATCTTCTTCTCACCTCTGACTGCACTTGCAACTGGTTTCTCTGGCTCTGAAAGGTTGAGTCCAATCTTCAGCTCTGAATTATCCAATATGTGACTCGGATCCGGAATGTAGCGTCTGAGCTGTGATACATAGAAGACGTTGCACACTCTCAAGATTAGCTGGTAGAGCTAACCGGTACGCTACTTCCGACTCGTCTTAAAACTTCAAATGGCCTGATGTACCTGGCCTCAATTTCCAGCGCCGTCAAAACTGATTGTTCCTCTGGTAGGAGAAAACTTCACAGAAATGCTATCTCTTTCTTCCAACTTCACCGGTCGACTACTACTATCAACCAAGTGCTCCTGTCTGTCTTGGGCAATCCTGAGCTTGTCTCTAATCATTCTTACCTTCTCTGCTGCATCGGTCACCCTCTCAGGGCCCAGCAGTACTCTTTCTCCTACGTCGTCTCATGCAAGTGGTGTACGGCAACGACGTCCATAGAGTGCCTCGAACAGTGTCATACCGATACTAGCTTGGTAGTTGCTGTTGTAAGAGAATTCTACCAAGTGCAAATGGTCTTCCCAAGACCCTCCAAATTCCAAGACGCAGGATCTCCGCATGTCTTCTAACGTCTATATTGTTCTCTCCGATTGCCCGTCAGTCTGGGGGTGGTAGGCGGCGCTGAACTTCAGTTGTGTTCCCAAACTGTCATGCAAACTCTTCCAAAAGTGAGAGGTAAATCTGATATCTCTGTCAGATACGATACTTATCAGAACTCCATGAATCTGGTAGATGTGCCGCATGCACAGTGCTGCCCACTTCTCGGTGGATAGACCAACCTTGAAAAGGATAAAGTGAGCTGACTTCGTCAGTCAGTCCATGATAACCCAAATGGCATCCTTCCCTCCTTGGGATCGAGGCAGTCCATATACAAAATTTATTGTTATGTGCTCCCATTTTCACTCTGGAAATGTCAAGTGGCTGCAATAGTCCTGCTGGTCTCTGCCTGCTAGCCTTCCCTTGTTGACAAATTAACATCTAGCAACATACCTGTCCACGTCTTTCTTCATTCCAAACCACCAAACAATGGTACGTATATCCCGATACATTTTGTTAGCTCCAGGATGTATGAAATACTGCGACTGGTGCGCTTCTTGCATCAGCTCGTTCCTCAGTTCGCCAGTTGGTACGCAAAGCCTTGTACCATTCTTCAGCGCTCCGTCATTGGCGATTGAGAATCCTTCAAGTGTTCCTGCCAGCACTTGATCTCTAAGTTTGCAAAGTGTCTCGTCTTGAAACTGCGTCTCCTTGATTTTGTCCATCAGACTCGAGCTCACTTGCAACTTCATCAAAAATGAATCAGCATCCAGCTCCTTCCTTCCAGGCAGTATAATCTCCAGTCCAAGCTTCTCGATGTCCTCTAGCAGATGCCGCTCCTTGGTCAAAAATATCGCCATAGGGTATCGACTAAGTGCATCTGCGACCACATTAGCCTTACCTGGGTGGTACTGTAGATCGATATCCAAATCCTTCATCAGCTCCCGCCATCTTCTTTGCCTCATGTTCAGCTCCTTCGGAGTGAAAACATACTTCAGACTTTTGTGGTCTGTATATATTTCCACTCTCTCTCCATATAGATAATGCTTCCATAGCTTCAAAGCAGAGATGACTGCCGCAAGCTCCAGATCATGTGTGGGATAGTTCTTCTCATGAGTCTGTAATTGCCTAGATGCATAAGTAATCACTTTTTTCATGTTGTTGAAGAACGCAACCCAGTCCTTTACCTGAGGCATCACTGTAGATTGAGAAACCACCAGTTCCTGCGGGTAGCACAAGGATTGGTGCAGTGGTAAGTCTCTTCTTCAGCTCCTCGAATGATGCCTGGCAATCTTCCGTCCAGATGAACTCTTCATTCTTCCGAGTGAGCTTCGTCCTCGGCTCATCAATTCTGGCAAAAACCCTTCACGAACTTCCGGTAGTAGCCAGCCAAGCCCAAAAACTCCTGATTTCAGCAACTGAGCTTGGGACCACTTCTCAACAGCGGCTATCTTCTTCGGATCCACCGAAATTCCTTCTCATGTGACAACATGGCCAAGAAAATCCATCTTGTCTAGAAAGAATTCACATTTGGAAAGCTTACCATACAGCTTCTCCTTCCTCAAAGTTTCCAGAACTTTCCTGAGGTGCTCTTCATGCTCCTCTTCCGTCTTTGAATAGATCAGAATGTCATCGATGAAGACAACGACAATTTGATCTAGATATTCATGGAAAACCTTGTTCATAAGGTTCATGAACACCGCAGGAGCATTCATCAGTCCAAACGGCATGACCAAGAATTCAAACTGCCCATACTTGGTGTTGAATGTCGTCTTGGGAATATCTTCCTTCCTAACCCTGATCTGATGGTAGCCAGATCTAAGATCAATCTTCGAAAACACCTTGGCTCCGCTCAATTGATCAAATAGGTCATCGATCCGGGGCATAGGGTACTTGTTCTTGATGGTGATATTGTTCAGCGCCCGGTAGTCGATGCATATCCGTACAGTTCCGTCCTTCTTGTGCACTAACAAGGCAGACGCTCCCAAGGATGAAGTTCCATCCTGGATAAATCCTAGAGCCTTCATTGATCTGGTCCTTCATCTTCTTGGCCTCCTTCGGGTTGACTCTGTAGCATCCCTTAAAAATAGGGGAGAGCCGGGAACTAGGTCAATAGTGAACTCTATGTCTAGGTCTGGGGTAATCCAGGAAAACTATCAGGGAAAACATCTACCGTAAAGGTGTAACTAAGAATTTTATTCATGAAAGAGAATTACAGCAAGACTCTCATGATTATTCTAAGGACATCCTGTTACAACTTCTTATAACAATAGAAAATGATATTCAGCAGTCCTAGGTACTAATCTTCATGGTTCTGGCTCTTGCATGAGCAGTCTCCAACTGCTTCATCTTCCTCTATGATCCTCGAGTCTGCATCATGCCCTCATGCAATGGGTGTAGGAGGCAAGGTCTGCTCGATAGAAAGAGAGTCCCTAGGTTGCGGCGTGGCAGGTGTTGCTGGGATAGGTGCTCTGTTATAATGGGGAGATAAGAGGCAGTTCTTTACCCGATGTTCAGCGGATCCACATGCCAAACATTGTCCCAATCTCTTGCGGCAACTAACGGTCTGATGACCAGGCCTCTTGCAGTATTCACAAGCCAATAGCCTCTTACGACAAGACTGCCGGAAAGTAGAGTACTTGATGGGACCCAAATATCTTCTAGATTCAGGGGTATATCTCCTAGGGTGAGGTTCCGCTCCAACTTGGTTTAAGATAGCTAAGGCTACATCATTGACGTTCTTCATGTCTTCTCTCGTGATATTCATCTGTTCATGCTGGGCTTCAACTTGAGCTTTCTGGAACTCCAGGATTTCTTGGAATAGGACAACCATTTGGGAGGTGTTTGCTGGTACTGGTGGAGCAACAGGAATGGGTACTTCCCCAAGGAAATGCAACTCAGTTTGAGAAGAGGTAGGAATCGCTAGTGTAGTGAAAACTTCACTGGATGCATTATGGGGACGGTCAATTAGCTGCGAGGGAATAAACCCTGGACTTGGTTGAGGAGATGGGGTATGATCCGGAGATAACACCTCATCACCAGCAGGATTGGTCTTGTCAATGGCCATTCTCTGGAAGGTTTAAGATGCACACATAAGCAAGGTAACCTACCAATCTATAATCAAACAAAAATATTTATTTATATATAATTCGGTCCTATGTTGTGACAAATCAATGTTCTAATTGTTTCTAAGTATGTTTTTCTAAGTTGTTGTTTGGACCTGCATGGGCCACCACTAAAAACATGTCACGACCCGATCCCAAATAATTGGGTCGAACCGGATCATGCCCAGCCTGCACCGTTGTTGAGACGGCGGCAGTAAGCTGTTCCATTAGCAGGTAATCCACAACAACATCTAAATTTGTCACAACTCAAAATTCGAAAAATGAAATTTTATTAAACTTGAAATAAGTACAACTGGAATGTGAAAGAACTGAATTAAAAGCTGAAGTCAAATTATAAAATTCTAAACAACAAATCTAGAAACAGAAAATATAGCTAAGTGTTCGGCACGCCGGCCTCAAGTCCAGCGTCCTCCAACAGGGTACAGAACTGGGTCAAAATTAGCTGCTGTATAGTATAACAGCTCAGCATCCTCAATGTTCCCTAAAAATGTTATCTCCAGTCAGGAGGGAGCAAAGTACAATTCATGCTAATTTAAACAGTTAAAATAAATAATAGAATCATGCACTTTTAAACAGTTTAGAAATGACCAGTTTCAGCAGTAAAACAGTGTGATTTGAACAGGCAATGAAATATGACCGGCTTGGATTTGTTACAGTAAAGGATATGGAATTTGTTACAGTAAAGTTACAGTATGGTCATACTCATTACACTATTCCCCCAGTCCCCAGTAGTTACAGTGCTCTCAGAGAGAGTTTCGTGTTTGCATCGTGGTTTAAACTTGCAGTAAAGTGATTAATTAAATAACTGTAAACTAACACAAACTATACTTGCCTCAAAATGGACTTGACTGGAGAGGATGAAGACTTCGAGACGGAAATTCAGAATCGTCCTCGAATTCCTACATTCGAGAAATTGACTCAGATTCCAGGTTTACCAATCTAGCTACGCTAGTTGAAATCTCTATTTGTGTCCTAATCCAATTTTAATTCTTTATTAAACAAAACACGAAAATACGATTATTTGTGCGTTGATTTAATTCGAGGGAAAAGATCGTTTTATACTTTGTATTTGGAAAACACGTCGATACCAGATTAATTGATTAAAACTTTATATTTTCATAATTTATAAATATAAAACTAATTTCTTATTTAGTGAGAAATACATGATTTTTAATTAATATAAAACTGATAGATTTTAGGTGAGAAAATCTTAATTATTTTTATACGAAAATATTTTTTATTAAATTTATTCGAACGCTACAAAAACTCGCAAAGTCAGCAACAACCAAAATCTATGCTACCAATTCATAGTTACAGACCAACAGCCAGCTGGGCTTATGCCCATTACAATTTATTTACATAAATTGAAATAAGACAAAAACTGCCGTTAGTCCTAAACTTTAAATAAATTAAATAATTAAATAAATAATAAAAATAAAGTAATCATGACTAGTCTCAGATATGGTCCAATCCTCAACTAGGCTAATGCCTCAACGTCCGGGCGAAGCCGGTTTCGTTTGCACTTAGCCGGGGCCCATTGACCGATACGGTCGTCGCCCAAAACCAAATATTAAATAAAATTCTGAAATCCATTTTAAATTCATTTTTAAAATATTCTAGAATTTACGAAAAAATCCGGCAGCATCTCCTCTGTTTTTGGTCAACCCAAAAACTGGGAATTGCGCCGATAATTTTCCTGCAAATCTCAAACCAGGGAATCCCAAATATGTATATATATAATAATCCACAACCAATCCACAGATAAATTCGGAACGACCCGAATAATTTCGGAAGTCCGATTCCAAACCAAAAACGTCACAGAATGCTACCGGAAAAATCCGGGAAGCCAAAATATACCAAAAACCAATTCCCAAAATATTCCGGAAATCCCAAAATAATCCACAGAACCTTTCCGAAGGTTCCGAAAAAATACGACGTCGCTAAAACCGAATTCCCAAGGGGAACCGGGGACCATTCTTATCACAGACTTGTAAAGAAAAGGGCGGGACAGGGGTTATACCTCAGGTTGCTCGGCTAGAGCTCTCAGATGATAAATAATAGAAGAGAAAAGGAGATCCGGACAGCAATGTAAACCCGGGACATCGTCCAACTGAAACTCAGCTCCTGGCCGGGAACGGAAAGTCCCAGAACACGGATCGGGGCGCGGGGGTCGCAGCGGACAGCGGCAACGCTGTCACAGGACCTCGAAACAGCGGATCGGGGAGCTGTGCTCGGCCGGGGATGAAGGGGAAAACCGGCGATGGGCGCTGGCCAGGGGAGTCGGGCTGACCGGAGGGGCGCACGGGCTAGGGCACGCGCCGGGAGCTGGAGAGGCTGGATCGGGGGCTTGGCAGGGTCGGGCGACCGGAAGTGGGGCGCGGGGGTCGCTGCCCCAGGGAGGGGGCCCGCTGGATGGGCGGCGAACGGCTAGGGAAGCCGGCGTCGGGTCGAAGCGCGGGGCGCGGCCAGTGGGTGGCTGTGGGGCGACGACGGGAGGTTGTCCGCGCGGCTTCGGGAGGAAGGGGTTTCGGTTCTGGAAAATCGAAAGAGAGAGGGAAGCAATTCTTCTCTGAAGAAGAATTCGTGAGGAAGTTGGTAGGAATATTGTGGAGGGGAAGTTGTGAGAGTGGGGGTTATATGGTGGGGGTGTAAGAGGAGAAGTGTTCTGGAGGGGAGTTATAAGGAAAAGTGGGTTGTAGAGTTGTGTTTGGGAGAAGATGAAGTGGAGAAAAAGGAGGAGAGAGGGTGTACGTGGGTGTGAGGGAGTTGGGAGAGTGCTGGTCCGTGGACCAGCTCCAAGTTTTTTTTTTTTTTTTTTTTTTTTTTTTTTTAAGAAATCAGATTTCAAAGGAAGGGTTTGGACTCGGGTCTGGGTTCGGAAATTGGGTCTGGGCTCGGGTCTGGGTTCGCCAACAAAAGCCATGAATTAATTTTGAAATAATTTCCAAGCCAATTAATAATAATAATAATAATAATAATAATTAACCAAAGAAATTTGGGTTTCACAGCACGTGCACATATGCTAGTATATATATATATATATATATATATATATATATATATATATATATATATATATATATATATACTATAGGTATATATTAAATATATCTAGGTATATTTAGTTATTATATATATTAACAAAAAAATACAAATAAACCCAAAAACCGAATAAACCGAAAACCGAACCGATTTAATTCGGTTCGGTTCGGTTCGGTTCGGTTCGATTCAGTTATTCACCAATTCGATTCGATTTCGGTTCGGTTTCGGTCCAATTCAATTTTTGGTTATTCGGTTCGGTTGGAATCGAATAAACCGAATACTCACTCCTAATTTTAATACAAACCACCCTCTCAGACTATTATTAGTAGTTTACTTTAGAAAGATTCCTTGTGTAGACTCAGTAATATGATATCTTCCTCAACAATGTTTCCAAAGATGCCTGTAAGTGTACGTAAGTCCTATCTAGTGGTATGGTAGTAAGTACAGGATAATGCCTTGTAAGGAAGCAATCTGTTGTATTAACGTATAAATTATGTATACTATCACATAATGAGTATAGTTATAAGTCGAGTGCTTCAGTGTGCTAATTGATTATATATGTACTCTATAAAACTGATAGGAGGGTCTAGAACTGATACTGAAACAGAGTTTTTGAACCTTGCTTTAAGCAGCTTGCAGAAAATTCCATTAGTAACTATCAAATATTTGTTGAAGATATACGTTCTCTCTTCAGAACATAATATTGCGCCTCTTACCTCCGTGACCTCCGTGGACAAGACATTCACACATTCTCGATAAAAAGTCTAATCATAAGACAAATTATAAGGATACATAACATTTTGATCGGGACTAGTCAGGATTAGGACTAGTCAGAATTTGAGAAAATTTTATTCGGACTATCAAAATATTCCACTCAGGGGGCTGTCCAAACCCCACACCCCCCCAAACCCCAAAAATCAATCTCATTTCTAAATTTCACTCTCTTTCTTCACAAACCCTAACTTTCTTCTTCTTCTATCCATCTTCTTCTTCTCCACCATTTTCATTCTCACATCTCCATCAAAATTCTATTTTTTTTTTCTCATCATCATCTTCTTCTTCTTCTCCACCATTTCCATCATCATCATCTCCATCAAAATCCTATTTTCCTTCTCTTTCCCAATTTCGATGGCACCCAAAAAATTAAATAAACCCTAAAATGCATGAAAATAAAGGTTAAATACTTCTTTCCCCACAAAGAATGCATGAAAATAAACCCTAAAATGCATATTTCACTCTATTATCAAGATTGAAATAAACCCTAACATGTTTTTTTTATTCGGGAATTTCGACTTTAGGACTGCCAGAAATTGTGGCAGTCTTGAAAGGAACTTGCTATACAGCAAGTATCTTTCAGGACTGCCTCAATTTTTGGCAGTCCTCAATATGTCTAGGACTGCCAGAAATTGTGACAGTCCTGCTGTAGAGCATGTCCCTTTCAGGACTGCCACAATTCCTGACATTCCTCATTACTTCTAGGACTGCCATCAATTGTGGCAGTCATGTTGTACATCGAGTCTATTTCAAGACTGCCACAATTCCTGTCAGTCCTCATTACTTCTAGGACTGCCAGCAATTGTGACAGTCCTGCTGTACATCGAGTCTATTTCAAGATTGCCATAATTTCTGGCAGTCCTCAATACTTCTAGGACTGTCAGAAATTGTGGCAGTCCTGATATGAACCCAATTATTCTACAACTAGGATTTCTTCCATAGTTTTCTTCTACAACTAGGATTGCATGCATAATTCTTCTATTAATAAAGAAAAATTGGTTAATATACTAATAGATTTGATAGATTTGATAATCCAATTTCTTCTACAACTAGGGTTTCATCCATAATGCCCAAACAAGAAGAAGAAAAATAAAGTAGGGTTTGGAGAAAGAGATCTGAGAAATTAGAAGAGAGCAAAAAATTAAAATAAACTAGGTTTGCAAAAATTGATGTTCTTGTTGTTCTTGTTCTTCTTCTTCTTTTTGTGAGGAATGGAGAGTGAGGAAGAAGACAAAAATTATAAGACTTATCTTTTATACCTACCACTTGGATAGCCCTGAGTAATTTTTTCAGTGGCAAACTTGTAAATAATGGAAAACTAACACTTGGCTAGCTCCGATCAAAATATTATGTGCCCTTATAATTTGCCAATCATAATCCTATGATTCAATCTTTTATGCGACATGCAATAACCAACTTTCTATTCTATTAGCATATTAATTGACCATATTAATAGGACTGCCACAACCCTGACAGTCCTACAGTAGGACTGCCAGCACCCTGGCAGTTCTACAGTAGGACTGCCAGCACCCTGGCAGTCCTACATTAGTGTAGGACTGCAAGGGGTGTGGCAGTCCTAATTGAAACACTCTGTTAGGAGAGTTTGTATTTAAAACTCTCCTAACAGAGTTTCAATCAGGACTGCCAGCACCCTGGCAGTCCTACACTAAATTTGAGACTGTAGCAGCCGAACGGCCACAACGATTTGTCGTGTTCTAGGGTTAGGGTTTCAAAAAATATGTGAGAATTATCATGTTCGAAAAATTTATTCATGAACCCTAAAGTGATTCTAAACATAATATTTATGTTTATGTTTTCTGATTTTGAGTATGAGTGGAAACATTTTTGGTAGCTGATCTTAGACAAATTTGGAAGAAAATTTGTGCCAAACATGATTGAGATAGGAGAATTTTTTTGGGAATAATTCTCGGAAAGAAAGGAAGACAAATTTGGATTATGGTTTAATTCTATGACCTAGAAATGTTGGGAGAGAAGAAAAAAGTAGAGGGAGAGGAAAAGAGTAGAGGGAGGGAGAGAGAAAAAAATAAAAAAGTTATCCTTTATACCTAATGTTGGGCTGCCCCTAGGGGCTGCAAACGAGCCGAGCCGAGCCAAGCTTTTTAAAGCTTGAGCTTGGATTGACTAGAATTATTCGAGCTCAAGCTCGAGCTTGATAAGTTTTTTATTTTGAAGCCTGAGCTTGGCTTGAGCTTGTTTACATTAAGCTTGAGCTTGGCTTGGTTTGAGCTCGAGCTTGGCTTGATAAAGAAGCTTGATTCAAGCTTGATAAACAAGCTCGATAAGCTTGAAATCAAGCTTGTCACTCAACTTTAATTCAAGCTCATTAAGCTTGATTTCAAGCTTAACGAGCTTGATTTCAAGCTAGTTAAGTTTGAATTCAAGTATCTGAAATATTAACAATTTATTTATAAAAAATTAATTAAAAAGATTCCTTAATATCACTTATTAAGGACATAAATATATAATACAACGCAACCCCCCCCCCCCCCCCCCCCCCCCCCCCCCCCACCCCCACCCACCCACCCACACACACACACACACATATATATGAACAAATAAATATATAATACACGCGCGCGCGCGCGCGCACACACACACACACACACACACACACACACACACACACACACATATATATATATATATATATATATATATATATATGAACAAACGAGCTTCTAAACGAGTCAGCTCACAAGCTCATAAACGAGCCAGCTCGCGAGCTCAATCGAGCCGAGTACTTCTAAGCTTGAGCTTGGATCGTTTATTAAACGAGCTCAAAAATAAAGCTTGAGCTCAGCTTGTTTACTAAACGAACCGAGCTCAAACGAGCTTTTATCGAGCCGAGCTTCGAGCAGCTCGCGAACGGCTTGGCTCATTTGCAGTCCTAACTGCCCCCAAGTAAAAAAAACTGATGGCAAATTTGTAATATTTGCAAACATTTTTGGACTGCTCCTAAGTAAAATTGGTGGTGCCCTTAGAAAAAGCCTATTTTAGGAGTACCAACAGTGTTAATGCAGGAGCATATTTGAAATTTGAATGATAAAAAATTAAAGAGGAGCGCATTTTAGGAGAACGACATCCATTAAATATTGATAAACACATTCCAATTTAAAAGTTATGTTTTCTGAAAGGATTATTCTAAATTGGATTCGCAAATTCAATTTGTAGTTCTTAAATTAAATGCGGTTCCTAAATTCTTTCAATAGCATCAAGATATTTGAGCTCTGAGCAACTCATGTTCTATGTTCTAGTGGCCGAGTCCTACTTTGAAGTAGCAACGTATGAAAATGGTATTGGCACTCAGTGTTGTTAGTTTCATTAAGATCCAATACAATATATATAGGTTATGGGTAGTATCTTTTTCTTTTTGCTCAAGTAATGTAATATATACTTAGGAATCTGAATTTTGTAACTCTACATGTAAATATAAAAAACTTAAATTAAATTATATTCCTGTGTTGAGTTGGAAGTATAGGTCTAAAGTCGTATACGATACGACAAGGATACCATAGGTATTGCAGAGTTACTTAGGAATCTGAATTCTGTAACTATATATATATATATATATATATATATATATATATATATATATATATATATATATATATATTCCTGTGGAAGTAGAGGTCTAAAGTCGTATACGGTACGACAACGATACCATAGGTATTGTGAGTTGACAACCTAGGGACAACTTGAGTGTGAAGTTTCATGTCTGGTCTCTATGTTAGTCTCAGGTATATACAAGCAAAATTACCCAAGCCAAACCAACAATACTGTCCTGATGCTCATTTAATGCACCATACAACACTATTTTAAAAGGCATATACTACAGTAACTTTTGGCAGTCGTGTACATATTCAAAATTTTAACAGTCCATGCCAAAATTTTGACAGGGAACAGTCATGAACATGTACAGGACTGTCAAAAATATGTTACCCCTCCCTTAACATTTGCCTTTAAAAATTATAATGTTGAAACACATAACCTCGCACCAAATAACCATGTATACAATAGATACAGGAATAATACATGGACTATGAGAACTCAGTGTTCTTTTAACATGTCACATGATTAACGATCAGTCACAATTCATCGACTTAGAACAAGAAATTCTGAAAACAAGTGTCGGCAAGTATAAACACTATTTCAAGAACGTTAAAAAAGAATAACGGCTAAACTTGTCATAAAAATCATTTAATCACCTCGAATAAAGACGCACACAAATTGCAGCAACTAGTTTCGATAAGAAACACTGACAATAGGGGGGGTTTGAATAATCCAGTAACAACTCCAACAACACAACATCCAAAGTAACAAAGGAATTGACAAATATTCAAAGGGGAAAAAAAACTACAGAAAGGTACAGATGATATTTGAACTGCAACCTGAACAGTTTCCAGAGAAGCTACTACTCGCGACATATCTGACGCTGTCCGATTGGAGGCATCCAAAACCCTGAAACCACATTAGACAAAAGAAAATAACGGAAGGCTGCATAAATTCAAGAATGTTTGAAGATGACAAGTTACCTTACTTACAACACCCAACCTCAATGATCATCACGGGGGAGAGATCTTTCTAAACGCTGGTACCCGTAATCATGGTCTCTAGCCTCGCCTTCCTCAGGCTGGTCCAGTTCTCCTTCGTCAGCTTTGCCCTGATACTCGCCGCCCCCCATTTTCTCATATCGATCATCAGCATAATACTCGGGTTTATGGTGCTTCGACCTCTCCCGAACATGTTCAAGCTCACCAAAACCATGGGGCTTGACATCACCATATTTCTCATTGTAATCGTACTCATGTTCATGTCCATGTCCATGAACGTTCTTATTCTTGGCGGGGTCGGCATAGAAGTCCCTTCTATAATCATGTTCACCGGGCTCAAGTTCCCTATCTCTTCCACCATCCCGCTCTTGTTCAGGTATCGGCTCATTGAGGTCGTAGTCAACATCCATTTCATGTTTGTATCCATGGTCCCTTTCATGGCTAGCTCGTTCATAATCTTTTCCGCGCTCCCGTTCCCTCTCCCTATCTCGAGGACGGTCACGGTCGCGCTCCCCGTTCCCGATCATAATCACGACCACGATCTCTCTCCCTGTCTTTTCCGCGAATCCGATCACGGTCACGGTCACGGTCACGTCCACGGTCTCTTTCCCTGTCCCTGTCTCTTGTCCTATCCCGATCTCTGTGGTGGTGCCTGTCTTCCCGTATGTCCCGATCTCTTCCCCTATCATGGGAACGTTCTCGTGACTTCTCCCTCTCTCGCTCCCTGTCCCTTCCTCTATCACGTGATTTCTCCCTGTCACTATATATAATAGCAGTTACTGTCTGAAATATTGAATGACACATCAGACCTGATTGTAGAAAAACTAGACATGGTCATAACTCATAAGAGGATGTTTGGTTTGACAAAATATAAGAAATGGCAAATGCATGCTTTTCATATGACAGTAAACTATGTATTGATTGGTACGATGTGCTTTCTCCTTTTGCATTTTTTACAGATGCACAAAGGGATCAAAATGAGAGACATTTTGGAGTAGCGGCCAAGTTGACAACAATTGCAAGTGCAGCATTAGGAAAGCAGTCGTGTAAGGTTACTCATTCACCTAATAACGACGAATGCTCGCATGCTCCGATCATATACTGTCCCCGAAGTTGGGTTCCACATAACACCTCATTACAATGAATGCCTAAGAAGCACGGACACTCCAAATTCCATGCCATGTCTGTCTCGTGTCATGTCGAACACACATACCGAGCACGCATACTACGCTCCAAAATACACTAGGACACACCAAAATAGGTGCCGAATCTGTATCATCTTGTGCTGAATCCGTGTCAGTGCAAACATAGATGGATGCTCACATGCTCCGGTTATATATGTTGTCCCCAAGTCACATTCTTTGGTTTGCTTCATTCTTAAAACAGAAATTGCATTCAAGGCAATAGCTATACGAATGATGAATCGTAACAGGATAGCAACACAAACAATTGCTGCACTATGGGATGTGAAGCCCTGGGTTGTGTCCAAAAGGTTGCACAATGGTTGAGAACTTTGGTATGTGAATGAGTGTGTGCACTGGGTAGGGTGGAGTGGGGGAACCCTGGGTTTAGAACTGGGATGAAGAGTGACCAACCCTTATACTACAAAAAATGCTGCATTACATGATGGTTCTTGCATTTACAAATGTGGCTCTCCAGATGCTTTAGATGTGTATCAAGTTAAATGAAAGCAGCAAAAATATCATGACCAGTTGGTTCTCCAAATGCTTTAGATGTGTATCAAGTTAAAATGAAAGAAGCAAAAACAGCATTACCGGTCGGCATAACGATCTTCCCTGGCCCGTGGTTCTTCTGATTTTCGTGGTCCTCCAGATGCAACCTGTTGTTGTTCCCTGATCAATAAAACAAACATAAAAATTATCGATTTTTCCCGCTATAAAGAGGATCTCTTTAGACAAGCCAAAAGGTTGGAGGAAAAAAAAAACTGTTATTCGACTGTCTAACCAGACAGCCCGCCAAACTTGCACATGGCTTGATTTGCAAGAACGTTTGAAACTATTGTATTGAATTAACAGAAGTCTACCCATATTGATCAGAAAACCAAGAAAAAACACATGATCATTCTCTAAGTTATATACACCATCAAAAGCTCTAAAATCTTCATAAAATAAAGATGCCTCTGTTGATAACTATTGATTCTTATTGCAAGCAACATTTGGCTGCAATCCAGTTAATTTTGCTTTGAAAAATGTTTCTATAAGATAAACAAAGAAGATTCTCATTTGGTAATTGTAATCATATATGCATCTTTTGTCAGCAGAATGGAGAATTCACTATACAATTTTTTTATACAATACACTCTATGCTCAAATATGGGAACTCTTAAATTCTGGAATATCGCTGGTAGCCCAATTTCAGTTAATAATTGGTTGGTGAGTTGAAGGGTGTTACGATCCTATAGCCCAACATCAGTTATATGGGAAACTCGGTAGGGGTTGATATGATCTTGGGTGTTGTCCTCTTAACCAAGGTTCGTATCAAAGGGAAATTAAGGTTTCAACCTAAATCAGAATAAGAATTTACTATTGCAGCATTTTATACAGATAATGTGGAACAGCAGGAATAATAGAATGCAAGTATAGGTATTTTGAGAATATAATATAATTAATTAAAATCAAGTATTGGCAAGTACTTTATCAGCTAAGAAGAAAGATAAACTGCCAGCAATAATGAGATTCGTATCAGAAATAATTCATCGGGATCCAGAGATGATGACAACCAAGTGGTGGACCAGCAGATGGCTTAGTGGGATTAAAAATAGTTTTGAAAAAAGGAAGTACAGTTTGGGATCAATCTAGTTGTTGTCTTAGTATTAAAAGTATCTTGGAATCAGAAACTTATGGTTGTCTAATATTTGGCTATTGTGTGGAAAGGGACCCGTAATTTCCTTATTATTGATGTAAAACAGTTTGGTAAATTTATATAGTTAGGTGGGCTGGATATGTAGCCTAGTATTCTAGGTTGAATATCTATCCTTTTATCTTAAAAAAGAGAGGAGGTAGATTAGTCATTAGAAGAACTAAAATATTACAAGGCAAATATTTGCATGAATCTAATAGTACAAGGCAAGAAATTCTAATAAACAAATGATTTTGATGGTAATGGGTAGATAAGAGCTACCAGCAATGAGATGGAACACACCATCTTGTGGGGGTTTACTTATCAATACAAGTGCAATGAGAATCAGGAAGGGGCATCCATAACAGCTAGAAGTGTAATATAGTGTTTGGATAGAATATCAGGATCATGAAAAAGGAGAAAATGGAAGGGATGGGAAAAAACTAAGAGTACGATTCCAGTTTCCCACTCGCAAAAATTGTAAAAAGCTATGCAGTAGTTTCAAAGAAAACTATAGCTACACTTTTTGCTGTTTTTCCTTCTTCACTCCTCAAAACCACAAAAGTAGATTTTAGATGCACCTTTCAAGTACGAAATACAGCTTATATGCCATAATACAACAGGAGGAATAAGCATAGTTACCTTCCAGAATGTTTCTGATTAAGATCTTCACCTCCAATCCTGGTTGATCCAAGACCGCCACCCAACCTCCGAGGACGCCAATTTGGGACAGTTCTACCACGTTCAACATCCACGAGAACTCTTCTATTATCAAGCTTCCTTCCATCAGCTTGTTTGTAGGCAGCTGCATGTGCAAGTATAGTATCAGGCTATCAGCGCATTCCAACACCTTAAAATAACAATGATTGTGAGAAAAGAGAATTAACACACTTTTCATATCTCGTGTATGCATGTATTCAATGAAGGCATATCCACGAGGTTTATTTGTCTCTTTGTCAGTAATCAACCTGACCTGAAACACTCACAGGAAACATAACTGTTAAGAGTGATGAAGTAATACAAAACAACATAAAAACATCATAACTAGTTTACTGTTATTACTAATGTTATATCCTAAATGGCACGACAGACAGGCAGAACGCCTAACTAGCCGTGCTCACCTTTATAGGTGTACAGCTTCGCCGCGCAAGATGCATCACCACCATATCAATCAAGTTGGCAGAAAAATGGATGAATGTCCCCGAATTATTGATGAAAATCATATTTACCATCCCCTTACCAGGGAAATTTTAAAGTAGCAAACTAGGAAGAAGATATAATAGACAATACCGGAATATCTTTATCTCCTGAATACCAGAAAGATTTTCTTTTGGCCTTCGAATGAAAAATTGAAAGAAAAACATTTAGTAACAATAATATTGTACATAATTGAGCTCAAAAGTGGACGGAAACCTGCTAATACTTATACCGCACCAGGAGATCTGAGGGATAGGTGCTCTCCGACTATCTAACTTGAAAAGTGGAAAGAGGCAAGAACCA
Organism: Iris pallida; assembly: GCA_029216955.1. NCBI lineage: Eukaryota > Viridiplantae > Streptophyta > Magnoliopsida > Asparagales > Iridaceae > Iris > Iris pallida. Next base: position 28,960,934 of record JANAVB010015600.1, read on the forward strand.
TGTCACTACATCCCGTTCACCTTTATGGTGCTCTAAAAGTTAAAGCATACTATTCCCATGACAGTCAAGACAGAGAGAAGGTTGATGGTGTTAAACAAGTACAAACCCAAGCACATTCGTCACCTTCTTACCAGTAATTCTCTGATACAAATTGACAAGGCTATGATCATTCTTGATTTCTCACACGATTGATCATCTTCTTACCAGTAATTTTGTAATGCCAACCAACAGAAGGTAGGATCATTCTGAATTTTCACAACTTCCCCATTGACCATGAAAATTAATAGAAAACCGACCACATAACAGCTGCTACTCCAACTTACTTGTCCAACAAGATTCTTCTCACACCCACTTACCCAGCAAAATTCATCTGGATCTCTAAGGGTTATTACTTGTAACAAATACAATTTAAAGACTTGTGAAAGAAGCATAGATGCAACAAACCCACAGCACCTATGGAAAATATACCTGTAATTACTCCCTATTTCATCACTAAGCAGCAATCTTCAGTTCCTTTATCGGTGAACCATCAAACTTGAAATAAAATATGTAAGAATAAAATTCAATGGGCATGCCACCAACTTTACCAAATATACCTGATGCGCAACCATCCCAGCATTGGTGGATTAAGGTGATACCGGTAGTGAACTCGTCCACTATTACTATAGTAAATATATAGAGCGAATTAAAGATCCATGATGTGGCAAACTTTTCTTCAATAGGAAGCCGTTACAGTCTATGTTGTTAGAATCTTACCTTATCTTTACGATACAATATACCTGATGCGCAACCATCCCAGCATTTGTGGCTTAAGGTGATACCAGTAGTGAACCGTACACTATTACTATAGTAAATATATAGCGTGAATTAAAGAACCATGATTTGATCATGTGAGCAAACTTCTATAGGAAGCCGTTCGAGTCTATGTTGTCAGTATCTTATGATACACAATACATATCCTTATGTATAATATAGTAACAATTTGTTACATATAGGATCAACTGATACAATACATATAGGATGATGTAGTGTCATTTTTTTTTTTTACTTGATTCATGGAATATATACTTAAGAATCTGAAATTTGGAACTAGATAGAGTTGTAACATGAAACAAATAGAAAATGGGAAATTTGTAGTATATCATGTTCCTACATGGATTTAGAAGTATAGACCTAAACTCCTAGCGTTAATGTATCATAAGATACACAATACAGCACACGATACACAAGCAAATCAATACATGATATGTATCGCAAGTTGACAACCTAGGTTATAATGTTTACCCAAGTTGGGAACAATAACTTCGACCCAAACAAGAATGCAAGTGACATGTTAGTTTTATGTTGATTAAAGTAGAAACAGTCCTTACCCAAGTTGAGAGCAATAGTTTTGAGCTCCCAACCAAAACAACTTAACACTTACCCGTTTGATTGGCCCATATGCTTCAAACTCCCTTTTAATCTGGTGTTCTGTTGTCTCATAATTCTGCAGGCAAACAATAGAGCAAGAAATATAAATAATTTAACTAATAATGATCAATATGGAAAGTATTTATAAAAAAGAACAAAATAACTAACAAGTCTTGCAACAAACAGTGTCTTGTATGGATCCCCGGTTACATTAGGGTCGTTACTTGGATCATCTGCAGGGAGATTGGATAGTAACCATTAAAAAACAAATTTATGTTCAAAAAATGATTAAATGCGTACATAAGCCCAGATATAAAAAAGAACTTTACATTTCTGCAAATCCTCAGCAGCCTTTGCAGCACCCTTTTCAAGTCGAAGCTTCTGAATTCGAGCTCTTCTCTCTGCCTGCACCACAAAAAAAAAAATACAAGACCTCATTTACAGAAATATCAACTAAATACATCCGAACCAAATAACCATTCATGTTGCAAACTAAAAATGCAGGATAGTTTCCAATATCCACTTCAAACCCTTCTCGTCGTCAACATGCATACGCAGTAAGAAAAAAAGAAGTTGAAAGTGAAGATAGACAAGCTTGAGCACTCAACAACCACCCTTTCTTTCACTCTCTTATCTCCAAAACAATTTACCATAATTCATGAGAAGCTGTAACATAAATGTCATATGTGCAGTACATGGAGAATCATCAAGAAAGATAAAAATGCTAATTGAGATCATTAAGAAATTTCAAACCTCTGTGCTTTATTAAAGTTAGAAATAAGTTTGTTACCATAGCATTGGAATAAAGTTATTCAACGGAATATTAGAACTTTATTGAATAAGGGCTAGTTTAGTTCCCATTTGAAATGGCAAATACTCCATTTAAATGGTAAATGTAAAATGGTGCTCTCACGAGTGTTTGCCGTTCTCGGTCTTTATCATATGGTTAAGACGGCAATGTTGGATCCAAACAGATTTTGTTTGTCGTTTTGGCCAGAATATGCTAACAAAAATGTTAAAAGCTCAATTTCAAATGAAAAAAAAAAAAAAAAACTAGCCGTAAAAATAGAAACAACATGGCACAGATTAAATTGTTTTAAATTACAGGCAAGAAGAATTAAACTAGAGCACAAAATTCAGATGGTGACATTTTACTCAGGCTGTTTGCTAAAACAATAAAATCCATAAAAATGTCCAGATCTTCATAATTAACCAATGAATATAAAAAAATGAACATGATAAAGTTGAATTTGTTATCAACCAACATATCTTAACCATCCTAAGCAAATTAATTATCACATGAAGCAAAACCCAAACAACGAAAGACAATAAAACATAGTAAGAAACAAATGAAATCATACAGGAGTTTCTCCCTTTACAACTGGAGGAGCATATTCCGGGTCTCCCGGTTCGGCAAATTTGCTCACATAATCCGCCATCCCTACAAAAAAAAAAAAGCAGCATCAGTGCCGAACATTATATACTTCTCTAAGATACGCATGGAAAGTAGCAAGCGTCTAAATACCAGAATATGGAAGGGGCTTCCTCTTCTCTATAGGCGGCTTATATTCCAAAGGCGGCCGGGCTTCGAAAAGCTTCAGAAGGTTGTTGGTAAGCCCAGTCGGATGACTTTGACCAATCTGCCCATGATCAACAAAGAAATTAAAACAAATGGTCAAACAAAATTAGGCCTAAATTACATTACAAACAGCCAATTTTATCCGGAAATTTCAAAAGGAGATAAGTAGTGATTGCCAAATTAGTTAGTACACTAATTTGCAACTAAATAGTACATCAAAATTTGCAACTAAATGCCCTGAACTTTCTCGATCAGAAAACTTCTAATTAGTTTGTGGTATTTTGTTGCAAATTAGCTAGTTAATACGCCATATAAAGAGCCAAAAACCCTAACTTGATTATAAGCTCATCTGAATCGATGATCAAACAAAAGTAATAATTTTCACAACTTAAAAATATTTATGACATAAAATAACAAAATTTATCATGAAATTTAAGAAAGTCAGCAATACACCATAAAGTGCAAAAAGAAAACCCTAATTTCACGATTAGCTGAGCTGATCCGAACGATTAAACCTACGAAAAATCATCAAATACTTTATATCATCAGATCTGCGCTATGGATTGAACAAGAAACAGATCATCGTCCATGGGGACTGAACGAAACCCTAAATAAGAACGAATTCGACTCCGATCTTAAAGAAAAAAAAAAATCGAGATTTTTAGGGCTTTGAGGGGGATCAGTACCAGCTTCAACTGGAGGACGTTGGCTCGGTTCTGGGCCTTGGTCCTGGCCTGGACCGCGGCGTCCCGATTCCGCATGAAGGGGTCGTTCGCGTCTCCCATGGCTGAGAACAAGATCGGTCGATTGACTGCTCTCGGAACCAGAAAATTAGGGTTTCTCTTTGTTTTCGCCGAGCGGGGAGAGAAGAAGAATAAAATTAGGGTTTTCGGTCGGTTTTGTTTATATACGGTTTACCTACATTGCACGTATTTATTATTAAAAGACACTTGTAGTGGATAATGTTTACCTACATTGCACAGGTTAGGTCGGACTTGAGGTCAATTCGAGCCCAATCCGATAAATCATAAGTCTAGTCCGAGCCCAAGTCCGACCCGACCTCGGGTTCAACATATGAAGCCCAATACCAAGTCCGGAGAACCGGGTTGGGTCGAATTCATCTGGTTTATCGGGCTCTAATATAATATTTGAAATAGTTTTAAACAAAAGTAATATTAAACACATAATCAAATAACAATTAAGTCTTGATCATTATAAAATACAAACTGAATAAGATTTAGGATAAGGAGCTGAAGAGTTTGGGGGAGAAATTTAAGATTTAAATTTTTTTATTTAAGAAGTATGAAACAATATATATATATATATATATATATATATATATATATATATATATATATATATATATTGTCACGACCCGCTACCCAAATTGTTGGGCCAGGTCGAGTCATGTCCAGCCTACGTTTGATATAAAACGTAGTAAGCTGTTCTAAAGACAACAGGATAAGACAAAATGTGCTAACAGTTCTATAAGTGAATAAAAGTCATAAATGCTCCAAACACAAAAGTCGTCGTGTATAGTAAAATGTCCAAGTACAAGTGAACTGAAATGTAAAACTGGATACATGTCCAGTTACAAAAAGATATAGTTTAATACATGTCTACTCTCAAAAGTCTAAGTAAACAAAAGACAACTAGGCGAGGTTCCCCGCAGGAACATCCTCGTAAAGCAAAGCCGGGTCCTCGGCAGTATCTCCATAATATGTGTCGCAGAGTAACTCCTCCTCAGTAAGGACACCTACAACGTTATCCTGTCAGGACGGGAGCAAGTACTGAATCTAGCAAACTAGCATATGAAACATGGAAATGAACATGAGAGAAAATAACTGGAAACATGGCATCACATAATCTATCATGGCAAGGACACATATGTCATAGAGACAGATGTATATGTAATGTTTAAAACTGTAGCAGGTACGTGATTGGTCAATAGGTGTACAATGTACTGAGGCACATGTAAATAAAATGTACTTCCGTACAAGTGTAAAGGCGATATATGTACACACGTACAAATACAGCTTTGAGAGTAAGGCCTACGGCGCAGTAACATATAAAATGAAACTTTGCTCGGTACCGTAGAGGGGGGAGTATGATCACGTACTCTACTATCAGTTTCCCCATAACCCATATTCTAATCATGTGAGAGATACAACAAAACTGTCTAAGCATGGTAGTAATGAAAAGTACAACATGTGATATTTTAACTTGCTACCCCAAGGATCAGCATTTAACATGGTTGGATTAGCAGTTCATTTATGTAACAGTATGTAAAGTTTGTAGAAAGTACTTGCCTCTAGCAAAGTAAAGCAAAACAAGCTACGATAAAAGTGCTATGGATGTCCGGTAACTCGTCACTGTAGAAATAAATACAATAACTTAGTTTTTACACTAAGCTAAAACGCTAAGACACTAATTGGTGAAACACGACTTATGACTGGGCACCTAGCCAAAATGATAATTTTAGCATAGGAGACCAATGTGGGGTGACACACTACTTTAACTAGCTTTCTAGGGTCTTTACACTAGTGAGGGGTGGTGTCACCCTCATTTTTCGTATTTCGTATTTTGCCCGTATTCTGATTTTGCGTATATTTTTAAATCTTACCTAACTGTGGTATTTCGATATTTCTCGTATTTTTCTTATTCGGATTTTCGATTTGGTTTAATATGACTTGGTTTGGTTTGTAGGAATGAGAACACCTTTAGCTATCTTGCACCCTCAAGAACACCACAACAACCCCCATTAAAATCCCACCAACTTTTCTCTCTCCCCATAACTTCCATTTACTTCTTCTTCTTCTTCTTCTTCTTCCTCCTACCACCACCAACATCCCCACCTTAGGCAAGTTGCATCTTGCCATTTAATGAGGACCCATTTTATTTTGATATTTAGTTAGACTAGAGCTCTAGGACCAATGTTAGAGCTTGGCATTTTGGGTTTTGAAGATTGGATTTCCCTAGATCTAGACTTTGTTCATTTTCGGATTTCTTTAGATTTGATCTATTAAACTTGAATTTTGGTTGGTTTTATTGTTTCCATGTTGTAGAGGGTGGAATTTTACCCAAGTTAGAGCCTTGGAAGTTCGGAATTGGAGCTTGGATGGCCGACTTATGGTGTTCCAAAGTTTTGGAACCCATGGGTTCTTCTCCTCGGCTTGAGGAGGAAGACGACCCCCAGGCGCGCCTACTTTCTGGCCTCCTTGCCCGATTGTGCCTACTTTCTGGCCTCCTTGCCCGATTGCGCCTACTTTCTGGCCTCCTTGCCCGATTGCGCCTACTTTTCTGGCCAGGCGCTCTTTAGCGCACTGCGCCTCCTTTTCTGGCCAGGCGCTCTTTAGCGCACTGCGCCTCCTTTTCTGGCCAGGCGCTCTTTAGCGCACTGCGCCTACTTTTCTGGCCGCGCGCTGTTTAGCGCCTGGTCCGATTGCGCCTGCTCCCCTGACTAGGCGCACTTTAGCGCGTAGTTACCTAGGCGCACTTTGACCCTTGGACCCAGGCGCATTCTAGCGCACCCTGGCTAGGCGCACCTTGTTGGTTTCGACTTAAGCGCACTCCAGTGCACTTGAATCCCGGCGCACTCTAGTGTGCTGCCACCAGGCGCACTCTAGTGTGCTTGTTCCCTGGCACACCCTAGTTCACCTACACCCTAGTGCCTTAGTGCCTGCTTTATAACTTGGTTTTTCTTTGATATGATTGGAGCTTTTGAGATTTTGATTGCTCACATGCACAACTTGACTTGGTCTGACACGTCTTGACACTATTTTCCATGATTTGGCATGGTTTGGCCTGCAGATAGTATTCTCCTATCTGTTGAATATTTTGTTAATAACTGGGACCGGTAACTTGATAACTCGGCTTGACTTGATAGTGGCCCGTGGTGGCGCACACCCGACTTGGCATGACTTGATAACTCAACTTGACTTGACTTGGTATGACTTGGCTTCACTTGATAGTGGCCCGTGGCGGCGCACTCTTGACTCGACTTGACTTGTCTTGACACCGTGGGTGTACTACCTGTTGCTCTGTGCAAATCACTTGTCTTGTCTTGCATCATGTCTAAGGGGTGACTCCCTGGGTACCACGGCCAGGGACTCACACTAAAATTGGACTAGGTAATGAGTAGACCAAATTAGAACATAGAGAATTCCCGGTCACAGGCAGTCTCGTTATCTGGAAGCATAATGGACTTGTAGCTTGCCGACGAGTAGAGCACATTTCCAGCACACTGTCATGTGTTGCACCCTCTAAGTCACCTAAGGGTACATTTGTCTCCCGGGCAATGTACCCACCTATAACTCTCAACCCGCGGAAGGATAACTGGATGGTCTGCAGGGCTTGGGACTGGGAGTTTCTCACCTGCATCTTGTTAGTAATTAGGCTTGTGATAACCCTAGTTAGTTAAAGTAGTAAGCCGTAGTACTTGCTTGGCCGTTGTGAAATGGATGTTGTCCAGCCTTGTCTAAGTTTTGTCTAGCCCTGTACCTGGAACTCTTGGTCATGATTGTTTTACTCATCTCTAACGATAAATGGGTAGAGACTGTGAGCTATTCAGGCGAAGGGGTACAATCCCGGTCCTTGTTTGGTTAAGGATTGTAACCTGGCTCCCGGAATGGTTCCACGTCCCTAGTCATTTATCGCTCTGTGTACTTTTACTACTTGTACTTTCTTTTATTCTTTATGTTCTGATATGCTGGCTTTTGTTCTTATTTGTGGCCCCTTTGTGGCACTTGCTCTTTCTGGGGTTTGACCCAGCTGGTTTTGTGTGGCCAGATTTCGGAGCAGCTACCGAGGATCTACCAGGCTTCCAGCCCAATGGTGAACACTAGACGGAACCCGGGCTACGAGTGGGTCTTCCCTTTTTGTTTCACCCACTCATATGTAAATTTATTCTTTTGAGGCGTTTGCCGACGAGCACCTGTTAGCTCGATGCACATTTACTTACTGTCTGCCTACGGGCTGTAACATGATTAACAAATCCTAGGGTTGATCATGTATGACTGAACTCTTGCTAGTCCTATCATTTTGTACGACTAGCTTCATGATCATCCAATATGTAATATTTGGGACGCCTTATATATATATATATTCGATGCTCTAACATCTTGTAACTCTGTTAATTGCTTGAGATTGAGACAATAGGCTTGACCTTAAGAGACTGCTGGCTTGTAGTAAACCCTCATATCTAGACAGCCGTGACCGTATAGTTGAGATGTATTCTATTTCAATATACGTAGCTGGCTGTGTCTGCCCCCGCTCTCCAGTATTCTGGTTCTGGGGCGTGACACGGTTTAAGTGGTGGCCCATGCAGGTCTTGGCATTCAAGAAATGTGAGGGTTTACCAAATAGATGTCTCAATCAATATTCGCCCTTGATCTCTGCTCGTATCTTCAAATCCCTGAGATTCTTGACCTGATCATATTGCTTGTATAATTGATCTGTCCTGGTCCTTTCCTTATTGTTCCCTATGTCATCTTCTTCAGCGGCATTACTCCCGGACCTACCAACCAGCCAGAGGAAGCTCGACAAGCACTCCAGCGCCAGGAAGATCAAGCTCAGCACTCTGGAGTAGCCTCTCGAGTTATGCCTTCCGGAGGCCCGGAACCTCCAGTTCAGGCAGCTCCGCCCGTTCAACCAGCTAGACAGGACGAGGGGCCTTTGGTAGGGCTTATCAGAGAACTGCTTGCATCCCAAGATCGTCGAGGTGACGCCTTGCACCAGGAAGTTCATGATGCACTAAACCGAGGAGGTCCCCAAGGAAATCAGGCGGCCAACAGTTTCAAGCGCTTGAACCCTCCCTTCTTTGACGGCAGTGAAGATGCGATTGCCGCGGATGCTTGGCTTCAGGATACCGAGGTGGTCCTGGAAGCAGCTAGGACACCTGAAAATGAGAAAGTGGCGGTGGTACGCCTACAGTTGTTAGACTTGGCTCGCGATTGGTGGGCAGCTCAGGCCATGGGATTAGCAACACCAGTCACTTGGGCGACGTTCAGAGAAAGGTTCCAGACAAAGTACTTCGATGCGGTGGCACGGTACGACCTGCAGACCAGATTCACCAACTTGAAGCAAGGAGGCAGGACGGTCGATGGCTATGCGACCGAGTTTTCTAGGCTGAGTAGGTTCGCCCCCACCTTGGTGGCAACCGAGTTCGATAGGGCCCAGCGGTTCCAGCAAGGACTGCATTTGGAGATATTATTGGCTGTGGAACAGTTCGAGCACCAGACGTTCGATGCAGTATTGAAAGCAGCAAGGAGGCATGAGTATACCTCCCGGAGAATTATGGACAGGACCGGAGGCAGGAAGCGGTCCCACAACCAGATGCACCAATCTTCAGCTCCAGCCCCGGCAGCTAGGGGTATAACCATTCGAACTTCGAGGCGGGCGGCCTCAGTGACGTCGGTTCAGCATTCGACCCCGACGTACCCGCAGCAGCAGAAGCAGTCTTCCGCGGTGGGATGTTCTCATTGCGGGAAGCCGGGCCATGTAGTGGCAGAGTGTCGTAGGGCACGAGGATTGTGCCTGGCTTGTGGAGGAGCAGACCACCAGATAGGGACCTGCCCGAATAGGGGAGGTCCATCATCATCCAACCTTTCTAGTTCTTCGGTGAGGGGACCAGCCCCAGTTCCAGTCCAGCAGCAGCAGCAACAGCAGTACCCGAGGCCATTGGCGCCCCAGGCCCAGGCCTTTCAGCAGCAGAACCAGCAGCAGTTCACCCAGGCTCCGGCACAGAACCGACAGAGGGGTTTCCAGCTAGAGGTCAGGCTATGATGATGACCATGGAAGAAGAAGTTGTACCAGGTGAGGTAGTGGCAGGTACTATTCTCGTCAACACTTTTCCAGCATCTGTATTATTTGATTCTGGTGCATCGCATTCATTCATGTCTGCACGATTCGCGACACGGATAGGGTTGGAGCCCGAGTCATTATCAGTGAGGCTCAATATACTTACTGGTAATGGTGTTGTGGGGGTAGATCGAGTGTTCTCCTCGTGTCGGATCGTAGTTAGCGGTAGAGAGTTCCTCGCTAGATTCATAGAATTCCCTATGGCAGACTATGATGTAGTCCTAGGCATGGATTGGTTGAGGAACCATTATGCTAGGATAGACTGCCATGTTGGCAGAGTTGTCTTTAGTATTCCCGGAGAGCCAGAGTTTTCATTTTCCAGAGGCACAGTAGAGCCATCTCCTCCAGTATTGCGGATGGCAGTAGCAGCAGTGCAGTTGCCCCGGATAGTTGAAGAGTTTCCAGATGTCTTCCCAGAGGAACTTCCAGGGATGCCACCAGAGCGGGAGATCGAGTTCACCATTGACTTGATTCCCGGGACAGCACCAGTATCAGAGCGAGTCTACAGAATGGCGCCTTCAGAGTTGGAGATTTTGTACAAGATGATTGAAGAACTCAGGACCAAGGGATTCATTCGTGCAAGTGGATCACCTTGGGGAGCCCCGATGCTTCTTGTGAAAAAGAAGGATGGTACGTCCAGGCTATGTGTTGATTATCGTACCTTGAACTCAGTGACAATCAAGAACAGATATCCTCTTCCAAGGATAGATGACTTATTTGATCAACTCAAAGGGGCTTCAGTTTTCTCGAAGATAGACTTGCGGTCAGGATACCACCAGATCAGAGTTAGAGAGCAGGACATCCCGAAGACGGCGTTCAGATCTAGGTACGGGCATTGGGAGTTTCTAGTTATGCCCTTTGGAGCGACCAATGCGCCGGCAGTGTTCATGGATCTCATGAACCGTATTTTCATGCCTTACTTGGATCAGTTTGTGATAGTATTCCTTGATGACATCCTGGTCTACAGCAAGAGTGAGGCGGAGCATGAGCAGCATCTCCGTGTGGTTCTTCAGATTCTCAGAGAGCACCAGTTGTACGCCAAGTTCAGTAAATGCGAGTTCTGGCTCGATCGCATTTCATACTTGGGTCACATCATTACCCGAGGAGGAGTGGAAGTGGATCCCCAGAAGATTGTGGCCATCGAGGCATGGCCAGTACCCAGTTCAGTGGCAGAAGTTCGCAGCTTTCTTGGATTGGCCGGCTACTACCGGCGGTTCGTCTCTGATTTTGCGAGGATTTCAGCGCCGATGACCCAGTTGACCCGCAAGGATGTGCCGTTCGTTTGGACAGCAGAATGTCAGGAATCATTTGAGAAATTGAAGCGAGGTTTGATAACGGCTCCCATTCTCACCCTTCCAGATGGGACCGGAGGATTCACAGTTTATTGCGACGCTTCAGGCAGAGGATTGGGATGTGTTCTGATGCAGCATGGGAAGGTAATTGCTTATGCGTCACGTCAACTCCGTGATCATGAGAAGAATTACCCGACCCACGACTTGGAGCTAGCAGCAGTAGTGTTTGCACTTAAGTTGTGGAGGCACTACTTGTACGGAGACAGAGTGGAGATATTTACTGATCACAAGAGCCTGAAGTACGTTTTCACCCAGAAGGATCTTAATATGCGGCAGAGAAGATGGCTCGAGCTACTTGTGGACTATGATGTGGACTTGCAGTATCACCCAGGGAAGGCCAACGTGGTAGCAGATGCATTGAGCCGGAGAGCCGGAGTCTACCTTCTAACAGCGCAACCAGAGCTATTGGCAGATCTTCAGAAGATGGGAATTGAAGTGATTCTCCCTTCCAATGTGGCCTTGATGGCCAGCCTACAGATACAGTCCACCATAGTTGAGAGGATCCGGACAGCACAATTAACAGATTCCAAGATTCAGCGGCTCAGAGCAGAGTGCGAGGCAGGGAGAAGGCCAGAGTTATGTATTCATGAGGATGGTACACTTCGACACGGCACGCGTCTTTGTGTACCCAGTGGAGATATCAGACAGGAAGTCATGGCAGAGGCTCACAGTTCGCAGTATTCCATTCACCCAGGCGGCACGAAGATGTACAGAGATATTCGTCAACACTTTTGGTGGAATGGTATGAAGAGGGAGATAGCCCGGTACGTCTCTCGATGTTTGGTTTGCCAACAAGTCAAGGCTGAACATTAGAGGCCGGCTGGACTTCTTCAACCTTTACCGATCCCAGAATGGAAATGGGAGCACATAACCATGGATTTCGTGACTGGGTTACCCAGATCTCCGGCAGGCAGAGATGCTATTTGGGTCATTGTAGACAGGCTTACCAAGGTGGCACACTTTCTTCCCTTTAGAGTTGGACAGTCGACGGCGCAGCTAGCAGAGATGTATCTCAGGCAGATCGTCCGACTTCACGGAGTGCCAGTCAGCATAGTATCAGACAGGGATACGAGATTCACATCGCACTTCTGGCGCAGTCTTCATCAAAGTTTGGGGACTCGTCTTAAGTTCAGCTCAGCGTATCATCCGCAGACAGATGGGCAGTCAGAGCGTACTATACAAACTCTCGAAGATATGTTGAGATCGTGTACCCTCGATTTTGGTGGTTCATGGGAGGATCACCTGCACTTGGTGGAATTCTCGTACAACAATAGTTTCCAGGCTAGTATCCAGATGGCACCCTTCGAGGCTCTGTATGGCAGGAAATGCAGATCTCCGTTAGCATGGGACGATATCGGAGAGAGGCAGATGCTCGGTCCCGAACTGATTTCTCAGACGGTTGAAGTGGTCAGAAGAATCAGAGATCACCTCCGAGTTGCTCAGGATCGCCAGCGCCATTGGGCCGATGCTCATCGGCGTCCCTTAGAATTTGCTGTCGGCGACCATGTATTCCTTAGGATCTCGCCTACCCGCGGCATCATTCGTTTTGGCGTACGGGGAAAGCTTAGTCCTAGGTATATAGGGCCGTTCGATATTCTGGAGCGAGTAGGCGATGTGTCCTATCGTCTCGTTCTTCCGCCGTCGTTAAGCGAGGTACATGATGTATTCCATGTGTCCCAGTTACGACGGTATATTTCGGACCCGAGCCATATCCTAGATCATTCGGAATTGGTTGTTGGTACCAACCTTTCGTATGAGGAGAGGCCCGTGTCTATTTTGGACCGGAGGGAAAAGATACTCAAGAACAAGACTATTAAATTGGTCCGTGTTGCTTGGGGTCATCACTCTCTAGGTGAGTCAACATGGGAGCGTGAGGACGACATCCGATCGCGATATTCCTATCTGTTTGACTCGTGAGGTATAATGTCTTTCTTATGCCTTACGCCTTCCCTTCCTTGCTTGCATTGCATGATTGTATGATTGAACTGCTTACTGTAGCTTGCCTGTGATTAGTGTAGCTTGTCGTGGCAATCTCTAGCTCCTTGATTAAATTCCGAGGACGGAATTCTTTTAAGGTGGGTAGAGTTGTCACCCTCATTTTTCGTATTTCGTATTTTGCCCGTATTCTGATTTTGCGTATATTTTTAAATCTTACCTAACTGTGGTATTTCGATATTTCTCGTATTTTTCTTATTCGGATTTTCGATTTGGTTTAATATGACTTGGTTTGGTTTGTAGGAATGAGAACACCTTTAGCTATCTTGCACCCTCAAGAACACCACAACAACCCCCATTAAAATCCCACCAACTTTTCTCTCTCCCCATAACTTCCATTTACTTCTTCTTCTTCTTCTTCTTCTTCCTCCTACCACCACCAACATCCCCACCTTAGGCAAGTTGCATCTTGCCATTTAATGAGGACCCATTTTATTTTGATATTTAGTTAGACTAGAGCTCTAGGACCAATGTTAGAGCTTGGCATTTTGGGTTTTGAAGATTGGATTTCCCTAGATCTAGACTTTGTTCATTTTCGGATTTCTTTAGATTTGATCTATTAAACTTGAATTTTGGTTGGTTTTATTGTTTCCATGTTGTAGAGGGTGGAATTTTACCCAAGTTAGAGCCTTGGAAGTTCGGAATTGGAGCTTGGATGGCCGACTTATGGTGTTCCAAAGTTTTGGAACCCATGGGTTCTTCTCCTCGGCTTGAGGAGGAAGACGACCCCCAGGCGCGCCTACTTTCTGGCCTCCTTGCCCGATTGTGCCTACTTTCTGGCCTCCTTGCCCGATTGCGCCTACTTTCTGGCCTCCTTGCCCGATTGCGCCTACTTTCTGGCCTCCTTGCCCGATTGCGCCTACTTTTCTGGCCAGGCGCTCTTTAGCGCACTGCGCCTCCTTTTCTGGCCAGGCGCTCTTTAGCGCACTGCGCCTCCTTTTCTGGCCAGGCGCTCTTTAGCGCACTGTGCCTACTTTTCTGGCCGTGCGCTGTTTAGCGCCTGGTCCGATTGCGCCTGCTCCCCTGACTAGGCGCACTTTAGCGCGTAGTTACCTAGGCGCACTTTGACCCTTGGACCCAGGCGCATTCTAGCGCACCCTGGCTAGGCGCACCTTGTTGGTTTCGACTTAAGCGCACTCCAGTGCACTTAAATCCCGG